>JBCFYV010000003.1:53724350-53949350 GCA_039000515.1 Timema cristinae | reverse complement strand
TAGCTGGTGTAGGCTACATTTCAATAATTATAATAAAATTCTCACTGTTGATATAGAAGTATATATATATATAAGTATATATATATATATATATATATATATATATATATATATAATATATATATATAAATAAGGAATTCAATAGCAATGCAATAACCATAAATTGGCAAACCCCTAATAATATGTCGAAAATTTTAAACCGAAAGTTGACATTTAACACGAAGTGTTGACTCTTTGGAACCCAAAATAAATATTTTTACTTTCTCGCTACCTTATAGGTAGAGCAAGTATTGTGATCGTCAAAAAATTATAGCCCCAAAATTTGATGAATGTCGACGTTTCATGATCCTCCAAATCCAAAAAAGGGGTTTTCGCAATGCCGTATGTCTGTCAGTCTGTATCTGGGGCTAGGGCCTAAACTAATTTACCGATTGGGCTAAACCTTGGTATCTAGGGTTTCCATAGGGTTACTCCAAGGAAATTTGGAATTGGCTATCCAACTCTAAATTAAAAGGAGTAGTTAAGGGTGGAAAGAGAAAAAAAAAATCGATTTTATAAAAATCGGCTTTAACAATTTTGATTAAATTTCGTTTCTAAGCTTTGATCAATATTACAGATCAAATAACTACTTTCAATATTTCATGACAATGACTTTAAGCGTTCTGGTATGATGCGTAAATTCTAATTTTTAATTTTATCTCCGTAAGTCCCTCAAATAGCAATGAAATTTCTTATCATTGCATACATGTAGATCTAATTATAATAAACATATTTTTACTTAAAATACATTTTTAAAAACCAAAAATTTTCAAGCTATACGCAAACACACACACACATAATATATATATATATATATATATAGCCAACAGTTAAGGTAAATTATCACGATTCAAAAATATCTAGCTCGAAATGTTGATGGATATCGACGTTTAATGACCCCCCGAACCCTTAAAAGTGGTTTTTGTAAATTCGTCTGTCTGTGTTACTGTTTAACTCTAAAATTAATAGCCGTTTACTAAAGGATGAAAAGAGAATAACTCAATTTTCTCAGAATTGGTTATAACGATTCTCTCTCTCTCATTTTAGAATCAATAGTCAATAGTTATCTATTTTATTAGTCATAATCTATAAAAGAGAAATTTAATAACAATGCGATAATCATAGGATGTAGATTGTGCATCTCCTAATAAAATGCCTAAAATTTTGACCTGAAGTCAAAATTTTAATACGTAGTTTTGACCCTTGGGGACCCATTATATATATATTTAATTGATCATAATATAAAGGAAGACGTTAATTCCTTAAACATAAGACTATAAAATTTAAAACCGTAAGTCAAAAACTGTTTTACATATGTATAGTGCAGTTTTTTCTTGGGTTTGCTAGTGTATATTATATTACGAATTTTGAGTAAATATCTGAATTTTTAAACAATAGAGCGAGAAAGTCCCTTGCAGTGTTCCGTACCATTAATTTTTAGTTGAAACGTTTTAAAACTAAAGCTTTTTAACAAATTAACTCATGATCTAGGAGTAGGGAGATTTATTAGAGGAAATAGATCCATATTAGCAAAGAGAGGATATGATAAAATAGCTATCGAAAACTATCTGAAGTTTTGCTTCCCCATCATTATAAATAGGCTGTGCAAGAGTGATAATACTTTATTTCCTAATTTTTATGGTTGTATAACTTTTAAATATAATAAAAAACATTAAAATAAGTAATAATAGAACAAAATTGTGATGCGGTTTTTATTTAATTAGTTATAATGTTAAATTTAACTTAATATTGCTAATTATTCTCCAAGTATCAAGCAATACAAGTTACAGCCTTAATTTTTTATAGGTGTTCGGATAGTATAGAGTTATATGGTAAATATATTTTAAGTATGGTTTGTACATAATTTCTAAAATATTAATTTTTACTTATAAATAATGAAATTGAATCCGCGACACAATATCATTATCTTACAAACAAATTTCTTAATAGAAATCTATTTTGTGTTTTGAAATTAAATTTAACTATACTTATTTAGCAATAAATACAGGTTCATTTGACGTATTTATTTTTATCGTTACTATCATATTTTCAAAACTGGAGAAGAAATTGCCCGAAACTACGTGATTTTCACATACATAAATAGAGCTAAACCAGGTCGTACTGTTGAGAATCAAACAAAGGTAGTGTGTTTTGATTGTCAGCGGCAGGAAGGCTACGAGTGATGATTATTATTATTACTATTATTACCACGTATTACTACCCGTTCAGGTTGTACGCCTTAAGCTTATGTGTAATGGTAGGGTAATTGTGAGATGAAATGGAGGTCCTACAGTTTAACGTGGAGTCCAAACCACGGTGGAGGCCTAATATTCCACACATTCACAAGTTGTGGTTAATACAAGTCTTATCCAAGGTGAAGGAAGGGTTTGGCAATCAGATAAATTTGTGCCGGGACAGAGGATTGAACCATGGACCCCAACACACAAGTCCGACACCTTATTCCTAGACCACAAGGTCACCGCGAGGAGTGATGAGGGGGAAGAAGACCATTAGCAAACTTTTCAAAATCAGCTGAGAACACTATTGAGGTACAAAACTTACCAGTAGTAATAATCTGATATTTTTGACTGTTCTTGCCTGTTAACTACATGTGTGATGTTAGCTATAGAATGAGAAAACCTAACAGTCTTTTGTTACCAGTATTCTTTGACATTATTTAGTTTTATATTTTAGTTTGAGCGTAATCTACCATTTAACCGTCGTATTATATTAATAAATTTTAATGTGAATTTTACTCTGTACAAAATGCCTAAGCCTCGTCTATTTCCAAGTAAAGTATGCAAAAGAAGCAAAAGATCCAGAGATTTAAAGACAAGATGGAGAATCCGGAAAGAAGAAGCATTTTTCACTGGAAACAGGTGACCTGGTGGTCTAGGGGTAAGATGTCAGACTTCTGTGCTGGTGGCCAGGGTTCAATCCTCGGCCCCGGCACAGATTTATCTGATTTCCAAACCCTCCCTTAACCTCTGACAATACATCTTGTGACTGTGGGGAATGCCAGGCCTCCACCATGGTTCGGATTCCACGTTAAACTGTAGGTCCTTCATTTCATCTCACAATCACCCTACCATTACACATTAGCATAAGTGCGTATAAACCGAACAGGTAGTAATACGCGGTGGTGATAATAATAATAATAAATAAAATAATAAATAATAATAATAATAATAATAATTCATTTGGAAACAAATTTGAATAACAAATGGTTGCTGTGATTTGAAAACATTAAACTAAACTAATTTTTGTATTTTTTGTTTGTTAAAGTATATTTATGCATATTAAATTTTTGTTTATTTTCTAAAAAAAAATCTGAAAATATGCCAAAAATGTGCCAAATATATTTATTTTGATACATAAATTGTAAAAAAAAAAAAAGTACAGCCTTGTACATGAAATCTGGCTATGTTAAATTGGTTCCAAACGGAAATGATGGCTAGTTTTTGTAATCGAGTGTGTTGGCTACCTTAAGTTTAAAATAGTCTTTAGATATACACAAACTATAAAGTGTTGATTTTATTATTAAATATTTATAAGTTATTGTTTAGTAATCATAGATCCTAATCAGTATGCATGCCGAGGAAATTACGCGTTTGTCTGATATTTCGGTGAGCAAGAGTTCAAGGTTTGAATTCCGACCTGGTGTAATCTACTAAAATTTATTTTAGTAACAGTTTACCACCCGACCTACACGCAAACACGGTTTATTTCCTCTCTAGTCTACTTTACTCATTCTTACCTGATAATAATAACCAATTGAAAATAGCTTAGACGGATGGTAAGAGGTTCTATAATAAATAAATATGTAAATTATCTATTAATCTATGCTTTTAGGACTTGCCCAAAGAATGTGAAAACCTTACAGCAACTGCAGGAACCTCCAGCTCTAAAGAAATGTAGGCAGACACATACCTTTTGATGAAGATGACGAATTGAAGGATTTACTACCGAATGTGGGACATCCTTCACTCGTTAGTGAAATTACTCTTTCTAAATCTGAATATCGTAATTACAATACCATATTACTACTTGTCATAGAAAATGTTTAAAGGGCACAGGAGTCTCCCATTATGGGTCACCGAAATAGTGATGTAATGCATTTTTCTAAACAACTCATTAAACTAGGTGAACACTCCAAATCGTGTACGTTAGGTCACTATAAACTAGAAAAAGAAATAAGAAATGGGCTTGAATTTACTTGGTTTATTTTTGTGACAATTTTAGTGGTACACAATGAAATACCTCAAAAGAACCCGCACACAAAGTGAATTCAATGACGCTGGCTGTAATAATGGCTTGACCAGAGGAATTGATCAGCATGGCCAAATGTCAAGGACATAATTATAATGTTCAAATGTTTTATTTAATGTAACTGCATTTGAAAAATATGTTGGTTTTCAAGCTAATGTATATATTGTTAAGTTATTGCTTCACTGTTGAATTTGTGTAGATAATTTCTAGAGCTCTTTATCTATATTTTGAAAGTTATTGAGTACTATGTAAATTTATTGATAAATGTCATATAGTCCATGTTAGTATAAGTGAGGAACATTATGTAAACAATAATATAACAGTGCTACTTGTGTTTGCTTATAAATGATATAGCTAAAGCAACTTTTTGCCTAGATATGGTATAACTATGCTAATTGTAGATAGTGGTGCTATTGTTAAAGGAACATATTGTATTAAGATGCTCATTAGTAGATGTGTATTCTTTTTAGGATTAGGGCCTGATATTAAATAAATATTTAGTAAGGAATTGATATATCAACGCTATCTGTCGTTGCTGGCAACAGATATATTAGCCTATATCAAGTAATATTTTGTCAATAAGTGATTTAACAATGCTACTAATGATTAATTGTGAGGGATATACCTCAAATAATATTTTTTTAGGACGTGATTTAACAGTGTTACTTGAATTAATTGTTAGGGCTATAGATAAGGTAATATTGTGTTGGAACGTGATATAACGGTATTACTTTTAATTAATTGTGAGGGATATATTTAAAGTAATATTTTGTTAGGACGTGATATAACAGTGTTACTTGTAATTAATTGTGAGGATATAGATAAAGTAATATTTTTCTAGGAAGTGATTTAACATTGTTACTTGTAATTAATTGTGAGGGATCTACCTCAAGTAATATTTTCAGGGTGACCACTGATTGGTAAAATTGGGAACAATCCCGGGAAATGTGCTTGAATTTTGCCATCATTAAGAATTTAAATAGTTAATAGTTTTTTGGGCATGCACATCCAAACACTTTCCATGGGGAAAACCGCTTTAAATATATTATAGAAAAATTAAATTAAAAAATTATAGACAAGGAAAAATATAGGCTTTTAGGGGTATCCAAACTTCAAAAACTTTCTGGGGGAGGATCACTCCAAAACTCTTGAAAAGCAGTCTAATTTTCAAAATATTTCTGGACGAGGACCTTTCAAAATGGATTCTAAGGGCATTCAATTTTCACAAAATTGTTTGTGTTGAGTCCCCGAATTTCCTTTGACTTGCGGGACAGTTCATTTTTTTTAAATATGTATATACACCTACACAATTAAAGTTCCACCGCCACTGGGTGAAGCACCCCTTGTAAATGTATAGGCCTATGCATACAACTGTATCTTGGCTAATCTCTAATTGTAGCTGAGCACACATCACACGTGCAATAATGGCCTTTTTATCCAGACCTTTAAAAATGTACGTTGAGAATTTGGAGTAATATCATGGTAGTAGGCCTACCCTCGTTTTTAGTGGTAGGGAGAGGTTCTGTCTATGGTGGATCGTGGTAAAGTCTCCCAACAGGAGATGGTCTGCAATTTTTATTTTTTGACATAGATTCATCAAACAAATTAAAGTGTTCTAATAGATACATATTGAAGAGGGTGGTGGTATGAATTTATGTAGTACTGTAATCTGTGGTGGTAGAACCTTGAGGCCAGGGGGGCAGGGGAAAGAGCCATCGTCCCCCTGAAAATAATCCAGATGTAAGAAATCTTCCCACCCCCCTTCCCCCAAATATATTTTAAAACATCTGATATTATCGAATATTAAGTTGAGAGATCTTACATTAACCTCAAAATAACTTCTATATGCATTCAATTATCAAAAGCTTTCCGGAGAAGACCACTTCAAATAGTTTCCAGAGGCATCTAATTTTCGAGAAAATTCAAGCTAGGAGAAGTTTAAATAGCTTCGGGAAGAATTTATATTTTAAACATCTTAGGAGAAAAACCCCTTTAAAAAGCCTTTTGAATATCTAAATTTAAATAAATAAGCTAGGTGAGGACTATTAAAAATTGCTTCTGAAGTTATCCCAACTTTAAAAAAATTCAGAAGGATGCTACTCAAAATAGTTTCTAGGAACATCTAAATTTCAGAATAATTTGTAGGAGGGGGACTACTCTAAATATATTTTAATAGAATAATTTTGAAATGTGGGGAAGGACCACTTTATATCAGGGACAGGGAAAACGGTAAATGAAGTGTATATAGGGGTGATGGCCCATCTTGGAATAAATCAGCTCCCTTCTAGATGTAGTTCACACCTTCTGATATTCTCGAATATGAAGCTAAAAGATTTAATAAAACTGCCCAAATAACTTCTAAAGACATTCAATTTTCAAAAATGTGTCACTCCAAATAGTTTCTATAGACATCCAATTTTTAAAAATTTGCTGGGAGAGAAGCATTCCAAATAGATTATGCATGCATATAATTTTCAAAAAATAATCCAGATGACAACTCCAAAGAGCTTCTAAATACATTCAATTAGCAAAAAAAATTCAGGTGAAAATCTTTCCAAATAAAGTAATATTTAGTCAGAAGAAGAGAGAAGATAACTTAGGCTACTTGTGAGTGATATGGATAGAGATGTGTATATTCTTGTTGATTAGTTTACTGTAATAGTAATAATAACATAAATATTTATATGAATTCCTAGTATCTTCTTCTCAGAGAACATATTTTTCTGTTCTTGTTTTTACCATAATTTGGTTTATTTTTCATCGTATATTATGTATATGATTGGTGGATTTACCAATATTTAATTATTTTTATTCATATATTAAATAGAAGGGGTATTATATTCTGAATATTGAAAAATGACACCTGGACGTGGGAATTGAGCCCGAAACCCTTAGCTTAGTACGCCAATGATCCAGGAGTCGTCCCTTGCTCAGGGTTATTCTTCACTCATATTTTAAGAATGAGTCTATGATGGGCGTGCGGAAATCATCGGCTACAAATGTGTGATTTCTTATCAAGATCACGAGCTATCAGATAATGCATAATAAAGTGCACTTTTTAATTTCATTGAAATTGTTATTAACGGATGGCGACGTTCACAGGAATGTAACTAAATGGAAAAAAAAACTTGAATACAAAAATAAAACATCTAACTTTTGGTTTAACGAGTTTTTTATTTGCAATGTATTAACTTGTGGTGCACTATTATATGGATCATCTCAACGTTTGTCTACCAGTTGTTTTTTGTTCACCAGTTGGCTGGGTAATACTTTGTTGTTCTATGTATGTATTTGTTGACGGCTGCTAGTTACCTAGTCTTTCAAATACTCTTTAATATTTTGTTGTTCAGTTAGCTGTCTACCACATGGGCCTACTCTTGTCAACAACTTGGTGTAAGTACTCCTGCATGCCGATTACTTGTCTGTCGATCACTTTGTCCACACTTGTCGATAAGTTTATTGTCGATTAGATTTATGTACTCAAATTGGTTTACCATTCGTATGTCAATCACTTTATCCTCCTATGCATGAGCTAGTCGACCAATGGGTTCTACTAGTGTCGGATACTTGACCCATCTAGCATTCCAAATATTTGTCTACTTTTTGTCGACCAATTGACTCTTTATTACATGATTTTACTCGCATCAACATAGGGTCAACATTGCATTTGCGTGACCGTCACGTGTTTGTGACCCCTTTTTCCACGCATGTTAACCAGTGAGTTGTCGATCGGTTTGCGGGCACCCCAATTGGTCATCCAGTTTGCTGTTACTATGTCCAACTAAGCATGAACATATCAACCAGTTGTTTCAAATCGTGTCGGTCACATGTCTCATATAACCGAGATATTTTTAAAGTTTATCGCCCAGTTTGTATGATGCTAGTGTAAGCAATGTGATCTGTATCTAATTTTGTTTACGAATACAACTACAGTACTTAGATATTTAAATCATTTCATGAACGGCAATCAGTACTAGTTAAATATAATTGTATCTGAATTACACTTATCGTATTTCGTTGAATATCATAATTTTTTTAAAGTGTTTATCTTACTTAAAAAAACTTATCCAATATCATTTTCTTCTCACATATTCAAAAAAGTGTATCTATTTTTTTATATTAACTTGTCGGCATATATAATCATTTTTACAAACAGCATAATGAATTTGTTCTCATTAGCATCAAAAGTCATATATTCCTTCGAGTTTCCCTGGCTACGCCAGGGGTGGATCCAGAGGGGTTGGGTGAGATATTTCCCTCCTGCATAGAAAATAATCAGAATACTTTAAATCTGTAAAGAATGACTGACTAACAACTTCCTCACACTATATCCTACACGACCTAATCAAAATTAGGCAACAGCTCTTTCAACTTAGCTCTAGAGCAAAACAAGTTGATTAGAATTAAAATTTTACAGTATTTATACTATTAAGTTTAGTATTAAAATATTTTTTTTTCTTTTATTACTAAAACACTTTAGACTTATGTACAGTATATAATTATTACTTTATGTTTTAAGTATTTTTGTACCAAAATTACAAATTGGCAAGTCCAAATCGTGTTCTTTCTCAAACTACTCTTTTTTATTATTATTATTATTATTATTATTATTATTATTATTATTATATATTTTATTATTTACAATTAATTTCATTTTTGTTAAATTGGCAATATTATTATTAAAATTATAATAAATTAAAACCTTTTTAATCAAAATTATTAAATTTATCCTTTAAGGAGCCCCGTGAAAATAAATTCACCCCCCTCCTCCCTCAACAGCAAAATTATTTGATGATGAGTCTTATGAAAACCAATCTACTCTTCTAACCCCCCTCTCATCCACCACCCCAGAGAACTGGGCCTGGATCCACACTTGAGCTAGGTACAGTTAAAAGTATTTGTCCTTCTAACGATAGCATTGTATTCCACCAAACCCCTCTGTAAACATTTCCTGTAGAGCCATTAATCCCCTCTTGCCTTACTTTTATTTGTACTCAAAATGAGAAGTTAAGTGAGAGTGAGAGGCAATGATATAATCTCCCTCTTTAACCGGACCGTCACGAGCATCGACAAACCGATAGTACTACACTCTATTGGAATATTCCTGTCCCTAGCAGACTGTACACATCGTTAAACCACTTGTCTTTAAGTTTGGATCAAATCAATTTGACCCACTTCGACGATCGAATGATTAAGGTGCACTTTCACAGTAAAGACGATTACAATTACAAGTAAACAAGGGTTTGGAAACTATGTTGATTGTTCTGAGGTTGGTCTTCCTAATTGTTTTTACACACATTTTCCACGCTAATATGTGTATACTTCCTTAAAATCAAGCAATCATCATCCCTAGCTTATTAGCTTAGATAATGCATTACACAAGCGAGTAGCAAGGTGCAGTGACAAAAACAACCCACACAAATTAACTTGGTTTTATAAATGCTACTGATCTTGTAAATTTGAGCTAGGACCTTTAGATATAGGCCTACCTATATTTGTTATTCAACACTAAAAAGTATTTTGAGTAGTTTTTATAGTGAGGATAAGCTTCTTGTAAAGCTTTGGCAAGAAAAGTCAAATATTACTGTGAGAAATGGTGTGTTTAGGTCTAGATATTTAATGTAATAGCATTACACTAAAACACACATGCTATAATTTATTCTGTGGTAATTGGATTTAATAATGATAATATAGTAGTCATTAGTAATATAGAGATTACTCTATCTGACAAATTTGGTAGGGTTGACGAGTTCAAATGCTTAGGATGATTTTAAATAACAATAAAAGTAATAAATGGAAACTAGGAAGATAATACAGTTGGGAAACTGCATGCTATTAATAGGTCAGTAAGATGTTAGCATCTCGATTTTGTCAAGAAACATAGTTCAAAATATATAAAACAAATGTTTTAACGATTGTTCTTTATGATTGTGATAATTTGTCTCAGACTTTAGATGACGAGAAGAAATCTCGTGTGTTCGAAAACAAAGTGCTTTAGAATATATTCAGTCCAAAAAGAGATTAATATTATGCAGAGTAGAGGATGTTGCATAATTATGAGTTCCATAACCTGTACCCATCAACAGATTTTGTTAGGGTAATAAGCTCTAGTAGATTACAGTGGGAAGGACATGCAGCTCGAATTGTAGATTCTAGAGCCATGTTCAAGGTACTGACTGGCAAACCCGATGGTGGGAGATCTAGATGCAGATGGAAGGGTAACATTAAATGATCCTGATAGATAAAAATTGTAGTAAAGGGGATTGGATAGAATTAGCTCAAGATAGAGATAGGTTATATATATTTTTATGCATGGCTATGAACTTTCAAGTTCCTAATGCCATAGAATAAATAAGTATCAAGATTACAGTATGACAATATATTGATTCCAATAAATTATATCTGTTTAGTCAATTATTTGTAATCTAATATTTAGGATATTTTTTTACATAATAAAATACAAACAAAGTTGAATTAGTCTGATACTATAATTGATTGAGTTCATACATATTTTGTATTCATAAGAATAAAATTTGGAAACTTAGGGCTAAACTAAATCGTATTTAGGTTTATGTAACTAGCTTCTAACAGTCTGATATGATAAATTATACACTAGCAAAATCCTAAAGTTTTTTTATCAAGGGTATTTAAATTACTATTTCTAAATATACTGCGTATATTAGCACAGGATTTACAAACTAAAATAATTGTATAACAGGTACTACGAAACATTAACCATCCAAAACAACTTTAAAAGAGGAAGACCAAGTTAAATCAAATATATTTTTTCTAAAATAATGGTAATTTTATACGGAACCCTTTTTTCAATGCTTATATGACACACTTCGCTGGCCACTTGGTCTAACGCACTACTCTCTGAGTGGACTGGACTTACAATGTTGGAGAGATTGAGGTTCGAATCTCGGTTGGGTCTACTGAGTGTTTTTTACAAAACTGTTTTTCACTTTACTTCCATGCAAATTAAGGTACATTTCCTCCGAATATAGCCTTCACAACCCTTAAAATAATCAGCCTAATTAGTGCATAAGTAATCCAAATGGGTAGTAAGACAAGGTGCTAAAAACATTTGTAAGATGTGCCACCGATTGAACTAAGTTGTCACACTATAAATATTGGTTGATGTATGATTTTATTTGTTAATTATTTCATTTTGAGGGTTTGCTAATATGTCTTTCTAAACGAGACATCGCTCACTGGTGATTGAGTGATTACTCTGAATCACAGTTTGAAAAAATCCATTATCTATATGTTTGGTTAAATAAACATTACATTAAAAAAACTTTTATAATATATAAATTGGTTCAATTTCCATTTGTCTTTATAACTCTCAGAATAAGGCTCACATCTTGTGGGAAAAAAATTATTATTATTATTATTATTATTATTATTAGCACCGCGTCTACTACCCTTCGGTTATACGCACTTACGCTAATGCGTAATGGTAGGGTGATTGTGAGATGAAATGAAGGACCTACAGTTTAACGTGGAATCCGAACCACGGTGGCGACTGCATCCACACAGAAAAAAAAAATATATATATATATATATATATAAATAAATTGAACCAACCATTTAGGAAATAAATGAACAAGCTTGTTAGCAAGAAAAATAATTAGGAGCCGATAAAAAGTCAAAAACAAAGATGAGACATTTTAATTGTACAAAGTATAAAGTACCGCTAAAAATTAAACTTTTATTCACTTGTCTGGAAAGTCTTAAATGATACAAAAAAAAAAGATAAAGAAAATGAAACATTACAAACGTAAATGAGGGATGTTCTTGCAAGTCTGTTGGCCGCCCAGTTAATGGCAGAAGAGACGTGCAATAGCTGCAGCCAATGTTAAGACAATGGATGAGACAGAACAGTGAGGGGGGAGGGGGAAGAGGGAATGAGGGTGTCCCGTCTCGATTAGCGTATTCCCAGCGCAATCTATTCCCGAGTCCGCATAGTCCGCCTCTTCTATCAGACTCGTTCGGCGGCTTCCAAAATTCCCTCCCTACCCCCACCTTACCCAATTTCATCCCCAACCCCTTCCCCTCATCCTTACTTGCTATCCTCCAGTACAATTTAATACAAAAAATAGAGAGAGAAGGAAAGGGTTGATAATGTAATTTTAAAATTTATTTTGTATTTCATTCTTTTTGGCCAAGTGGTTTTAAAGAGGCAGACATGCAAGTCTTTAAGAACCGGGATCTTTCTTTCCACAGATCAACAAACTGAACTAATAATTTTTAGTATAGACCCACATCAACGATCACACAGAAAAAAACATCAGTCGATCAGGTTGGAGGTCAGAGGTCGGAGGGTCAAGTCCCGGTGGTAGTGGTAAAGTCTTATCTTGAAGAGTTCCCCACTATCCTCTACACTTAATGCCCTGCACTAGCTTACTCATCCTAATTCGTTAGTGTAAGTTAAGGATGTGGAACGTGGAATTTAAATTTGAAGATCTCCTAACCTTCAACTAGCAATAAATTAGGGTGAACAAAATATAGACAAAAAAAAAATCCCTGGTTGAATTTCCAGCTTTATGAGTTGGCTTAGTATTCCTCTAGATTAAAAATAATATTGTTGTGTGAGAAAACATAAGCAATATAGGCCTACATGTTCAAATTAAAGTGACAGCTCCAGGTAAATACAAAGTTAAGCAGAGGAGAACCCCTATATCTCTCTCTATCTATCTATCTATATATATATATATATATAAGCATCATATTTTACTAGCTGTTCAGGTTGTATACATATGTATTAATTACTTGATGAATTAGGGTGTAGGTTGAATTTAGAGGAAGTGTACCCGCAACTGCATGAAGGTAGATTGTAAAACAATTTTGAAAAAATAACCGTTAGTAGCTCCGACAAGGATTTGAACTCCAATCTCCCTGCCATTGGCAGTCTAGTCTAACACACACGGAAGTGACGCCTTTGATCATGAATCCATTGAAACAGGTGAATTGATGTATAAATACGATAAAGTAAATTTAGTAGCAGATAAGGTTATTCTTATACAAATATGACTAAGTCCACACTAAATGCCTGCCATACACCGGATCATGAAGATAAAATAATTATATTTACCATTTGGAACACAAAAATCTACCTTGGGGGGCTAGAGAGGGGGCCATACATTCAAACCCGTAACCAGAAAAGTTTCAAAGGAGAGGCGGCTGATGGACCACATCCCCCTAAATGTCGGAGTTAAAAAACAACTAGTAAATCTATAGTAAACGCCTCTCTAAGCTATTTGGAATTTGTTTTGTAACTTGGGTAAACTATTTGAATCATATAAATTCCGTAAATTACTTCTTTGCTGTGTTTATACTATGTATAGATAACCATTTAAATTATTAAAATTACTTTTTTGTTGTGTTTATAAAATGTATCTATAAAAATAATACCCATATATACTAAATGTGTGCAGTAGTTTTTGGTTAGTAAATAGAGGCTGAAAAAAAGAGGATAGGTAATTTAAAAAGCGGTCATACTTTGAAATTTACGCATCAGACCGGAGCCCTTAAAGCCATTTTGCTGGAATATTGAGAGTAGCCATTTTGTTTGGAATATTTAATAATGTTTATAAATGAAATTTAATCAAAATGGTTAGAGCCGATTTTGAGAAAATCGACTTTTCCTCTTTTTGCCCTTCAGTAAACTACCCTTAATTTTAGGGGTGGATATCCAATTCCAAAAACCCTCGGAGAAAACCTATGAAAACCCTAGAAATCAAGTTTTAGCTCAATCGGTAAAAATGTTTAGGCTCTAGCTGGAGGTACAGACAGACAGACAGGCAGACGGAAATTCAAAAACCACTTTTTCGGATTCAGGGAGTCATGAAACGTAAAGATTCATCAAAATCTCGAGTTAGATTTTTTTGACGATCACCATACTTCCTCTACCTGTAAGATAACGAGAAAATAAAAACAGTCCATTTGAAAATAACGAGAAAAAGGTTCGTTTTTATAATTGAAACGGGAAACGTTAATGTAACCTAAGAGGGAATGACGGTATTGCCAAAGCGATATGGAGCGTGATATGGGGGAGTGGGGTAAAAAAAGCCTAAAATGGCTATTACTTAATACATTTATGGCCCCTTATTACTTTTTCTCAAACTCTCGGAAAGAGAAAGATTGTGATTGACAAAAAAAATCGTATTCAAGATTTTTATATATGTCGACATTTCATAACCTCCTGAAACCCAAATGTGTTTTTTCGTGATGCGGTCTGTCTGTATTTATTACCTAACCCTTGGGTGCACCATACTTATTTACAAATAACATTTGTGTTTAGGATGTCAGTAACACAAGTTATAAAATTAGAGCATTTATAGATCACACATAAATACACTAATCTGAACCGTCTGTTATTGTCGATTTTGCATTTTCAACAGCTGTAATTTTTTCGAAAATTAAAGGTAACTAGGCTGGATCCCCTCCAAGTATTCTTAAATTAGTTCCTGCAACGTATTATGATGCAATCAATAATTCAAACAAATGCTTATATTCTGGGATACTGGAGTTTTAACTGAAATCATGCAAAGACTTTGTGAATATGCAACTGCACCAACCATGGTGCCCTACGTCTAGATCATTGCCACAATATGTTTAAAATAAAACAATACTATAGTAATGAAGTAAGTAATGAGTAATTTTATAATACAGAAAAAAAAATAATGCCTTACAATATTTAGTTATATATTAAAAAAAATAAAAAGCCATATTCTTTTTAAACAGTTTAACATTTATGTAATTTGTTTAATTAAAATTTAAAAAATACAATACTATTCAACAATTTATTTAATAATAATAATAATAATAATAATAATATAATAATATATTAAAGTATGTGTTTTTTACTATTATTTAGAGCATGATAAGATGTTGCAAAAATGCAACTGCACCGGTCCTCATGTTATTTATTTGGTGCTATTCCCCGAAGGGTAATATGTCGCCTGCATCGTTGGGTACAAGGACTAAGGTGTCAGTTTTATTTGATTTGGCTTGACTGTTCTGGAATTCAGAGTTTGAAAATCAACTAGATGTACTGAAGGTGGTATTCCACAATATTCCAGGCTCATTTTTTATAATACTACCCTCACCAGTCAAGAGTAGGCTACTATTAAAATGTGCTCATAAGGGTGAAAAGGTGTCCTTATAATCAAAACGTTTTGTTGGAGATATTGCAATGGTCTATATCAGAGATGAAGACACTACGGACAGTGAACTATACTGCTCTCGAGTTAGTTTGTCTTGGGTCACCAGTACATTAAAATTTGATTTACTAAAAACATACTTCAGGAGAACTAATACACATAGCTAAAAGATAAATAATTTTACTCTTTTCATAAATAATTTAAGTATGCTAGAAAAAATACCGTATGAATCTAACTATAGATAAAATATGTGGTAGAACTATTTGGTTAAATTTAGATTGTTTGCATGGTCTTTGTACGGAATTATCTTTTTTTTTAGTATACACCAGAAAAAAAAGGGTTTCTCACTCCTTATCTAAATGAAATAAGCTTTATTGAAATGACTCATTTTAATTTGTTAAAAAGGGTCACCACATATACGTGGTCTAAAACCAGGGTTCCCCCAAACTATTGAGCGGAGATACAGACATTGAAAAAGCTGGGTGGCCGGCGGATCGAGAAAGAAAAATACTGTCACTTTGGTATTCGTCAATGAAATTATTTTTTTCGTTATTTTTTGGTCAAAGCTTCTAAGACTCAGATTTTCCCGTAGTTTTGGAATCAATGGTGTATAAATAAATATGTTGATCATATGGACAATTTGGCTTGAACTGATCTTTCTAAGTAAGCAATATGTTGATCATATGGACAATTAGGCTTGAACTGATCTTTCTAAGTAAGCAATATGTTGATCATATGGACAATTTGGCTCGAACTGATCTTTCAAAGTAAGCATTCTCGAAACGGTGTACATAAGCCTTTTTTCTTGTACCACATTTTAAATTTTGTAGCACCATTTCTCGTAGCCCATTTTGATTATACGCTTATGTACTAGTGACGCTAATGGGTTATGAATGATTAAGTTGAATTTAGATTAAGTATACCCGCATTTGCTTGGAGAAAGAGTGGGAAACCATTGGAGGGGAACTGCCCTCATTGCACATGACAGGTATCGAACCATGCATGATCTTCTAGGCAGTCTAGTATTTTATCAGAGTATCACCTTAGACCATGTGGCTGCTGAAGTGGGTCATTTTACTATTTATTTTGGCAAACAACAATTATAATTAAACTAATGGAATAGGTATGACGAAGTTAAAGATTAGAGGACATTTACCTGCATTTTTGTGGAGGTAATGTGGGAAACCACCAATGTGAAAACACCCTTAGTAAATACAGGTGAGATTCAAATCTTCCAATAAATGGCAAACTTGACAAGATAAGCTTGACATTTATTACTCTTATCCACATAAGCGAGTTTTATGAAACTACTTCATATAAGGACCCTGAAAAACCATAGAGTTAACTTAAATAAATAATTATTTAGCCCGATTTTTAATCTGACCCTACCGAGAAAAATAGTTGTATTGGGAACAATTTATTTCGTACAATGCAAATAAAATCCACAGAAGTTTTAGTACTAAAAGGAGAAAGAACGTATTATATGATCTTTCATTTCTTAAAGCAATTTGTCAGAAATCCTTTAATCAAGAAGTTTTGAAGTGGCACATTTAATAACCTAATATCATTCAAGAGTCATTTATACATTCGAAGGGGAGACATAGCTAGTTACCAGTGGATTGAAAGACCCCAATTCCTTGGGGTGAGGTGAAATAGGTGAGGAGAAGAAGGGATCGGGGCTAAGGGAAGGTAGGGGAAGTATTAAACCAAGCCAGATTTTAATTTACTTTGCGTATTTTAACAGTTCTACAAGGGAAGTTTGGAAAACTTTTGTGTGCAATCCAAGGAATGGTGTTCTATTTTGTTTGTTAAAAAAACTGTGTATGATAAACTTAACATTTGCACTTGAAAACTTATATATATTTAACTTCACAACTGTATTTAAAAATTAAAAAATATGCTAATTAAAAAAAAGCTAATTTAAAAAAAACCTCTCTTACTTCCCTATCGGATTATTCGCACTTTTTTTTTACCACGTTAACGAAATGGCAATTAAAAAGTAAGAATTAAGGAGAATGTACCCATATTAAGGAAGTGTTGTAAAGAGTTTTGAGAAATATACGCATAGTAGTATCACTCAACGGTTCAAGAATTGGAGACATTGAGTTACAAAAGGAACCACCCCCATGTTAACGTTCACGCAAAACTCTCTATTTGATTCATACTACCCACTCCAAATAGTATCGAGACTAATTATCTTCCTACAATAGTACTCATCTCTATTGTAATTCTCGTAGATTCGTTCTATATCATTAATAATTCTGAACAATATAAAACCAGAATATAAAATAAAAATAAACTCTATACAAAATAAAACTGTTCATGTACTTACCGACTATATCTTCTGAATAGAGCAACCACCAATACGGGCCAACACACGTGGAATCCTAGTTGGGGAGTGGCCCGAGCGAGCTATGATGTTCCAACAGCTGATGTCCACACCAACTTGATCAACGATACACTAAAGTGGGCCGGCCAGGAATCACCTTGACTAGAGGGCGATTGCTTTCCTGCCCTCTGATTGGAGGGACGTGAATTACATCCATAACATCAGGATATTGAAGACATATCGTTTGTAAGTCAGATGGAGCTCTGACAACAAGTGGTCTAGGTGATGATCGAGAGCTTCTAAAAGGTCGAATTGACGTCACCGACCGAGGTTCTGTTCTCTCACTTTGCGTCCCTAGCAATGAAACCCTATAAAGAGTGATGTTTGTGTACATTATAATGAATATTCGATTTCAACTCTTCAAGGAGTAGTGTTGTCCTTGACTTGGACAAGGTCAGGATAAACATTCATGTATTATATTCTATGGACATAATCTATGGCGGTTTATTTTTTGGACTCTAATTTAAATATAATTTTTAGTGTTAGCCAGATTAGGTGTCGTAATTTTTCTGTTCTCAAATGGTTTTTTTTTTACTTGAAATATATTTTGAAATGAAACTCTATTTATCTTCGGTCGCCACTTGGGCGTTAGGTTCTGTCACGATACTTAGACTTTTTAGATAACCACAATTATTAATTGATTTTGTGTTGGGCGTGTTAAATGTAAATTGTTTTGAAATTGTGGTTACTAGTAATTGTATTTGCATTTTTAGGGTAATGTTTCTTTTGTAGATTACATTTTGAAGTATTGATTAAAGTAACGTAACTTTCTCTGATCGATAAAATTAATATATTATGAGACGAATTGACATTATATATTTTCCAAATCTTTTGATATGCTTTGCTTCAAGTATTGTATTATCTTTATTATTAACAAGTAGAGTTCTTGCTGAATTTCCAATTTTTGTGTCAAGATTCGATAGTCCCACGGGAGTTTCACTAATAAAGTCTGTTAGCCAAACTCTCGTGTCATTTAAAATATCTGAGAGATATTTAATATTTATATCAACGTTTTGAAGTCAGCATTCACTGAAGTGAATCAGACACTTTGGTTAACATTTTAAAGATGTCCATAAGGTTCTTATTTTGTCATGATATAATTTCCTGATGGATATTATTTGCAATAATTATTTGTGCTATATTCAACATTATTGGTTGTACTGTATCTTCAAGACTGAACCATTTGATTGTAGGATAGGTTACATGTTTTGTAATATCCCCTCAATTTAACCACGCAAAATAATATATGAAGTTGTTATTTAATTTTGATTTTCAACCTACCTCAGTTAGATTTATGAGGCCATCTAAAGTATTCTGCTTTGTTATTATTACTTTAAATTGACCATTCATATCATTATTTTTTAAATTTTGCAATTGTTTTACATTTTTGTATGTGCCTTAGATTACCCTCACTCCCTTTTATATTATTTGTGGCCGTAAGTAAAAGAAAGTAGAGTGGATGTAACAAATCCCCTCTGTTTCTATACCCTAGGATCCATTTTAGTTAGGTGAAACTTCCTTTATATCTAAAACCTCTATAAAATTAACCAAACAATATTCAATTTTTAGGTGAATGCAGGATTATTTTATATTTGAAGCACTGCATTATTTTGAGAATAAGTAAGCTGAATTGAGATAATTGAAATGACATAATTTGTGTGATTGTTTTTATTATTTTTAGCACCGTGTCTTACTACCCGTTCTGGTTATACGCACCTGTGTAATTGTTAACCTTGCCAGTATTTACATAGTCTTCCAACTCTTAAAATGATTTTAATTAAGAAAGGATGAGAGCGTGAAAGTTAGCTCATGGATTTGAATAGCACATACTAATTACAATGATTTATTTAAAAAATTATCTAAACGTATTTATAGAAATATATTAATTACAGCCTATACATTTATATAATTTAATTTACATTATTTATTCAAAAATTTTTATTTGCTTACATTTATAAAATTTAATTGATTAGTTTGAAGAAAAAGCTGTGGACATTACTGTTATCCCATAAAATTGAAGAATTATTAAAATCTACTACTTATAAAACCAATTATAGTTCTGAGAGTCTGTTTCTAAGATCTTTGGAACCACTCAAATGATTACAATGCAGTTTATTTTATAGTATGAAGATTTTTACAGGGAAAGTTTTAAGCTATTGATTAAACTAATTAAATTTTTTTTAAAGATGTTTTTAAGACAAATATAATTCTCTTATTGAATGTATAATTCATTATTTATCTGTATAATTTGATGGCCAAATCCACATAGTAGTTACAGAATACAATTCAATTGTAGTTACAAAGAGATTTAATATTTTAGTGAAGTTATTTGCTTTAAATTCACAAATTCTTTTAGGAGTGTCTGTACTTATTTTATATTCATTTATAATTAGAGAACTACTGACAAGATAAGAATGAGGTATTTTTACTTTCTCGCTATCTTACAGGTAGAGTTGCGATAGTCAAACAAATCAAGCTCGATATTTTGATTAATCTCGACGTTTCATGACCACCCGAATCCGAAAAAATGGTCTTTAATTGCCATCTCTCTGTCTGTCTGTCTCTACCTCCAACTAGAGGCAAAACAATCTTATCGATCATACTAAAACTTGGTATCAAGGGTTTTCATAGGCTTATCCCGAGGAGTTTATGGAATTGGATATATAAACCTAAAATTAAGGGTAGTTTACTGAAGGGCAAAAAAGAGAAAAAGTCGATTTTATCAAAATAGGCTCAAACGATTTTGATTAAAATTCGTATCCAGGCGTTGATTAAGATTATAAATAAACTGGCTATTTTCATTTTCCCATGAACATGACTTTTAGGGTACTTTACAAATGCAGAAACTTCCGTATCTCCGCAACTAGTTGAGATACTAAATAACTTCACATTGCGAAATTGTAGTACTATTAAAAATATAAAAACTTTTACATGAGATATATCTTTATAAAACACACAGTTCCTGAGATATTGGCAAATACATTTGTGCTAAGCTAATGGATATTAGCTCACATAATCATGTGACCTTTTTCACCTCTCAAGAGATCGTCAATGTTTCATGAACTACCCTACTGATTGGTCTTCCCTTGACCTTAACGTTTATGTGAGTGTTTCGAGGTCATCGCCTATAAGCTTAATTTCGTTCAAATCCTGTAATCAAACATATCAAGAAACTGTAATGTTGGGGCTTCACTCGTTTCGTATTGCCTCTTTCTCTTTGCTCTTACTGCGCATGCGCTTACCCCTCCCCCCCCCCCCTTGATGACCGCTCTGACCTACGCTGATGCTGTAAGATGTGATTGTCTGACACCTGTTTCTCCCCTTCCTTTTCCCTTCTCAGTCTGGAAGTTGATTTAACATACCACTCGAGCTGAATAAGATACAGAACTTGTATTAATTTAAGACTGATCAAGTCTCTAGCTGTACCTTCTCTACTGTAGCAGTCAATCTGAGTAGGCCCTGGCCGGAATGGAGTCAACGCAAGGGGCTACCCGTAGGTAGTATCCCGCCTC
Organism: Timema cristinae; assembly: GCA_039000515.1. NCBI lineage: Eukaryota > Metazoa > Arthropoda > Insecta > Phasmatodea > Timematidae > Timema > Timema cristinae. Next base: position 53,927,973 of record JBCFYV010000003.1, on the reverse strand, counting down.
ACCAACACCACCATAATCAATCGCTGGCGCACTAGAAGTGTGCCGCCTGCTCTACCACTGGGGCTACAATAACGCTGCGCTGTCACAGCTGATTTCTACGTTTGAGTTTGGTTTCGCACGGACTGTTTGCTAGCCGGACTGGCTAATTCCCGTCTACGTACAGTTTTTACTGTTGCTCGCCGAGTTGTGTATCTTTTGATATGTAATTATAAAAGTATAGTGACGAGTAATGTGAAGGTTATCAAGCATCGGCTCAACTTATTTGGGAGTCGTGAAGAGCTCGTTTCTTTCTAAGTCAATCATTGAGGTATATAAGTATTGAACTAATTAGGCTGATATTACAAGAGTTGTCACAAGAGTCAACTAGGGCATGATAGTTCAATGAGCAGATATAGTTTCTTGCCGATATTTACCACTTGTGTTGTTTATTGTGTTAAGGGGCTTATCCGCATGAGTTTTGAGTCATGTTAGAATTTTGTTTATATAAACAGCCATCACTATGGCTATGCGGCTAATTAACGTTAGATTGGTAGCTAGGCAATGTTGTTTGAATAGCCAATGTGTTTTGATGACCTAATTAGGTCTCTTTGGCCCTGGCTAAGTATCTAGTATTGTGTTATTATGGGATCCTGTATTTTACTACTTATTATTGGCTCTGCCCTCGGGCAGCCTTTATATCGTTATTGCAAGTTTATTTGAAGCCATGTAGACGGCCTCCTTATGTCGTACTCTCGTTGTACTTGGAATTTTTGGGTATACCTCGTAGACAAGTTTTGTTCATGAGTGTGGCCACTGTAACTTTAGGCTGTAGCTGTTTTGCCCTAACTGGGGCTAACTATTCCCGTATAAGAGGGACTTGGTTAGCGCCTCCTCATTGTGACAATGATGTTAACTCACTATTAAATGACATAGATAGAGCGTTTAATTGCTTAATTGCTAGATACCTAAGTAGCTAGGCTTCTTAAGAACCTGAGTGAGCACAAGCTGATGGGTTAATGGTCTTGTTCTTTCGGGTACAGACAGCCGAGGGAGCTCTTTCTTGGAGTCAGTTCAAGGGATTTCTTAAAATGTTTATAATTATTGACCTGCCACTGTTCACCTTGTTGCAGTTGGCGAGTTGTAGGGATTGTCTTCTCGGGATCTTTTATGATCCTGGTGATCCTAAACAGTAGTTTGCTTTAGTTAACCACTATTGGCTCTTACCTTTACTCACACGGCTCATTATACTGGACGTTATGTTTTCAGTTTATTAAGTATTTCTTTATCTACTTGTTGTGATACTACCCTCTACAATCACATTATATTTATTACGGAAGACAATGGAAACCAAATGAACAATCCTTAATGTCACATATTGTACTCTGTTATATGTCTCATTAATAAAACTCTGTATTATTTGTATTTCTTTCTTTGTGTTTGTGTTACCTTCTTTAAACCTTTAGGGGGAGTACATATGAATACAATTTTGTGAGCTTTAGTTGTAAAGAGATACTACTTAAGATGTAATGCAATAATTCTTCAATGCCATAGAGTAATTAAATATAAGTCTCTCAAAAGTTTGTTATTTTTACTTAAACGTCTTAGGAGAAATGTTTGCACAACGATGATTTACCTCCATTTTTGACTCAATAGTCAATATTTAAATTTTTTATTGGTTAAAATTTATAAATGAAGAATTTAATAGTATTTCGATGACATGAAGATGTGCAACACCTAATAAAATGTCAAAAATTTTAACCAGAAGTTGATATTTTAATAAGAAGTGTTGACCCTTGTTAACCCAATATTGATCTTTTCTTTTTATAGGTCCAAACATACAATTGAGGACTTTAATTCTTTAAAAATAAAATTATAAAATTTAAAACTGTGACTCAAAAACACAGGAGACTTCCAACAATCTCTACCAGTCATTCTAGATCAATAAATCTGAAGAGGTCAACGCCTGCATGAAACTATTCTACATATCCTCAGACGTTAGGAAACATTCCTTGTCAACCAATATGCGCATCTACCTGTGAGAAGACAAGAATTAGACTTGTTTGTCAATATATAACTGAAACTCACCAATTAAGTCTTCAGCAGATTTAGGGACGAGAAAGGGCGTTCATTTGTGCACGTTGTTACGGGAAGTGTAGCCATTATTACGAGAGGTTCATGTATTACCGGAAATTAACACTACACATAGAAAAGGAGTCAATTGCATTTCAGGGCTTTTTATCGGATGATTTAATGTACTGGTGCCACAGTACCAGCTCACCTTTAAAATGGTCAGGTTCGAGAAGATCGTAGAATTGAGCTAATTTCTGAACATATTTTACTACTTCGGATATCACCACATCATTATATTGCTGAAACTCAGTAATTAAATCTTCCCAAGAACTGAAGGCAAGGTGTCTTTGAATAACTCAAAGATATACTAGTGGTCAAGGGTAACCAAGAATTAGTCAATTTTCATCATCCCGATATACTTCTTGTGCAAAACAAGCCTCTCTTGTTGTTCAAGGAGCAAGATATTCTATCTCCAAAATTGAATCGTCGGATAAAATTAACGACTACTTACAAAGCACCATAAAGCAAAAATTGTGTTATTTTAAAATTTCCTTAATCTATTTAGTTTACCCATAGTCTCAGTTTACTCATCTTCTAATCTTTAAATTTCCTTTATCCATTTAGTTTTCACATCCACGCTCTTCAATTAAAATTTGAGTAGGCATCATTTTGTGGCGTTATTTGAACCCAACTAAACTGTATAATGGGACCCACTTATATGTGAACAGTCTGCAAAACTGTATAATAGAGACGACTACAAACCCTGAAGATGGCAGCAGTTGATCTTCGCTGGAAATGTTTCTTGCATGGACAACTATAATTGGTGTGTTCCCATAATAATTATGGCAGCAACATGTAACTTATTGCTTCTGATGATAAAACCACCAATGTGATTAACAAAGATGTCTTACATTAAATTTTGTTAGTTTATTGCCTTATACTAATACACATCTTCTATCTTTCATCCGCCTCGGTTGCGTTGTTAGCTAACGTGGTAGTTTCGAGTTGAACTAGGCTAACAAGGACGGGGAGATCGAGGTTCGAATATAAGTTGGGTGAACTTTTTTTTTTTTTTTAATGTTTTCCACTATCTCCACACAAATACTGGTTTACTTCCTCTGAATTCAACCTTCCTAATTCCTAACCCATTAACATAATTAGTACTTAAGCATATAACATGAACGGGTATTACTATTATTATTATTATTATTATTTAGCACCCCATTCGGGTTATACGCTTTAAGTACTAATTACGCTAATAGATTAGGAATTGGTAAAGTTAAATTAGAGGAAGTGAGCCTGCATTTGCGTGGAGGGAGGGTGGAAAAACATTTAGGAATAACCCCCCTAAGTTCATTCGACCTAGATTCGAACCTCAAACTCCCCGTCCTTAGCAGTGGAGCTCAACACGACTAGCACGTTAGCCAACTACGCCACCGAGGTAGGTGAACGGGTAGTAGGACTAGGTGCTAAATAATATTAAATTCTGTGTGTCTAGCCTTAAAACAGAAAAAATTAGACTTCAATACATTTTTGATTCTGAAAAAATCGCTTTTATTAATTATAACGTTTTCATCATGGTCATTTCTAGCTAATAAGTTGCGTGATTTCTTCTCTGAGCGATAATTTAAAAAATCTGGATTATTTTAATCTCCAATTCATTTGATCTTTTATGACCAGCATAAATATTCGTTTTAATATTTTTCGTGTCAATAATTTAACATAAAAAGTGACGATTTTATTTATTTATAACTTTTAATATACAGTACTGGATAAACGCGTGTTTTTAATTCTGGAAAAATGTAAAAGTCAAGGAAACTAAACCATTTTAGAGCGTATCTAACCTGTATTATTGTTTCAAAAACATATACATAAGCTAAATTTAAAATACTCAAACTAATTTAATATATCCCTTAAAGTGATGTGATCTTAAGTTGCCAATGGTAAGAGATAATATAATAATATTGAAAATTAAAAAAATAAAGTACTATTTTATTGTTACAGAATTATTTTGACCCCCCTCTTTCATAGTTGAGCACCCACCAATTACAAAGAGATTCCATCACACCTACCTCCTGCCACAATTTTACCTGACCTCCCTTTATCACTAAAACAGAGGACAAGATATTGACGTTTAGTCCACGTGAGTTTCTAACATTCACGGCCACGCTGTTACCAAAATCTTAAGAATGAACTAAATCTACTTTATATTCAAATAAATGTGTAGATATGTATAAAGTAGAATGTTTTTAATTCTAAAAAATGTTTCATGGGTGCTGTACTGACAAAATTTTGCCTAGCTGTAAATATCTCATATTCCATTACTAACGAGGGAAATAAATCTCAATTTTTTACTCATATTTTTAGAAAAAAAAAATCATTTAATGATAATTTCGTAAATGATAGTTTCTGTGAGAAAATAACCAATCAAGGACAGATGTGAGGGTAGGTAAATAAATCTAAGATGGTAAAAGATATATACAATGACATGAATACTAGAATTTCTTTTAATGCTACGCGTCTTAGATCTACTAACAATTTATTTATACAAAATTATTTCTTAGGAATGAGGTAAAGAGGATTTAGGGAAAATATACTCTCACACTTACCCGGAAATAGAGTGGTAAACCATTTTGTAAACACTTCTCTTGATACACCCAAATGGAATTCAAACTTATAGACTTTCACGTCATTCGCAAAGTAGATCAGACGAGAATAACATTTAGTCTATGTGTCCACTGGTGCAGGTTTACATTTGTAAATTAGAAAAAATATTCTTATTTATTATATAGTAAAGTTACCTCAAGAAGAAAAAAAGAATATAGATATTATTTCTTAACTAAAGGAAAAGTAAGCTAAATAAAAACTGTAAACATTTTAAACAATTAATATAAATAAAACCAATTTTAGTGTCCACATCATCTATAGTACTACTCTCGCAGCAGACTAGACTGCCAATGATCTGGAGATCAAGGTTAGAATCTTGGTTAGTGGTACAGAGGGAGAATTCTCCAAAATAGTTTTCCCACTCTCCCTCTACGCAAATTAAGGTACACTTTCTCTAACTATAACCTTACTAATCCCTAAAACTACTAGCTTAATCACTACATAAGCGTATAACACAAAGGGTAGTAAGATGCTTTGCCAGAAAAAAAGGACATAAATAAATAAGGTATTGTTTGTATTTTGATCAGAAACGTATTGTACCTACTCTTTTTAACACAACGGTAGAGTGAGGAAAGAAATAATAATATTCTTAGGCTCTAGAAAGTAGTAGAAAAAAAGGCGGTTGAGACGGAAAAAAAAATTAAGTTGGCCACACGGTATTTTCTCAAGTAGTTCCGAAAAGAAAGAGTAATAAACAACTTGACGTGTTATAGTGTTTCCGTGGTGGGTTTGAAGGTTCGCTATTATTACACACAGAGGTAGGTTGCGCTGTTAGTGAATTATTGCAGAGTTAAGGAGGGAAGAAGCGCCAATAACCGGGCTTTTTCAGAGCTTTAAGAGAAATACTTAAGAGAACAGGTTGGTATATCGGGTAGACCACTTAACAACGTCCCCTCTCGAGTATTTTACCTGCTTATCGCGGTACTTCAAACTTGAATGGTTTTGAAACATTTTAAAAGCATTCACTATTTTTGTTAGCAATTTATGCTCTCACGTTTTAATGTGTTTCTTTTTTTTTCTTTTAAATTTAAAATAACGTTAAATATACTATAATATGATCTTTCTTTTGACACATGTTTAAATTAAACTTATTAAAAACATGATAAAATTACATTCAGATAGGACTAGTTGTTTTAGATATATTTTTTGAAATGTAAGTTTTAAGATGGTAATGGCGTCAAATCAAGAGAAAACACTGACTGAAACAGGTTCAATGTGTAAAGATCATGATATACTCTATTTCCCTTCACAGAAAGGTTGGGGTTTAAATCTCTGCTTTGGACACACAGAGATGTTTCTGCATGTGTAACTTTTTTCCAATACCCTATCCACGTTAATGCGGGTACAATTAATAGGAAATATACTCTTCTCACTTATCTCTTAGATTAAGTAGTTTGGTGCCATTTTTATAAACATAGAATATAAATAAAATTTGAATGTATTGATAGAGTATCAGTCTACACTGCTGACTTCTATCCAGAAGAACAGAGTTCTACCTCTACGAAAGAATTGAGATTTCTCTATAAGCGGTGCTCCATACTGTCTCCAGGATAATGCTCATACAATTGTTTGGAAATAACTTGATTCATCCTGGATCTTTGTTTTGGTTATTGCAATCTGTGGGTAGACAGCATAGCTAGTTACAAACGTAGCATTATAGATAAAATTTAAATTCTTAATTTTCCATTAAAATTACTCTGAGAGTATCTTACATAGGTAGAAGATTCTAATTTTTATCATATCTCAGCAACTATTAGAGTTACGTAATAACTTATAAATGCAAATTTGTAGTAGGCTTACTATTAAAAATAAAAAACCTTTAATTGAAATATACATTTATGAAATTCAAAGTTTATAAGATATTGACCAACACACACACAACACATATATTTTATATATATATATATATATAATATATATATATATATATATATATGTATATATATATGTATATATGTATATAAATGTATATATATGTATATACATATATATTTATACATATATATATATTAAATTGAGCTCTTGTCAATTGATTGTTAAGCTCTTCTGTGAGCAGAGATACCTCTTTTTTCTCTATATATTTCTGTTAACAATGGTTATTATTTAATTTATGGTCTTTGGTGGAGTGTTTCATCAACAATGTCTATTATTTACTTTCCCATAGAATACGAGCTTTGAATAATCTCCATTTTTAGTAAAAGAAGCGATAAGGAGTGTGTGGTGCACCGTAATTTATTTTAAAAAGAATTACACCAGCATTGATTTGATAATCAATATTATATTTCAGGTTATTCATATTTAATCGTGCATATAAGGTATAGATGAGGTAGATAAAATTGGTAATATTCAGCCCGTATTTTGGTGGAGGGAGAGTGGTTTACCACTAAAGGGGGAAAAAACTCGATACACCCTTCCGAGGCTATAATTCTGACCTACCCATCACCAACAAACCAGATTAGACCAGCGTGATGTCCAGCCCAAGTACCAACGAACGCAGGTAACCAAAAGTTAAAAAACAAGTAATTTTGAGAGCCTTAAAATACTGAAATAATCACTCAAAGTAAAAAAAGCCTGGCTCTTAACATTTGTTTTAGCACCGCGTCTTACTACTCATTCGGGCTTACCCCTTATATGCTAATTTTGTTGATGATTTTAGGTATTAAAAAGTCTATATTTGGAGGACATGTAACCACGTTTGCGTGAAGAAAGAGTATAAAACCATTTTGAAAAACCACCTTCAATACATTCCATCAAGATTCGAACATTGAGTCATTGGCAATCTAGTCTACCGCAAAATAAGCGCCTTAGATGATGTGGCCACCAAAGCAGGATACGCTTATCCTTATGGTTCTTATTATTAGCATGTATTCATAACAATAAGTAGAGATACAAAAGCAAGAACAAGATAGCTACATTGCTAAAACAAATTTGGAAATACACCTTCAAATTATAGTTTTATTTTCATAAGATATGCCATATCTTAGAGCTAAAAAGTTACTTAATCTACAGTCTCATGTTCATATGTCTGACCATGCTATTTGCATGCATCCCTTTTGATAGATATTATCAATACCTATGAAAAAAGAGTAATTAAATAATAAGAGGAAGTCAATTTTGGATGCAAAAAAAATGTGATTTTTTGTTTCTAATAATCCCTTCTAATGAAAATGGTTTTTCAACTGCCTAGATTTCAAGATTCTACAAACTCATCACCAGCAATCCGGTCTAATGAAAGCCCGAAACCTTAAGCTATGTAACCTTGGTTAAGGTTAATTACTCACATACATATATTGCATTAATTAGTATGAAGGATAAATCATTTTAATATAGGCCTATATCAAATTAAATGTATAAAAAGATTGTTGGTTATATTGTTATAAACATACTTGGATCATCAATGGTATTAAAGTAGCCATTTTGAAGGTAGACAAATGAACAACATAACGAATTTCTGGAAAGATTTTTTTTTTAAAGGAAGGTTGTTGAGAGTTTTTAGTGGCAGCGTTGGGGGTTAGGGGGTCTGGGTAATCAGTGAAACACAATGCAACGCAAGGGCGCGCAGTTAAGTCGCAGCCATTAGCATGTTAAAACAATACGTCACTGTGCAATTACCCAGAATTCCACCCTCCAGTGTGTCCCAGTCTAATAATTAACAGTGCCACTGTAGGCGCGATATTTATGTTAGCTATACATGTACGTACTAGGGAGGGACTTGTTGAAAAATTACTGTGCCCGAGGTTAGTCTAGCGCGGAGAGGGGGGAAGTAATGAGGGGCGAAGGGATAAAAGGGAGTAGGGGTGAAAGAGTAGAAGGTTTGGTCCAAACGAGACTCCCTTGCTCTTGAATAAGGACTTGAAATCTCTTATGGCGCAAACATTGTATTCTCAAATAACCCACAGCAAATAAAATCTTATTATTGTTTAGATATTTAGATCTGTAGTTATCCTACAGTCTCTGTGATGGGAGTTATCCCTATGAGTTTATTGAATTTTTCTTTAAATAAAACTATAATATTACCTAATTTTGTATTTAGTTTGGTTGTGTGAGACTCCTAAATCAAAATGTTTATTTTATTTTTATTTTGCTTCAAAACTTGGATAAAACAAGTAGGCCTATTTATGTTAATATTAATAGTTATTAGGTTCATTTTTTTTAATGCATGTTATTAATTTTTTTGGTCCAAAATATGAGTTAATTTTTCCAATTTTAATCAGAATAATTAGAACCATGAAATAATAGGCCCACTTTATTTACTTTGGTCACTCTATATTATTATATTGAATGATTTCTAAGGAATCTGCTAAAATGTTTTACTATTATGTAGGTTCTCAAAGATATTCAATTGATGAGGAAATATTAAGTAGTTAATAACAAAATTTGAAAGCACGTTAAAATAATTTAAACCAAAAACCCCACTAAAACTTGGGTTATTTTTAAGTTCATTTTGAATTTTGTTTGGTTTTTAATCTAAATGTATGCAGATAATCATAGTAATTATTATTGTTTTAATGATATATATAAATAAGTAATACGCAAACTTTGCAGAATATTACATATATTATATGTTTGTGTTTATTATACACAACTTTATGCTTATGTATGTTGCAGAGTTTGCATATTATTAGTATAAAATATAAAAATCTTTTCTTGCCCCCACGTATTTTATTTCATACAAATGAATGTGACTCAAAATTGAGGGGCTTGCAGGTTAAAGCGTTAACGTTGAATAATTAGGTTTTCTGCTAATGGAGAGGTAAGTGATCAAATACCGGAGGGTTGTAATGGGGATGGTTTTTCATATTATATTACACTCTAGCACCACGCTAATATGAATACATTTCCCAACTATATCCTTGCTGTTCCTACGCCATTAGCGTAAGTATACCGATATTCCAGGAGTTTGGTTATACATAGTACAGACAAAAAAACCCTGATATGTTACTATTTTACCCTACTTGTCGTAATGTGGGCAGTTCAATGAGTCACTGATAAACTTTTCTGCTTGATATCGGACCACCGATTCTGGTAAGGGATGGGAATTTAAATAGAAACATGTATAGGTTTATTTCTACAATAAAATTAATTTTTAGTGAAGTTCGGTTGTACTAGATGTATTAATTCAATGTTAAAGACATAAATATGAATTTATTGTATAAATAATCTTAAACGTTCCTTATTGAATAATTAAATGTTTTTCAAAAATATATAGGTTTAGTAAATTAAAATATATTACAATAAATGGATAATATTATATATTGTTCGTACTATATTTATTATTTACTATAGTAAATCTTTGAATAGATATATTTAAAAATATATATATATCTTAATGTATATTATTGCTCTTTTAACGAGGAGGATATAAAGAACAACAAAATAAAAAATATAGGTGAAATGGAATAAATGTAGGACGGGTAATATTTTTAGGACATTTTAAAATGAACCAAACTGAAATGAGTGTGTGTATGTGTATTTCTCTGCTATTTTTGTTCATTTTGTGCTGAGTCGACATTAAACCCAATGTGTGCTGTGGTTAGACAAGACAAATGAATCAACCGCTTTATTTATACATAAAATACGAGTAAAAAACTCAAAAGTAGAGTTAGATTTGGAAACAAACCAATTCACATTATGAGCCAAAATACAGAAATGAAACATAACGCTTATACGTGGCTATCGTAAAGATAATTTATTGCAATTTATTTAAAAGCAAATTTACATTATCTTCAACAAGGGATATACAATTAATTTGAGCATATGAATATTGCCAGTCTGGAAGAATTTTATTGTAAAGATTTTACAGATAAATTTTTAAATAAATAATAAGTAACTATTTTTATAAACAATTGTATATAAACTAGTAAAAACCCCATCTGTAGGTCATTTGTAAGTATGTACGTTGACTAAATATCAAGATAATCTAAAATTATTCACTGATAACAGAAGGTTCTGGACTAAAATCAAAGTCATGTGTACTGAAAGTTCCTTTTCCCGAATATGTTCCCATTCTACATCGAATAAAATGAGGTTTTATTTACTCTTTACTCTACCTTCCTCACCCATACAAAATTAGTTTGGTTGAAATGAGGAATATACAATTTAGTTTTGTAGTAATACAGTGGAATAGAAGTTATATACGCGACTGTAAGTACATACGTGTTTAGCAGGTAGCATACCATTAGTCGGGCAGGAGTCTCCGGCCGCGCGCAACGGGTCCTAAGTGTGAGAGCGTCTGAAATACAACAAACGGATATTGTTATGACCAAATCGGGAAGGAAATTTTTAACACCCTCTGTGATGTGCCCGCCTAGTGATATACTTCGTATAACCTGAGTGGATAGTGGGATGCAGTGATGAAAAAACAATAAAGAACAAGTGTATTTAAATTAAGTTCAAAAGCAAACTTTTAATTTCATTATTTTACTATACAAAACACATTTCATTTGATTTTAGCTTAGTATTTACACTCAATTCACTCTAAAATATAGCAGTCTTAGCTTTACTTACTAAACTATAACCCTATTTTATAAGCTGCGCCATGATGGAATTATTAAAAGTAATTTCATTCTGAAAATTGAAAATTGATACCTGGACACGGGAATCGAGCCCGTTACCTTTGGCTTAGTAAGCCAATGCTTTAGCCACTGAGATATACATGAATATTCTCGTTCCCAGAGTCATTCTTCACTCATATTTTAAGGCAGAGTCTATGATGGATGTGCGGAAATTTTCGTCTACAAATGTGTGATTTATTAAGATCACGAGCTATCAGATAATGCAGTCACCTTTGACTTGGTAGTTGGCTTATTGTTAAATTGCAAGGGATCACATATAAATAAGATTCAAATAGCCAAAACTATTTTTTTTATAATTCGTTGCGGCTGAATTCGTACAAAAAAATAAAATACAATAGCTTATATAATAACTTTGGATATTTGATTCTTATTAAAAGTAAGCTTACCACCTTTCAGTGTAAACTGATTGTACTCTTTGCTTACCCTGGAAAGTATAAATCTTTCCATTTATAGTTATATTGTGGTATAGTTTATAATATAGGATCATAATGTGATTCACCAAAGTAGTTTTACTATTTTTCAGGGTGAACGGAGTGTACAATACATCATAAGAGTTAGTGATGAGTATTTCTGATTCATCCCGAAATTTTGTCCTAGATTTAGGCTTTAACTGTATGTAAGCTAGTACTCTAATTTCATATAATATATCTATAATATTCATAATATATATTTCTAGGTTTCTTAGATCAAATTTATTGATACTATTCAATATCACAACTATCAAAATCCTGACATTAAAGTGAATTATATAGAATTTAAATGTCAACCACCTCCTCAGCTCTCCTTGGTGGTTTTAGAACAGCTGTCTCCAAAAATACTAAGACGAAATTGATCACTTTAAAGCAATAATAACTATTTAAAAATATGTATTTAGAAATTGAGATGCAGAAACATGATTATAATATCTAGGTAATTTTAATTTAAAGTAAAATCTACATTGTAATTCTGAAATAATAACATAGCCTATGCCAGATTTAAATAATAAAAATGATTTTTTGTTTCAATTTTTGATATAAATATCAACAATTAAAAAATGTATACAATACATATATATACCAAAATTAAAAAGTATATATGTATTCAATATGTAATATATATAATCCACATATTAATGTATATATCCAGTAAACCTGAAGCTACCTCACAGTTATTTAATCATCCTACACTTATACTAATGCTTTTTAAATAGTGATTATATTAGTTTTCATATGGCTTAGCTTTGCAAATGGACTAAATATATTATAAAAAAAATATTCTTTTTTATATATAAAATCCCATGTAAACTTAAACACACAAAATTTATAACACTGTACCAGGCTAATGCAAATAATATTGTTATTTCAATATTTATACCAGTTCATAAAAGTCATACAAGTTTTTGTATGGATACGGTTGTATGTTTTATTAAAGTTGATACGTAAGTACATACTTATAATTTTTTATTATATTTCACAGAAATGTCTTTATATTCCCTCCATATTTCGAATGTAACACACTTTAGTTTTAATCCTGGTTGAGTATTATTACTATTAATATTTATCCATCATCTCCATAGTTTAGTACTAGTTAATTTAATGAAACTATATTCTCCCCATCTACGTATTTAATTAAATAATGTACGAATCAGATAATTAGAGTGTACGCTAAAAGTTGTGGCACTAATAAGAAAATGATTCCCCTCCAGCAATGAGTAACAAACCAAATTTAAATAAATTCACTGGGTATTTTGTGGACTACTTTATTTACATATGCATGTTGGAGGGCACGTGTCTGATTACTATACGCAGCTCGACAAAAACATTTCTAACCATTTGTCACCGTACTTATCAGCCGATCTTAGCGCTATGGATACGTCTGCATACACTTGGCCTATTGTGTGCCCTTTGTTATGGGAAAGAAATGTTATTTAGACACAATGTGTATGAAATGAGATCTTTGTTAGGTCGTCTGTGAATACAGGTGTGTTTTGTAAGGTGCGTGTGTATGTGTTTTGTATTGGCTATTTTATATGCCACGTCATTGGTTAGAGGAACAACGATATAACATCAATTTACATTAGGTAAAAATATTTATTTTTTTAATTTAAGGTAAGCCTAAACCAAGACCGGAAACTTTAAGAGGATCTATTGGTAAAATCTTTAATTATACATAATATTTACAAACAAAAATTTCAATTTTAAGTAAAAATGTGTTTAGGTAAATGTGATTACTATAAACATATTACAAACACATGATTAATATACAAATAAAATGAGTAATTTGTTTTTATAGTACAAATTAAATTAGCATATTTTATTGAATAGTTTTTTTTACTCTCTGATACAAACAAAATATTGCAGTTGTTAACATTTTTGACATCAATATTACCATCAATCTTGATGTTCTATTTTCCCCCAAATTAAAAAAATAATTCTTCCAATTCTTCTCCCCCCCCCCCCCCCCATGTGTATCAGTTTGTCTGTCCATCTGCCTAGCCATCAGTATTTCTCCCCGTATATGGGACTACAGTTAATTCGGTTTGCTGAATTTAATTCAAATTTGATTTTTAGATGTTATATTGTAATACCACAAGGCATAATCGTGATTTTTTTTTTAAATTCAAAATTAAGAGTAGTAAATCACTATTTTTTTGTCGTATTCACTTAGTCTTTCTTCAATAATATTCTATTTGATGATTTTAAAGCAGTTCATTATATGCAAGTTGTATTCTAATCAAACTCAACTATATGAGAAAAGTTATTTTTATGAAAAATTAATATTATTATTTTGCTGTAGAAATAATGGGAAATGAAACAGTGTTAAGACCAATTTTAGTGTAACTCGTCTGAATTGAATCATGTCCTCAAGTGCTTGAAGTTCAAAATTAAAAAAAAAATATATTAAAAATATTCTATAAACAAATATATCCACCAGAAAATAATCCTTTTCTGACATTTGGAGGGTAGGTTTATTTAAAAACATCTCTTTACTGATATGCCTCCTAAATATTTATCGCTTAATTACTTGACTTTATTTGTCAAATTTACTAAATATATTTGCCAGGTGAATGAATATGGTATGAGCTTTGAATAACTTTAAATTTGAGAGCGAATTAAATATAATGAACAGTACATGTACCTGCCATTACTCCCAAGGGAAGGAGGTATATCTTAAACCAAAACTCACTTCGGTGGCCGTATAATCTAAGGCGTGACTCTCACAATAGACCAAACTGCTAAAGACAGGGAGTTTTGAATTAGATCACGGTCAGATGTACTGAGGGTGCTTTTCCTAAGCGTTTTGCCAATCTCCCAACACATAAATGTGGGCACACAACCTCTAAATTCAAACTTTATAATGCCTAACACTTTAGTGAAACTATTCCATAGTCCTATAGCCTGAACGGCTAGTAAAAATGCTGTGCTATAAAAATCCTAGGCCAAACGGAGGGTTTTATTATTTAAAAGATCCTAATGATTACTATAAAAAGCCAAAGATAGAGTCAATAAACAAAACATGTAATTGGCCTATTTGGCCACAATGTCAAACAAATGGAAATATTTGATAAACATTCCTCAGATCATTGGAAAAAAAACCATATCAAGCTATGATAGGCCTATAAATTTGGGAGCAGAAAATATATGACTTGAATAAAATACCGACCCGGACATTAGGCTGTAAACAGTAATGGATTAAAATATAATGGAGTACTTGAGTTAGTAGTCTTAGTGAGGATTTAAAAGAACGTCTTCACATTGATCCTAGTATTTATATTCCAAACCTCTCCAGTTGCAGCTGCTATAAGATTTAATGTTCAAAATAACAAAGACCACGGGGGAGATGCACAGTTTTTGTATTTGCTCCTTGGCTCCCAATCCGTGCGTGACAGTAGGATTCATTTGTCATAGCGTGCTATATGGTCTATATACATCTTTTGTGCTGTGTTCCGTATCTTCTTTTTATATTTTTTATTACTCGATACTCCTTCTTTAAAACTTATTTAGAATGTTGTCAGAACTACGTCTACATCCTTATCTTTAGACCCAAAATTACTTCCCTACTACTCAGTTGAACAATTTAATCGGATCGTATGTAAATTTAGCCACAAATACGCTATATATTTATTACTACATTGAACTGTACCTACATTTACCAGCCGGACACGCTTGGTACAATTTAGTTTAAATTAGAGATGGAAAGATCAAATAGTTATATTTATTTTATCTACGAATATAACATAAAAATCTGAGCCTTCATTTTGAGGACAAACTTAGAATTTAAAACAAAACTTAAAAGAACAATATAGTCACAAGGGGCTATCTTTTTCACAATGATTTAATTTATTTTCAATTGTGATTTGGTTCATAATAAAGCTTTAGTGATTTTTTATAAATCGAAAATTGAGTGAGAGGAGGGAGGGAATGATTTAATATAAAAGCAGGTTAGAGAATTGTTTATTCTTGTAGATCTGATAAAACACAAATTTGAAAAGCCAAGGTGGTTGTGATGGGATCCACTGAATAAAAAGGCTTGGGTCAAGAGCATATTAATTTAGTTTAATATTTAATTTAGCACCAGGTCTTACTACCCCTTTGGGTTATACGCTTAAGTACTAATTACGCTAATGGATTAAGAATTGGGAAGGTTTAATTTTAAAGGAAGTCAATTTGCATTTGCGTGGAGGGAGAGTGGAAAACCATTTAGAAAAAACCAACCCCAGTTCACCCGACTGAGATTCGAACCTCGATCTCCCCGTCCTCAGCAGTCGAGCTCAACACGGCTAGCGCGTTAGCTAACTATGCCACTGAGGCAGGTATAGGAGAGCATATAAAGTCAACTTAGATGATTTGCTGATTTTTTGGTCCACCTCGTTTTGTAACCCATCCAGGATACCCACGTATTTACAACAATGGGGTAAGTATGTTTAAGCTAGAGCCTTAGGTCACCCACCTCATTGGCTTAGTTAGCTAACACGCTAGTTTTGTGTTGAGCTAGACTGCTAAGGACGGTGAGAACGAGGTTTTAATCTAGATCGAGTGAACTGGGGTATTTCCTAAAATATTTTCCACTATCCCTCCACGCAAATACAGGTTCACTTCCTCTAGATTCAACCTTCTCAATCCCTAACTCATTAGCGTAATTAGTACTCAAGCATATAACCTGAACGGATAGTAAGACACGGTGCTAGATTTAAAAAAAAAACACTTTAGGTCCCTTTAGCCCATTTCCGACAGAGTGGGTGTCGTCTAACCATGTGCCCGCTCGAACTACTGACAATTGTTTCAAGTTAATATAACATTGCGTATCTGGGTTAAATCAATTTGTAGTTCAGTATGTGGAACTATTCGCCAGTACTAATGTACCATTGCCCAAGGGAAACCCGAATGTACTAATCGTACATATTTTATGTGGAGAACTTTTCGGTCCTGTTAAGATTAGGTGATGTTGATAGTGAGTATGAGGGTGTGGAACCAGTCTAAACACTTAAATGAATCGGGCATGTCTAGTAATATGTCTCTTCAGGTGTGGTAGAAACACTAAAAAAAAAAATCGGGCATGTCTTGTGATACTTTTCTTCAGATGCAATTGAAACACTTAAAAGCATCGATTATGTCTTGTAATACGTTTCTGCATACACATTTGAAAAAAATCACACTGTGCTTATCCCTCCTTTATCTAATCCTCCAGTTGCCTGTTAAATTTCAAAGTGTGTATCATCTCTTTTAGTTTCTTTTGCATGCTTAAAAGTTTTATTTTATATGTGGACACAGGTATTGAGCCCCAACTAGTAATATAATTAGTCCAAGAGATATCAGTTTTGTGAAACAAGTTTCGGGAAGATTATAAACCCCACCCATAGTGTGTGTCTATGCCTCCCTTTATTTTGCAAGTACAAAAGGTAAAAGAGAATAAGTCAATAGCAGCGTATACCGTACAATTGCACAATCTAAACTGGATATAACAAGACGCGAGTAGTGGCTTTCTCCCAATCCATCAGAAAATGGTCGTGGTCGTGGACACTTCCATACGCGAGTTCGGATGTGGGTGACACCCAATTCGTTTGAAAGGGGCCTTAGAATTGATGTGCACACACCTCGGTGGCGTAGTTGGCTAACGCGCTTGTCATGTTGAGCTCGACTGCTGAGGACGGGGAGATCGAGGTTCGAATCTCGGTCGGGTGAACTGGGGGTGGTTTTTCCTAAATGGTTTTCCACTCTCCCTCCACGCAAATGTGGGTTCACTTCCTCTAATTCAACCTTTCCAATTCCTAACCTATTAGCGTAATTAGTACTTAAAGCGTATAACCCGAACGGGTAGTAAGACGCGGTGGTAATATTATTTATTATTATTAGAATTGATGTAGGCCAGTATTCGAGGATAAAGATGTTGAAAAAACATTTATGAAAAATCAAATACAGTAGACCTATTATAATTCGTACCTTGACATTCCTGTCACCAGGAAACAACATAAGAATACCTGCCACCAAATTCGGATTACACCTTAGTACATAAGTGCACTACTTGAGGAATTAATTGCATTTACTAAAAATGATTAAATTAAGATGTAATAAAACTTTCAATCTTTGGACTAACATACCAGAATTATATTCACTTGGATGTATACCAAGTAGAAAGAATATATATTTTCTTGTCTGTTTCACCTCAATTTATCGTTTGGGATTCAAACATTATAAAAAGTTAAATTTGTCTTGTATAATGTTATGTGCACAAAAAATATCTAAATAGATGAAATAAGGAAAATCCCAACGTATGAAAGATTATTGATACCAAGAACAATTTATTTCTACTGTCAGTTAAATTTAGATTCATTCAATTTAAAATCTAATGGTTCTACGTTTGATCTAGGACTAAATTGGCAATATTCCATTCAAACAAATATCAAATATAAATTGATTGTTTTTTTAAATTATACCAATAAATATTTATTACTGAGGGTTACATAAGAATTTGTTAACAAATAAAAGTATATGTACCATAAATTAGTTGAAACTGCTGCTATTATTTACTAACACTGTAGAAAATAAGATGTTTTAGCAACCTTGTAGGCAGTAACGGGGATTGCAAGGTTAATAAACTGCTGGTCAGGTACTAAGGAAAGTTGTGAGAGTCACCATCGGTCCAACAATGGCTTCCTAAAAACTGTTAAGAGGGGTGGTTTTCTTCCCTTGTATGGGACAACTAAAGGTCCGGCGGACAGTTAGGTTCATCCAGGACCAAAGGAAGTGTTTTCCTGATATTTAAAAAAATATCAGTAGAGTCGATTAGGAGACTTGCGAATCTGGTCTCGCCGGGCTTAGGCCAAGGACGCTTCTGGGTCAACTCTGGGGTGTCATGTTTTGGTAAATCATTTAACGACACTTCACGTTAGCCACTAAGTTATTCGCCGCCGATCTAATTATTATAATAAAAAAGAATCAGGCGTGGTAGCTAATAGTAGCTATATTACCTCACGGCTAACGCAATTGGTATTGGGAATTTATCTTAAATCTGTTGACCACTCTCACACTAACCTCGACGCGTGACGTGTATCAAGTGAAATACTAGAAGCCAACCAATATAATAAATAAATGGTTTAAATATATGATTTCTTTAATTAATTTAACACACTAGCTAGGGAATTGGTGCAAGTGAATAATAAATAAGAATCAAAGTAAATGAAGTTTTATTATTTTAATCAACTACGCCGCCACTATACGATCACTACAAAACTATAGATTGGACCAATAAACATTCATTCCGTGTTGACCTCATTTAATTTGCGGAGCCATTACAAACTGACCATGAAAGTGAGTGGGTTAACTGATTTCCACTTATGCGCGTAGTAAATTGTTGTGTAAAATATAGGTCATATTTCACGTCTGAGCATGTTAAGTTTAATCATTTAAATCATATAGAAATCATAAATATAGCATGCACAAGATGATTATCCATATTAATAAAATCAAGAGTTTGTGTGTGTTTGTCATGAGCATTGCACCATATCTACCGCAGGCAAAGTGGTGACATTTTTAGATTTATTAGCCCTTATGTACAAACATGTGCACCTTGTGGATAGAATTCTAATTTTTTTATTTATTTATTAAAAATTGTGTCGGAAGAAAAAAATGTATAGATACTTTTTCCGATCTGTTAGAAGTACAGAAAATCGTTGTCCCAGTTGACAACGCAATTCAATGCTTGGTTACCCTGAGTATTTCTGCTGATAAGAGATAACAATGAGTAGAGTAGTTAGGAGTATATAAACACGCATTTAAGTGAGGGTGAGATAATACAACAACAGAAGTAATAAATTTGTAAAATAGTCCTAACTATATCAGCTTCAATTCTCTCATTGAGCTCCCCATTAATGGCAATCAAGCACATCACGAAACCATTATATCAAAGATTCACAAACTGGGGTCTGCAGACCTTTAGGGGTCCCGAGGCTTATCCAGAATGTCCTCGAGACCGTCTAGGGAATCCGTGGCATTTTTTCTTTTAGATCTTAAAAAAAATTACATAAAAGGGTAAATTGTTAGAGACGCCTTCCCCCGGTAAGAAAGTAAGGGTGAAAAGTGGAGGGTTGACCACGTCCCATGTGCTCTCATCTTTGAGAGGAGATTTTGGAAATTCACTTTTAGTTTTCTCATCAGCCAGCACAAGGAACGTTCAGAAAAAGCACTGAAACATTTAATGCTTTTCCCAACAAATTATTTGTATGAACAAGACTTTTCTGCTCTATTTGGTGTGAAAAAATGTGAAACGAAATAATCTTAATTTGTAATGAGACTTTTGGAGATGGTCACTAAAATTACTACAGATTTCAATGAAATTTTAAAGTCACACAGGTAATTCCATTCCTCCCATTAATTTTCAGTGATTATAAAAGTACAAATATAATGCATATATGTTTTTATTTTTATTCTTTTTACATTTATTAAAAAAATGTCTAAAAATGTAGAAATATAAAACAAACTTTTATTTTATATTCATTTATATTTTAATATTTACTTTAAAAATATACTATGACTAATTTATTCCTATAATTTACTCTTAATTTTATGATTATAATTTTTTTGACTCATTTATTCATACATCAATGGATCCGCAAATCAGCTCTTTCCTAGCTAGGGGATCCGCGTGACTAATAAGTTTGAGAACCACTGCCTTTGATCATTTGGCTTACTGTGTGAGTCGAAAATAATCCTCAGTAAAATGTTTACTATTCAACATTTTATATAGATCAATCATGTTTCTTTTGCAACCTAAAACGAATTCGCAATTATTAAACTAACACTCTACATGACTAATCAACTTATGTATACGTCTATGATTTGTAAGACTTGCTACAGTAGACGAAGAATTTTGACAAAAGTTTGCAAACTAGAAGGGGAAATAAAGAAGTATCTATAAAGACAGAGATTTTAGGGGGGAAAAGGAAAGTAAAAAGATAAAAAAAAAAGAATTTCATTTGAGTATAGACAGATGTGAAGGAATGGGATTGAATAAAGTTTGAAAAGAAATAAGAATCTGTTCAAGAAAGACAGAAAAGGTTATTTATTGGTGGGCATAGCGATCTGTTGGACAAATCTATACATTCGGGATGTAATGGGAAATGGTGAGATAGAATGACTTTATCAAAAAAAATATATATCTATATATTTTCGCTTTCAAATGTATGTTCAGACACTATGCTCAAAAAAGTTTTACATCTAGTGATTTATTAATTGAGACGATTTGATAATTATCCATTTAATATTTTAAGTTATTTTAGTACTTATAGTAACTTCGGATATTTTTGTATATATTTAGAAAATAGGTAGTTAAACGTCAATTTTAATATTTAATTATATCAAAATAAATAAAATAAATTTATATTTACCTAGGAATAGATCACTTTTGTTGTTAAGCTGAATCAGTTGTTTGTTAAGTTTTTTCAGACATTTAAAGATGTTACATATACTCAAAATTTGGTACCTTTCAACATAAAAAGGCAGTCAACATTATTTTTTCAGTTTTGAAAATTTTGAATTTAAATTTTATTTTTTCTATGTGCATTGGTTT
The DNA here is from genome assembly GCA_039000515.1 of Timema cristinae. Taxonomy (NCBI): domain Eukaryota; kingdom Metazoa; phylum Arthropoda; class Insecta; order Phasmatodea; family Timematidae; genus Timema; species Timema cristinae. The sequence goes on along the minus strand of JBCFYV010000003.1, from coordinate 53,906,638 downwards.
GTAATACCTATTGGCCTATTTGAAAATTTACTTTATAAGGAAAGGGATGAGGAATTTATAGGAAGTGTACACTCAAGAGTGGTGCAACCAAAGAGGGGCAAGCAAGGAATTTGCCTCTTAAATGACTGAATACAATTTTATTAATAAACAAAATTATATGAAGTAGGTGACCTGGCGGTCTAGGGGTATGTGTCGGACTTATGTGCTGGGGTCCGGGATTCAATCCTCGGTCCCGGCACAAATTTATCTGATTACCAAACCCTTCCTTCACCTCTGACAACACATCTTGTGAATGTGGGGAATGACAGGCCTCCACCGTGGTTCGGATTCCACGTTAAACTGTAGGTCCTCCATTTCATCTCACAATCACCCTACCATTACACATTAACGTAAGTGCGTATAACCCGAACGGGTAGTAAGACGCGGTGCTAATAATATTATTAATAATAACAATAATAATAATAATAATATAATATGAAGTAGAACTGAAGACGTGTCAAAGGTAATTCCCCCATTTTAACATCACTAGATATTTAAAAAAATCATTTACGAACGTTCAAGGCCTCCCTGTAATACCTGATTATAAAGATAGTAATGAAGTAATAAATTAGAAATATTGGTCACTTACATTATCAAAAAGGCTTTCTTAAGCTTTTCCTCAAATATTCGTGAAGGGGGAGGGGGAAGACAATTAGGTAAATCTACATAAACAAACCCTTTCTTGATTTTAGCACTTACCTCCTAAACAAGACAATAATGATAAACTAGTTTTCGTTCGAATTAATGTATTGAAATATTGGTTTTAACATTTAAATGATCAGCTATGTGCTGTTAGTTTCTGTATGCAGTTACTGCCTTCTAGTGGGATATTTAATCTATTTGTATAAATATGTCCATGTAACTGTAAGAACAAATCACATAAAGATGTTGAATTTTACCTGTGTGTGAGTTTTATTTGTTAAAGAATCGTTACTTGCCTTTTAATGTGAATATAAAACAACCAATGCAAAATATAGTTGGTTTTTGGATTTAAGATTAAAATAAATTCCGTATTGAATTTCAGTTGATTTGGTGATTAAATAAGACAGAAATAAATGAGTTTGTACATTCATAATTTGTTTATATTTCAAAAACTCTCCTTGCTAAGGCAATTTTCAAGATACGTGTATGCAGTAAAATATTATATATTTAAATTGTAATAAATTTAAAAAACAAATATAGCTAAACAAAAATTTTTAAAAATCAAATGTAACTAAACAAACATTTTTTTCAATACTGCCTCTCTTGTTGATGATATTGCGTGATATATAGTTAATCCTTTATGCTTAAAGATAAGGAAAACAACAGAATAAGTCCCATCTTGATCCAATCAGTGCTTTTCTAGTTTACTGGTAACAAACTAACAGATTGAATAGAGGGGGCAAAAATTTACAGTTTAGTTATATGTATATTAGAGATAATAAATATTCCAGGATACCCATTTTAAAAGCAATATTAAAAGCATTTAGCAAAATTATTCTGTGAGCTTCAATACTACAATAAGTTTCCATTATACAGGTTGGGTGGAGACAATTCGACTATATATGCTGAAGAAATTGATGGACAACGTGATGACGTCCGATGGAACTCCCCTAAGTGATATTATCTTCAAAAGGGAAAAAGTGTAGACCTACTATGTAGTTTGTTATTATTAAGCTAGTGAATATTTACTTTTCAATTAAAGTGTTATTTTTCATGTTACTAATCGTCAAATTGTTTTGACCCCACCCTCTATAAATAAAACTCATGAGGCCAGAAATAGAATTAATATATATGTCTAGTTTTAACGAAGTAATCCCTACTGAAAATATTTTATCAAATAGAATAATTTTTCTTTCATCTAAGCCATGTTTCCAATACTACCCAAAACAATAAATCCACTCTGCAAGGAGACAATACCGTGAGAAATTGATTAAATTGGAAATTAAGGCCTACTGTGGTAAAGTGTACTTCACAATGGAGTAAATAATATCCAATGGACTTAGCTACCCTTGAAACATTATAACTACACCTTCCCCTAGGAGAGTAAATTCAAAAGAGAAACGATTTATGGGTTTCAGTTGTCTTTTATTATGGATATCCGGATTATAAAGTATAATACCATGGCTAACACTGGCGGAGCCAGGTTTCGTTTGAGGGGGTGGGAGGGGGTTGTTTTCACTGAATAATTAGGCGGAGTCCATTGGTTTTTCCCACGGGGAAATTTGAGGATTTAAGTAGTGCAAAATGCAAATTCATCAAAAGAAATACAATAATATACAAAATAATTTAAAATTTCAAAAATGTTAATTTTTCTGTAATTATTATAACTAATAAGTTTTTTTTATGAACAAGCTGCTTTTAAAGAAATTTGTTTGGATGCATACTGATAAAATATAAAAACATTCAAGTTTCACTAAATTGAATTTTGGAAATTTGATTTAGAAATAATTTTATTAGCTAAAATCTGAAAATTCAAATAAGCAGCTTGCATTCACTTGCATTCATTTTAGAGTACCTCAGGTATGATTTCAATAGCTTAAGGGACGAGAAAGAGCGTTCATATGTGCACGTTGCTACGGGATGTGTAGCCATTATTATGAGAAGTTCATATATGACCGGAAATAGATTAACACTACACATAGAAAGGGATTCAATTATTGCATTTCGAGGATTTTTATTGGATGACTTAATGAACTGGTGCTACACTGCCAGTTCACCTTTAAAATTTTCGGACTCGGGAAGATCGTAGAATTGAGCAAATTTCTGAACATTTCTTAATACCTCTGATAAAAAAAGTGATTGAAATGGTTGCAATATTTCTTTGTGAGTGATAAACTTAAGAGAAGTTATAAATTCAACAAAGAATGGTATAAAAAATCGCTATTCTAAGGTAATCTTCCAGGTTATGCGTGGGAATATTTGTTCTGTTACTCCGCCGACCCACACTTCAAGATTTTGCAACAGGAACACTTAGTTCATTTAGATACCTAACAGTTTTGTAAAATGAAGAAAGATCTACTTCGGCTTCCTCTCTCCTTTTCTCAAGTGAGATTTTCACATTAATTGCAGACTAAACTGCTAAGCTGATGTATATGTTTACATTATTATTATTATTATTATTATTATTATTTGGCACCGCGTCTTACTACCCATTCGGGTTACACGCTTTAAGTACTAATTACGCTAATGGATTAGGAATTGGGAAGGTAGAATTAGAGGAAGTGAACCCACATTTGCGTGGAGGAAGAGTGGAAAACCCTTTAGGAAAAACCACCCCCAGTTCACCCGACCGAGATTCGAACCTCGATCTCCCCGTCCTCAGCAGTCGAGCTCAACACGACAAGCGCGTTAGCCAACTACGCCACCGAGGCGGGTATATGTGTTTACAGTTTGTAGATATTTGCTGAAAGGAAGTATCAACTTAAACAAACTAAAAAGATTGTTCTTCGAGGTGCGCGAGAGTAGGTGGCTAGCGTGGCTTCGGGAGGGGGGGGGGGGGGTAACCTTGAAATCCCCCTTGGCTGCACCAGTGATTGCTCGGTGACAGAGCATTTACATGCAAAACCAAAGGTTCCGGGTTCGATACATGTGTCTAGGTGGTCATTTTTCACTTGATTGAATTTTATTCAGCTATCAGGACTGATTCTGTGGAAAGTCATCACGTTCAGTTTGTGATATACATGAATAAATAAATTTTACAAGTTTGAAGTTTAGTCTATGTGCCAATCAATGTAGCCTTACAGTAAAACAGGGAATTATGGGGCTACAAAAATGCCGGTGGGCATATGTATTTTATAATATTATTTATTAGCAAAGTTACCTCAGAATCGTTTCTTTGGTGTGGTTAATATTCTGTTAAAATTATTAAAAATGGATAATGTGTTACATATCTACGCGAACTATAATGTTTGAAGATTGTATTTATATTTATTGATTATTAGACATGATCTATTAGTGTTTTTTCAGAACTTTAATTTCCGCTGGAAGTTTTCCTAATGGTTCTACTTGTTTTAGAAAGAAGATAGTTGCAATGATTATAAGATTGAATATGTCACAACAAATCGTTACCGGCGATGTGATGCACACACCGTTCACCCGGAAGTCAAACTCGGTGCTCTTGGAGTAAAGTGCTCAGCCAATGTTCATGGATTCATAACTAGGTTGAGTCAACGGATTTTTCCTGAGCGATAAAACTCCGTAGCACAACTTCCTTCGGAGGGAAAGTAAAGCCGTCGGTCTTATATCAATTTTAGCATGTAAAAGAACCCTGGAAATTATGTTAAAATATATTTCCTAGAAAAAAATAATAGGTCATTTCACTCTCGCTCATAGAAATTCTGGTATTTTGATAGAATCAGTTTGTTCGGAAGTTGTACGTTAAATACTTAAAAATAGATAAAAATCCCCTTTATTAGGTAGCAGTTTTACCTTGACGGATTACACTAGTATCATATTTTGTATGATATAACATAGGAGAATAATGCATGGTATGCTTAGTGCTATACAGGGTAAAATAAGGGTTCATAGTACTAAACAACGCTTTAATTCGTGTATTTTTCCAAGGGTGTGGTGCTATGCGTACAACCTTAGCAGTTAGTAAAATAACCCGCCTCGCTGGCGTAGTTGGTTAACGCGCTTGTCGTGTTGAGCCCGACTGCTGAGGACGAGGAGATCGAGGTTGGAATCTCAGTCGGGTTAACTGGGGGTGGTTTTTCCTAAATGGTTTTCCACTCTCCCTCCACGCAAATGCGGGTTCACTTCCTCTAATTCAACCTACCCAATTCCTAATCCATTAGCGTAATTAGTACTTAAAGCGTATAATCCGAACGGGTAGTAAGACGCGGTGCTAAATATTAAAATATATATTAGTAAAATATGGCGCTAAAATGTATTATATATAGAGGTATTTTATTAAACCTTAATATTATTTTATACTATCTTACTCTAGAGGCAGGTCCCATAAACTCATTGTAATCATCCTCTATTATAAAAAATATTTTTGTCCCATTATTTTATATCTAGAACATGTGCAGTATTATTTATATCTCTGCTCTATTAGAAAGAAAAAGATATTCTTGCAGGAAACTCAACACGGGAATATGTTCACTTTCTTACATATAGTAGGATCAAAATAATAAAAACATTATATGTTAATTACAATTAAAACTATTTTCGTATATTCATACGCCAAGTCATGTGATCTTCAGCTGTCACTTAATATAGATAGTAACAATACCAATAAAACAACAGAAAAAATGTGATAAAATATGAACGTTTATATCTGAAAAATGTGTTTATTTTATTTTTTTAAACGTATAGTATTTTTATTGTTCATATTTTCATGGGCATAAGAATTATTTAATATTTCTGGGGGATTCAAAATTGTTAGTCTATGACATTATGTCAAGATTTATTATTAAACTCTAGGAAATAAGAACAATTTTATTTCATACAATAGTGGTGGAACTTTATTTGTGTAAGAGGGGACGGGGTTAAGGAACAAAAAGGTTTTATAAGGGATTTTCAACCCTCCTTTTACCCAGTTAATGTTAGAAAATTGGATTCTCCTAGAAGCCATTTGTAGTAAACCTCTTTTGGATGAATTTTTAAAATATACTCTTTTAACAGATATTTAAAATAGTGCTCTCGTCCCCCCTCATCCCCCCCCCCATTTTTTTGTGAACTTTGGATGCTCCTAAATGTTATTTGGAATAGTCTTCTTTCGGAAACTTTTTGAAAATGTTGATATTTCTAAAAGATATTTTAGGAAATGATCACAAGAATTGTCTATAAATTAGGTTTCCTAGAATCTGTTTGAAGTGGTCCTCAACCAGAAGTTTTATTAAAATTGGAGTTTCCTAGAATCTATAGAGTTTTCTTTGCCTTAATTTTTTCTAAAATTATATGCCTTTAAATTAATTTGAAGTTTTTTTCCACCAGCAAATTATTAAAATTGGATGCCCTTATAAGCTATTTGTAATGGTGCTCAGCTGGATTTCGTTTTCAAATTAAATTCCTTAAGAAGTTATTGATAGTGGTCTAGCCCTAACACACTTTTGAAAATAGAACTTTTTTATAAGCTAATTGGAGTGGTCCTCACTTGATTTTTTCCAAACATACATATAGAAGCATTATTTTGCAGTGGCGCCCTATGAGTAAAAATCGGATGCCTATAGAAATTATTTATAGTGTTAATCACCTGTAAATTTTTGAAAAATACCCTTGTAAGCTATTTGTAATAGTCCTTCTCTGGCAAATCTATTGAAAAATGAGTGCCTTGAAGTTTGATACAAAGTAATTTTTAAATTTCATATAAAAAACTTAGGAACATTTTGAGGGGGTTTTGAACCCCCATAAACCATCCCTTCTTATGCCCATGCAAATTATCGATTTGGTTATTTGGTGAAAGTGATTTGATTGGGCTAGAACCCTACCTAGCTGCACTACCAAAAACAAAATCTAATACTGACAAAGTTTAATTAAACGAATATTTTCTGTTTATGAGGTTGAAACTTTAAATAAACGTTTATTTAATACACCCACTGGTGGTCGATTGAAATAATGAGCTGGACATAAATGTAACTTGTTCATCTATGATGAGATGGTTGGGTATAGCTTCCCACATGTTATCCTCACTTTGGCTTACATGACCTCTCTCCAAACAGACTTGGGTAAATTTACTCAAATTGTTTACCTATCTCTTTCTCTTCAGATTAAGTGGATTATAGCCCTTGCGTTGAACGTACTTGATCGCCATGTCATCCTAATAAGGGGTAAGACCTAAGTAACACATATGAACGGATTCCAACATTGCGTGATTCCGATGTTTGACAAAAAGTCACCCATTTGGATGAATTCAAACGTTGCATCATGATGATTTATGGGGGTTTTCTAGCACCACATATTACTATCCGTTTGGGTAACACACATACATACTAATTACGTTAATAAGCTAGAGATGAAGAAGGTTGAATTTAGATGAATTGTACCCGCCTTTGCATGAAGTTAGAGGCGAAAACCATTTCAGGATAACATTCTCAGTAAACCCGACCAGGATTTAAACTCTGATCTCCCTGTTATCGGTAGTCTAGTCTATCACGAGAGTGAATCCTTAAACTATGTGGCCAACGAAGAAGGTCTGGTGCATGTTAAATCCAAAGTCCCCAGTTTGGACAGATTTAAACACTATAGCAACGCTACATATTTGTTAGTAATACCTCCAGGCAAACTTTGGTACCCAATATAAGATAAGTCGACCTTTATTTATTTATTTATTTATTACTGTACACAACACAAAGCAAAGAGAATAATTACCGGTCACAGAAACAATATATATATATATATCAATATGTCTATTTGGTAGTTATGTATTGCCCTGGCATTATAAAACTTAACAATTCAAAAATAAATTTGACTTCTGTTAAAAAAGACTCGCCCAATCCACTAATCTATACTGGATCATTAAGTTAAAGTACAGTCCTTGGAAGATTAAATTTAAAAGGGAAATCAACCAGGTTAGCTTGCTATTTGTACATTCTTACTGGAAACCTGCGGGATTGGTATCGAATCCCGTGAGGCAAGCCAGGAAGAACACTCGCTCTTACGATGGCAATCGATACGAACATTCCAACTCACATTTTGGCAGTAAGCCAGGATGAATGTGTGACGAGCATACCAATTCGTTTTTTAGCATAAACGATGTTAAGGTAATAGTTCTTTTTAATATGTTAATCACAATTACTTATCTCAATGGATCACCCTATTAATACATTTTTAAAAGTTTCATTACTCCGTGGCGTTAGTCCACAATCGAGCCAATCCAACTGAGTGGCCACCACCTGTTAGCGAAGCTAGTGCCAAATTATACCTATGTGGTCAACACAATGAGTCCTTTAGCTATTAATTTCAGTTTTTTAAAACTGATATTTTACGATTTCATTCAAGTAGATCCTCATTTGTCTTCACGAGGCTAAGTGGACCACGTTCCAGAACCACTGTTTCACAGACGACGGGGATTGAATTCGGGACACCTTTATCTGCAGCCAGGAGCTCTGATCGCTATACCACTGAAGCGGTAAATATTGATCTCATGTTATAATATTAAAACATCCAATAAAATCTACTATTTTCTGATTATTGTTGGCTTTACGTTTATAACGTATTTTTTCATCTCAGTAGTTCAGTGGGTGAGGTAACACTTTCACCGTAGTCGATGTGAGAGAATAAAACTTGTTTGTCATGGGACCATAATTATGATCTAAGTTAACACTTCACAATCCTTGTCATCATATATTTTTTTTTTAATAAATGGCTGTTCTTATTACATTTTAGAAGTCCTTTGATTATGTTAATACCTTTTGAACTAAGGCTGAGGTAAAAAGAGATATAAGTAGCATCCGTATAAGGTAGAATCTTTTTTACTTTCTCGCTATCATAAAGATAGAGAAAGTATTGTGTTCGTCAAAAAATTGAACTTTTTTTATGAATTTCGACCCACCGAATCCTAAAAAGGGTTTTTTTGAATTCCCGTCTGTCTGTCTGCCTGTCTGTACCTCCATCTAGAGCTTAAACTATTTTACTGATTGGGTTACGACTTGGTACCTTGGGTTTTCGTAGGGTTTCCCCCGAGGTGTTTTTGGAATTGGATATCTTACCCTAAAATTAAGGGCAAAAAGAGCCAAAAGAGAAAAAATTCGATTTTCTCAAAACTATTTTAATTAAATTTATTTTCAAAATATTTATACATATTCTAAACAAAATGACTACTCTTAATATTTCGGCAAAATTACTTTAATCAATCCGATCTGATGCGTAAATTCAGATTTTTTATTATATATCCGAAACTCTTCGTGATACGAAATTACTTATCATTGGAAATATGTAGAACTATTTATAATATAAAAATTGTATTCAAGGCATAATTTTATAAAACCAATAACTTTCAAGCTTTACGCAAATATATTTTGTGAACTATAGTTGTGAAGAAATATTACTTAAGTCTGAACGCAATAATGTTCTAATGCCATAGAGTAAGCAAATAAGTTAAGTATTTCAAGAAGTTGATGTTGTTCTTGCTTTAAACTCGTAGGATATTATTATTATTATTATTATTATTAGCACCGCGTCTTACTACCCGTTCGGGTTATACGCACTTACGCTAATGTGTAATGGTAGGGTGATTGTGAGATGAAATGAAGGACCTACAGTTTAACGTGGAATCCGAACCACGGAGGCGACCTGGCATTCCACACATTCACAAGATGTCTTGTCAGAGGTGTAGGAAGGGTTTGGAAATCAGATAAATCTGTGCCGGGACCGAGGATTGAACCCCGGCTGCCAACACAGAAGTCTAACACCTTACCCCTAGACCACCAGGTCACCCTCGTAGGATAAATGTTTGTACAGCCCAGGGGTGAATCCAAGATTTTCCTGAGTGAAGGGAGAGGGACGTGGGTACTCTCATTTGGATTGGTGAGGGGGTTGAGGGGGGTGGGGGGGAAGGCTCCTCAAGAAATTTTGATTTAAATACTTAACATTTGAGAGTAAATCTTTAAGTAAGTTTTCGGTGTAACGTTACACTTGAGAATAATCCTCTAATGAAGGTTATGACTCAACATTTGCGATTGAAAAGGAAATTTTTTTATAAGCAAATATTAAAAATATCAACAAACAGCTGTTATTATTAAGAGGGAAATAAGTTAAAAATTATAACAATCATTATATAAATAGTTTTTTAAATAGTCAATCAATTAGATAAAATAGATGGAATTATTCAGATTTCGAACAACCGAACTTTAACTCCATCCATTTCTCATTCTAAATCGAAATTTTACCACTAAGCCATACTAAGACGTTATGTGTGTGGTATTATTCAAAGGTAAGCTTAAAGCACGTTATCTAAAAGGAAATTATTTTAATGATCTTTATTTAATATTAATCAATGAAATAGTAATAATAAAAATGATAAAATCAATTTCAATTAAAAAATTGTTTGTGCAACAAGGTGAGAGGCGCGCGCCTTAAATTTGAGTAGTTTCATTAATACCTATTTTTACCACTTTAATACTTAATGTGATTGTATTAAATCTTAATACTACCAAAGACAATTTAAAAAATTAAATCTGGTGTAGTGAGATAGTATTACGTGACAATAAAACTAGTAGTGACTTTAACATTAATTTGATTGGTTTAATTTATGCAAGAGTGACCTGGCGGTCTAGGGGTAAGGTGTCGGACTTCTATGCTGGCGGCCGGGGTTCATTCCTCGGTCCCGGCACAGATTTATCTGATTACCAAACCCTTCCTTCACCTCTGACAAGACATCTTGTGAATGTGTGGAATGCCAGGCCTCCACAGTGGTTCGGATTCCACGTTAAACTGTAGGTCCTTCATTTCATCTCACAATCACCCTACCATTACACATTAGCGTAAGTGCGTACAACCCGAACGGGTAGTAAGACGCGGTGATAATAGTAATAATTTATTTAAGGGGTATGTGTGCTCTCCAATCCCACTTCCTGGATCCAGCCCTGATACATCAATTATCCATCGATCTCATTTTAAACTCAATATTCAATAATTACTTATTTTATTGATAAAAATTTATAAAAGAGAGATTTAGTAGCACTGCAATAACCATAAGATGTGCAACCCCTAATAAAATGGCGAAAGTTTTAACTAGAAGTCAAAATTTTAATACGAAGTGTTGACCCTTGGGGATCCAAGAATCGATATTTGTATTGCTCCAGATATTATAATAGAGACATTAATTTTTAATAAATAAAATAATACAATTTAAAACCGTGAGTCACAAACTGTTTTACGTATGCATTGAAAGTAATTTGTTCTCGGGTTCGTTAGTGAATATTATAATACAAATTGTGAGTAAATATCTCAATTTTTAAACAATAGAGCGAGAAAGTTAATGTGGAGTTCCGTATTTTTATTTTTATGCCGTTCTAAAGTACGTACAGCTTTTAATTTTAATTATTATTATTATTATTATTATTATTATTATTATTATCACCGCGTCTTACTACCCGTTCGGGCTATACGCACTTACTCTAATGTGTAATGGTAGGGTGATTGTGAGATGAAATGGAGGACCTACAGTTTAACGTGGAATCCGAACCACGGTGGAGGCCTGGCATTCCCCACATTCACAAGATGTCTTGTCAGAGGTGAAGGAAGGGTTTTGAAATCAGATAAATCTGTGCCGGGACCGAGGATTGAACCCCGGCCGCCAGCACAGAAGTCCGACACCTTACCCCTAGACCACCAGGTCACCTTTCATTTTAATAAAGTACAGGGTAGGTTTCACTTGTTGTGGTTGTTAAGGTTGCGCTTAAAGACCCTACTGTGCTCTTGATTGCAGGTTGCCATAATATCACACAAATTTAAACAATATAAATACCTACACACACACACACACACACACACTCACACATTTGTTTGAATATTTAAACATTTATATAATATATTTCTAGCCAACTTATCAATCCACATACTTACACTTAAGGAATAAAAGTAGAATTTAGAGAAAATGTACCAGCAATTGTTTAAGGATAGAGTGGGAAACAAAAGAAGAAAATATTATCTCAATACATCTAGTCGGAATTTACCCAACACCAGCAAATCAAAACAGATTAGGATAACACCTTAGGAGTGTGTTCACCGATACGGAGCATTAATAGGTTACAATGGGGGAGAAAATAAAATCTAGAATGAAAATAGATAATTTAATGTAACATAACAATGGGTATTCTACAAACATGATTATTAAATGATGGTACTTACACAAATACTCCCAAATAAACTCGAACTGACCTACCCGATACAACGTTCTTGGTCGACTTTAAAGAGAGCGCCAGCCACGTTGCATGTAATGCCATCTGACGTCATGAGTTACACGCCACAAATGCCTCGAGAACTTGGAAGAAAGAGTTGGATGCTTCGCGATCTCAGAAAAATCTTCTAGAGTGTTCCATTACTAGAACTGTTTGTGCGAGAGACAGTTTTTCCATCAGGTTCACGCATAAGCAATGTTCCTCCTCCTTTACTCATATCTGCTCTCTTTTGAATTCCCCTCTATCCATCTTTCAGATCACGTGATAATGTTCAATATCTATAAACTTGTATGTTTTGACTGTATTTGGATAGAAATGTGGTATGCAATTGTGATATCACCATACAAGGCGTGGAAATGAGCTAATCTTTGGTTATGATTATGTATATTCAGATTAGTTATACACAATTTAATTTTTTACTTTTTGTTAAGAATCAGACGTGGGATTTTATGTAAATTCAACTCTCACTATTTAAATATTGGTCTTAGCTTGGTTATTATATTATACATGATGCGTCTTATGATTAATTATTAATGTTTAAATTGAAGTTCACCATCTTTCCCGGACTTATACCGGTGGCAGATTGATGTTTTGGTCGCGTTTTGGTCGTTGCGATACAAACGCCACGACCCAGTCGCTCTAGTGCTGGGGTCCCAAACCCTATACCCGTAGGCGCCATGGCGCCCACCGAGCCTTTTACTTCTTTCTGACACTTTTTGACCACAGCTCAAAAGTTATTGACTAATAATTTTAATCTGTCACTTTTCCGACCAAAATCAAGTTTGTGTTTATCTCCATGTAAGCTGTTCTCAAGAAGTTGGCGATTTAAGGCCTCCCCCCTCCTCACCCCGTCTTTCCAATCCATCCCTCTCATTTCTCTTTCTTGCCGGCTCATTTTTAAAGTGCACTTTATTACTCGGAACTATCATTATACTCACTAATACCATGTTAATAATTCCGATTTCCTTTGTAAATATCTTGACATGGGTCTACCCAGCTTTGTCGCTTGAATAAATACAGAATAAACATGTATTTTAAAAATGTACCTAAGCACCAAAATAGTGGTGAGTAGTTAAATATTTACTTGTGTATGTATTTTGGTATTGTTAAAATCGTAAAAAAAAGATTTTTTTTTTATTTATTGACATTGACTTTTGGTTTGGTAATAATGGTTTCAATTGCTTAAACGGGTTTTTGGACTAACTTTGCCTGCGTAACATTTGCGTTATTTTATATGCGAATTAAAAAAAAAACATTATAAATTCACAATTTTTCGTAATTATATGTATTTGTGTGTATGTGTGTGTAAGTGAGTGTTATTTGCATTATGAATTATGTTCAGCTATAAATTTAGTTGAAAAATTAATTGGTGCACGCCGCAGTACCGTTAGTTTTGAATATGCTTTAAGGTACAAAAATGTTGGGGTTCTCTGCCCAAGTGTATTGCAATGTTTAATATGATAGGGGTCATACTAGCGGCACGAACGCCGCGACATATTTAAAGCTTCGATGTGAGCGTTTCCTGGGCGTAGCGACCACTATCATATGAAACAGTGCAATACACTAGAGCAGCGTTTCCCAAAAGGTGTTCCGTGGAACCCTAGGGGTTCCGTGGAAGGGTCAAAGGGGTTCCGAGTTCCGTCCGAGAATTAACTAAAACGTTTGTAGAAAACATTCATAACATAACCGCGCCGCGCCGTCGCGCCGCTGTAGGTATAATAGTATCAATCAAACAACGTTGGTGGAGCGGGTTGGCGGGGACGCCACGCCTGTTGAGACAGCGCATGCGCGGATATTGCGGCCCCGCACCAGTCGAGTAAGTTACCGCGACAAGACTACAAGTGTTTACGACGTAAACTTTACTTACGTATTTGGTGTAAAGAGAAGAGATTGCAGTGATAGTTATTCCTATTGTTTTGATCTGGAGTTTTCGATTTCCGCACGTAGGTTTTTGATTATTCGTAGTAGTGCTGTAACGAACCGACCTCTTTACTTCTTTGAAATGAATGGTAGATTTTAAAAATTATAGGCTGCTACAATAATGTTCCTTTTATAGAGTTTTATTTTGTTATAACCAATTATTAATTTTATCAAAGTTATTCTTATTTCTACTTAAATATGTAAAATGCAATTATATTAACATTTTAACCCACTTGTGAGTATTTTTCTATTTGTTATTTCAGTTTATGATAATGGATAATTAGCTCTAAACGGGGCCTCGCAAGTGGCAAAAGTGTTGTATCATGTTCACCAGCATAGTCTAATGAAAATATTTCAGAAGAAGCTGTTGATGGTTTTTCTGTAAGAAAGTTATATTTTTCAATATCAAAGTCAATCTGTTAATACAGTTCTGGCCAATAACTGGTTGGCTTACTCACCTTACACGCATTAATTTCTTAATTTTTGTTTAGTAATGTTTATTTTATTTAATTTCTTGGTAGTTTATTATTAATGGGTATTATTGTTGTTATTGGTTATTATTAATGTTTGTTAATTTATTCCAGGCTACAGTAAATACGGAAGACTCTTGTCCTGGGCAAGACCGACAAAGTACACCAACCAACAAAAGGGCTGAACCTCAGGAGAGAACTGCTTCAAAAAGAGGAAATATGACGAATCCTATCTGTCCTTCGGATTTATTCCTGTAGGAATTGCTGAAAATCCGAATGGACAATGCGTTATTTGCAACAAAATTATGTTTAATAGTATTTTGGCACCTGCAAAGCTTAAACGATACTTTGAAGTTAACCACCCGCAATTGAAGGATGAAAGCTTAAGTTTTTTGAAATACCCAAAGAAGTAAATAAAACTGGTGTGGCTGCTTTACACATATATGTAAAAACAGGTCATGAAAACGCAACAGAAGCATCATTCCTGCTAAGTTACAGAATTGATCGTGCTGGAAAACCACACACGATTGCAGAAAATTTAATAAAACCATGTATGAAAGAAATCGTCAGCTGCGTACTTGGAGAAGACGCAGCGAAGAAAGTTGCAACAGTCCAGTGCTCCAACAACATCATATCTGATCGAGTCCATAAGATTTCAGACCATATTAAATATGAATTAATTTGTAGATTGAAAGACAGTGAGATGTTTGCAATACAACTTGAAGAAAGTACATATGTCGCCAGATTATCAATACTGCTTGTTTTCGTGAGATACCCCTTTGAAGGATCTATTGAAGAATATTTGTTACTCTGTGCACCTTTGGAGACCAAGCACATTTGGAGAAGAAATTTTTACAGTCATTCATAGTTAAATCAGTAAACACTAGCATATTGATTGGAAAAAATGTATTGATGTGTGCAGCGATGGAGCTGCAGTTATGACCGGAAAAATAAAAGGAACTGTAACAAGAATAAATAATGTTGCACCTAAATGTAGTAGCAGTCACTGCGTTTTACATCGCCATGCCCTTGTCGCGAAGAAAATGCCATTAGACTTAGAGAGAGTTGTCGACCAAGCCGTACAAATTGTCAATTGCGTTAAATCACGCCCACTCCAGTCAATGCTTTTTAAAAAAGCGTGTGAAGATGTAGGAAGTCACTTCTTCTACACACGGAAGTGATATGGCTTTCGAGAGGGGAAGTTTTATCCAGGTAATTTGAATTGCGCAATGAGCTTAAGATATTCTTCACTGAACAACCCATTTCTGCATCCGTAGTACGCTTGTTGAACTATTGCACGATGAGCAATGATTGATAAAATTGGATTATTTGGCCGATATATTCGTAAACTCAATGTAATCTGCAAGTCCTTACAGGGAAGAACCACAACCACGTTTACAGTAAGAGAAAAATATCTTCTCTTAAAAACAAACTTGGCTTCTGGATCGAATGTGTTGAACAAAAAAGTTAAGAAGGTTTTACTCTTTTAAATGGCTTTCTGAAATAAAATGAGTTTCAAATAACCTCAGATGTGAAAAAAAAAACAATACATGAACATTTGATTAACCTTGAAAAAATCCTTGAAACCGTATCTCCCGGAGAAGTTACAGGACATAGACTGAGTACATAATCCATTCGCAAATCATACCAAACCATCAATGCTAACTATGTCTGAGTATGAGATCTTGATCGACATTAAGTGTTAATCCCTTCTAAAACAAAAATTCGAATCAGAAGATTCTAATTTGAATTACTTTTGGATTGGACTTAAAGATGAATATCCCGCGGTCGTTGAGAAGGATATTATGGTTCTCCTTCCGTTTGTGACGACTTACCGATGCGAAACTGGTTTTTCATCTTACGCTTACACCAAAAACAAGTACAGAAACAGACTGGATGCAGCTCAGATCTTCTAAGTTCAATTGTCAGACATTAAGTCTAATTTTAGTGCTATTATAAGCAAATATGTGAAAAAATGTTATTCTTGACATTAAATAGTTACATTTTTTTTACAATAAATGTTTTATAATACTTATAATAATTATTTTTATTTATAAATATTCTTTCTTTTCATGTCAAACATGCAAAATATACAAGGTACAATCAATTTTGTTATTATCAAAATGGGGTTCCGCCAAAAAAAGTATGATAAGTTAGGGTTCCATGGCCAAAAAAAATTGGGAACTTCTGCACTAGAGCAACCTGGTCGGGGCGTTTGTGTCACAGAAACCAAAACGTGACAAAAACGTCACTATGTCACTGTTATTGTTCCGTTACTTTCCACTACAAACTCTGTGTTCAAAAGTATATATTTAGGTGACCTGGTGGTCTAGGGGTAGAGTGTCGGACTTCTGTGCTGCAGGTCTGCGGTTCAGCCCTCAGTCCCGGCAAATATTAATCTGATTGCTAAACCCTTCCTTCACCTCTGACAAGACTCACAACTTGTGAATGTGTGGAATGCCAAGGCTTCCACCGTGGATCGGATTCCACGTTAAACTGTAGGTCCTTCATTTTATCTCACAATCACCCTACCATTACACATTATCGTAAGTGCGTATAATCCGAACGGGTAGTAAAATGTGGTGATGATGATGATAATAATAATAATAATAATAATAATAATAATAAGTAGTAGTAGTATATATTTAATTCCAATGTTTATATTCTGATCAGTAATTGTTAATTTAGAACCATTATCCTTATTGTTGTATTTTGTGGATATTTAGGGTCGAGGGTTACATTAGAAAATTTATATTCCATGAAATTATAACATGGAATTAGATACTGCACTTACCGAAGAGAGTCAATGCTTTGATATATTTTATAATGCATATACACATAAATAATGTATCCACATTACTTTGTTTGCCAAACTAATTGCTTTTCCTTATAGAAGTGTTGAGGGGGAAAATGGTGTAGTATGATTGTACTATTGTACGGGCTTCAGACGTGCCAACAACAAAACGTCTTAAATTCCCCGTTAATGGTGTGTTGAGGTCTATTGAGGTGGGTGTAGTTGTAGACCATCAACAACAGTATTTCTTGACCCATGGAGTTTTAGCCATTACCAACAGCCGGCCTAACATTACCCACGCCGACCGATGGGAGAATTTTGTCAGAGGTAAAATGGGATATCTCACTTATATTTACTATGGGGGGAATTTAATGAGGTATTTAAGAATAAAAACAGTGTTTTATTGTGACTTCTCTCCCCCTTTAAGTCATGATCCCGTGGGGGTATGTGGATCAAAACTACGATACCGGAATAAGGCTGGGGAATGTTTAATCTGTATATGAAATAAGCTAGGAAGTAATTCTATTACCCACTTCGGCGGCCGCATGGTCTAAGACGTCACTTTCATACAAGATTAGACTGCAGATGATATGGAGATCGATGTTCAATCCCAGTCGGGTGTACTGAGGGTGTTTTTTACTTAATGTTCTACCATTCTCTCTACAAGTAATTGCGGGTACACTTCCTTCAATTTCAACCTTCCTCATTCCTAAATAGTTAGGGTAGTTAGTAAATAAGCTTACAACCCGAGCAGGCAGTTAGACGCAGCACTAAAACAATCATTCCATTGCCAACCCTTCCATAACCATTAAACTAGATTATATATATTTTTTATTTAGCACCACGTCGTGCTAACCGTTCGGGTTATACGCTTGAGTACAAATTACACTAATGGATTAGGATTTGGGAAGTTTTAATTTAGAGGAAGCGAACCCGCATTTGCGTGGAGGAAGTGTGTAAAACCATTTAAAAAAACCACCCCTAGTTCACTCAACCAAGATTCGAACCTCAATCTCCAAATCCTCAGCAGTCTAACTCAACACGAAACTAGTGAGTTATTCAACCACGCAACGAGGCAGGTAATGTATGGTTAACATAATTTTAATAAAGAGGCCTACTATTGTTTAACATGTCTAATCGTTTCTAGACACACCTTACAAATAGACTAAAGAGAGTTATCCTATAACGTGTGTTTTTATTACGTGATTTGGATACAAAGAGATCAGCGAAATAAGGATAGTTTCTATCTAAAGCGAGCTCGAAACTGCTGTCACGCGACTTCTGAGAGAACCACTATGATTCCCCTCGCTGATAGTTTGTTTCTCCACCACTAGTGCTATAATAGCTTCTGCTCTGGTCCGCCCCAGTCTATTTCCAGCTCGATTGCTGCTACACTATGTTTTCCTCTTTAGAGTTTGATCTCTTATCTGTAACAAGATATTATTTCAGTATATAAATGCTTAGTACTTGATTTTTTGACAATTTTTCTATAAATTATATGATACAAATAATAATTAAAAAAAAAGAAGCCTCCACCGTGGTTCGGAGTCCACGTTAAACTGTAGGTCCTTCAATTCATCTCACTACCATTACACGTTATCGTAAGTGCGTATAACCCGAACGGGTAGTAAGACGCGGTAATAATAATAATAATATAATAATAAAAAGAAATAGAAAGAGAAAGTGATATATCACAGGTCTGGTTGGTATTAACTACACCCTAAACTATATCTTCCCATTTCATTGATATTTTGATGACGTGTTTTCTTTCGATTACCCAATTATTATATTATTCTCTTATAAATCCACATAGCTGACTCCCTGACATTAATATTTAACACTTCCAGATGAACTAAAAACTTGAAATTTAACAAACTTATAGCTTTTAGCCAGTAATCGAAGGTAAAATTCGAAAAAGTAAAAAAAAATATTTTAATCCCCAAAAAAATTCAAAATGGCAGAGCAACTTTATAAGTCGAAGCGGACCTTTCTTTGGAGGTCTTTTGTGGCTAAACGGTAAAACCTATCAAAAAACTGATCTGGAATT
Organism: Timema cristinae; assembly: GCA_039000515.1. Classification (NCBI taxonomy): domain Eukaryota; kingdom Metazoa; phylum Arthropoda; class Insecta; order Phasmatodea; family Timematidae; genus Timema; species Timema cristinae. The sequence continues at coordinate 53,887,540 of JBCFYV010000003.1, read as the reverse complement.
ACATAAGTTTACATCCATTTGTAAAAAAAACCTCACTGGGGTTTCGGGGGCGTAGCCTCCAACGAGCAAAGCGAGTGTTTTACTATAACGAAACTACCGTGCTTTGGGGAAACTTCCTGTACTGTTATCCTGATCAAGAGCTAGGGAAAAGTGCGTTTAGGATTTGAAGAAATTTCAGGGCTATATCAAGAATATAATTTTTATGGGGAAGGGAGGTGTTCGAGCTGTGATGGCTTGGGGTGAAGTTTCCTAACAGGAAATGCAGGGGCGTAAGCAGGCATATTGTAATGGGGGGGGGGGGGGCTGGGGGAGGAGAGTGGCAATAATACATTTTTTATTATTAGGTCTAATCAACTGGTTAACAATACTCTACCCTAATATATGATATAGCTATAGTGACATAAAATATTATTGAAAAAGTTTCCTTGAGTATTAAAAAGTAGTTTAAATATTTATATTTTATTGGGACAGTAAAAAATTTAAGCACAAAAGAAGTATCACACAATAATTTGCAGCACTTAACCATTCATGACGTATCGATAACAACAGCTTGCTCCAGCTTGTCCAAGACATAGAGTAAACTTTAGGGGAGGTCTTAATAATATCGTACTAAGTAGGAGTCTTTCAAATATCGATTCTAGCTGGAAATTATTATCTATCTTGTTCTCGTCTGATTATAATGATATTGGTGTATCTAGTGTGAATGAATCTCTCAATTGGAGGGGTTTGAACATATAGTATAGATATAACTTGGTTTATAGGTTAATTACAACTTACGTCCACCAATTTGTTTTTAAGATAGAAGCTACAAAACAATAGACTTTGGCATTTTTACCAGCATAAGATTATTATACAGTATTTACATTGGACCAACTTTTAATGATTCCTAGAAAAATATATTAGACATTCGGCCATCTTTAAAAAAGTTGTGGCTATAGAACACTCCTTTTTAGCCTGTCCATAGCTTTTATCTCATATGCTATGGAAATTCTGACATTCGTAACCAATAATTAATCATCATATAAATAGTTGAGAATGTGTATTTGTTTATTTGTTTGTCTGTATGAGTCTAAGTTATATAATTTAAAAAACTAGAAAAGTAGAAAGCTTAAATTATTCAAATATAAACTTATATTAAAGGTTTTCTGTCAGTTTATTGCTTAGTCACGCCCAAGCAAATGTATTATTTTAGTAGATGTGGGAAATTTAAAAAAATGCCTTACATTTAGTGGGATTACTCAAAATATCCCAAGAAATATTAAATGTTAGAAATTTCTAAATGGAGATTAGTGAAATTCTGGGCTTCGAAATTGCTAAAAATTATGTAAAAAAATCTTCTTACTGTGGTATAAGATTAAAATTTGCCAAGCAGGTATAATAGCCACCTCAAAGTGACTGTTAGTCTATCATATCATGTCTTTTATTAGCATTATCTATCTACCGCAAGCAGAAATCTGGAATTTTAAAAACCAATAGCCCCTGTGCATTAATATGAGCATTTAAAATCCATAATTTTAAAAATTGGATTATAATTTTTAATTAATAATTACAATTATTAAACTAAAACCTATCTCTCGGGCGACACCAGATACTTCAGATAGATATAAAATAAATTGTGTATATTTTCATATAAAAATAAGAATACTTTATCATGTTTTTTTAGTAAATTAAGGCTAATTCTACGTTTTCACTTCCTTTAAATCATTACCTACTCCAGTGAATAAAGGAGTACCAACTAGTATTCTGGCCACAGGGATTTGGGGGTATTAAATCCTTATTGGTTGTTGACTGAATGGAGAGGTTTTCCCAAATGTTTTTCAACTCTCCTTCCATGAATTATATACATTCTACCTATTTAAACCCTACTCCTTCAGTGTAAATATGTTTACAACCCAATTGAGTATCAATATGTGGAGCAAGATGAGAGGAAAAAATAGAAATAGAAATTCATTTAAATTTTCACCTATAATAATGGGGCCTTGGTATTACGTTTAACATATCATACACATATGATCTTAAAGATAGAATCAAGAAAACTCAAAGGAATACCCGAATAATAAAAACCGTATGGTAATATGTACCGCGTAGAAATATGGTACAGAAAGAGAATAAAAATAAAAAAGCTTAAAGAAATCGGAATCGGCAATGTCCTCTTGGGTTTTTAATCTACTTCCCGTATCTCATTCCAAAATCAGTGACCTGTGAAAATCGCTGCGAGGTTGGTTGATAGTGGGAAGGAGGTGGGAAGGAGGCAGAAGGTTTCGGAAGGAGGTTAGATAGGGTTGGGGGTTGGGGGGAGTAGTCGAAGCAAGCAAGCTATATCTTCTAGCCAAGGCAATATATGAAGCTCTGAAGCTTGCTTGTTCTTAGACGACAGCCCCGGTAAAGACAATGACGAAAAGACAAAGAAGAGGAAAAAAAAGTTAGTGGGGGTGGGGGGTTTAGGGAACACGGCAAGACTCGGAAGGAATAAAAAGAATATATATAAGATGGTGGTAAAAAGAAGGAGGGGGAGATATGTATAAAGGGGGCGAGTGAAGGAGGTAGAAAATGTTCCGGCACCTCTCAATGGTGGATGCTTTTACTACTCAATCCTGCAGGCGAAAACCGTCTTGTTTACTCAATGAAAATGAAGAATTGTTCTTGCTTTAGGAGCAGATTTTGAAAACTACGCTTTCTCTTCACTATTGCCTACTGAAATATTCATCAAGGATGCTTGCTTGCATACTCCTAAAGCCTTCTACGCTTTATATACCAGGTGCCCCTAAATCTCTACTCCTACCACGTTAATAAATAAATAGGAGCTTCCTTGTCAGGGGTGAAAACGATAAATAAGGAATGGAAGTATTGACTCACAAATGATCGGGGTGGGTAGCCTCCTGATTGTATTGTCTGTCAAAAGGAAGAGGCCTGGTCCAAAACCTATTATATATTCGTTTAAAATACTAATGATTTCTAATCTCTTAAAAACAAATGTATGACAAAATATTTTGATCTCACGTTTAGGTATTAATGATTCGTTTTATTATCTACTTATGAGCATAAGCAGTAAATATATTTTTAGTTATTTTTAAGGCTAGAAAACTTAATTATTTATATTTTCACGTCTAACTGTTCGTCCGGTATACACACATATAACTAATAAGTTAGGTGATTTAAGTATGTTAAAATGGACAAAAATGTACCCGCATTTATGGGATGGTTAATTTCAGGAGGATATCCTCACTGCATACCGATCTATGGTGGTAACACATTACTAAGAATGTATGGATATCTTAAAGTGCAACTTCCATGAAGTGCCAAATAAATATACTAATAATTAACACTCTTAAAATAGAATAATTTTTTATTAATCTTAATACCATAAAAATTCTGGTTTCTTGAAAAAGTAACAATAAACCACTACCCGCCTCGGTGGCTGCATTATATAAGGTGCTACTCTCTCTGTAGACTAAACTACCCATGATGGGGATATTGAGGTTCAAAACTTGGTCGGGTGTAGTGAGGGAGATTTTTACAAAACTAAAACTGAGCACTAAATTAAAATAAAAAATAAACCAATTATATTCTCAAAACACACCAATATTATGATTTTGGTAGGAAGAAGATTTTAGAATTTACAAACATATTGCTTTTCTATCAATAAAAATAATATTTTACCATAACATTATTCTTATTTAATTGATATTTCTAATACCTACCAAAAGCGACTTTTATGATCCCATGACATTTTGTATAAATAAATGAAAAGAGTTTTAGTAACTTCAATAATATTCCAAAATGTATTTCCTATCTAAATCGAAGTAAACATTTTACGATAGCTCATAAATAACTGGAAAAAAATACTGTTTTTGGTATGTACTCACTTTGTAAACCTTATTGCATTATATGGGCATGTAATGAGGATGTAAAAGTAGAGGATGCCAAAGAAAATTATGTAAATAAAGTATGTAGAAAAAAGACCGCGAGGGAGGCTACGAAACGGATGGGAGGAACATGTGACAGAGAATGTGCAAGTAAGAGGAGAGGAATGGATGCAAATAAATAAGGAAGAATAGTGGAAGAGTAGAGGAAGATGAAGGTATTTTACTAAACTGACCAGGCCATAGGCTGGAAACGTTTTATGATGCTGAGACTTTATTGAGAGATGTGGAGATATTTTTTATAAATACAAGAATAAGAGGGATCCAGGCTGTTAGAAGAATTTAATTTATATAGGCGTTAATTTTGCGAATATTTTTCATGTGTCTTAATCAGCGATTAAAATAAAGTCACCACTTCATACTACCCATCCTACTTATTAGAATATAACCACACTATTAAGCTAGGAATAAATAAATAAGAATTTTCGAGGAAATATTTATGAAGTGGAAAACCCTTTATGAAAATTGTCTCTATTTAAAATCGATATGGATTTGAAACTAAATCCCCTCCCCCCTCCTCCCCGTGGCAAACCAGACTAGACGAGATCGAGTTCCAGTTTACGTACCCACTAATAACTTACTAGATTATAAGTAGATACATTCAATAAATTACAAATTATTAGAGAGTATTAGACTTTTGAGTCCTATGGTACTGGACATTCAAGATAAGCAAAGTTAAGATAAGCCTGTTCTAGAAACGGATTTAAGGTGAATAATTCAGCCCTTCACGTTCACACTAGAGTGCTCGTTCGCTAAGCAAACTCAACTGTCACCTCAAAGAGGCACCAGAAAATAATAAAACCCTTTTCATTCATCCGATGCTACCCGCCCTTCTTCGCTTCCATCGTTATTACGAATTCTTGCCTTTGCGCCTTCAATTGTTTTGTCACTTCCCCGTCCCCACCCTTTTACCCTATTTTCCCTTCCTTCACGTACCCCTTACCTCCGCAAGTCTTCTAACGTCTCGTCATTTCCCGTACGAAAGGCAAGTCATTAAATGAAGACGTCGGAGAAATATATTAAACCTTTCGCTAAAATTCTTCAATATGTTAATTAACCTTGGAGGGAAAGGGGGGGAGGGGGAGGAAGCCTGAATTAACATTCCATATTTAAGAAAAAATAACTCAAACATTGGTAGCATTTTACAAAAGAGATTTTAAAATAAAAATTTTAATTTTAATTTATTTTAGGTATTTAACGTGCACTTTTTTTTAATTGATGGACTTATAAACCAATTTAAATATAAAACAGACACGACATCCAGCCTCTTGTTGTTAATTCATCACGATGAAAGGGGAAACCCATTTTTCACCAAAGATATATTTTTTCGGTCATGCTAGGAATCAAACCCGTGACTCTCAGCTAAGTAGACAGACACGCTACTGACTTAGCTAAGATATCAAACTTTTAAACAGTAATAGTAACAATAATTGATTAAGTATTAGGCTATTCATAGGTAGATAATTTCACTTTATCACCTCATTTAGCTACCTGTTCTGGCTTTATGCAAACATGATATTTACTCTAACGGGGATTGGATAAGGAAGGACCAAACTGCATTTGTGAGATGGGAAACAATTCTAGAAAAAAACCACCCCCAGCAGATCCGACTGAGATTCGAACCCTGATCTTCCCGTTATCAGATGACCATAACAATCGGTCACTGAAGAGTGTTGGTAGTAGAGAATTAATTGAATCTTCAACCAACACCAGTGGGAACGCAAACAAAGGCATCAGTCTCGTAATTTCTGATTTTTCTCTAACGGAAAGATTTCTGTTTGAGTTCTGTACGGGTTTATTGAATTTGTGGTTGTTTTCCCATAGGGGTTTACCACCCTCACTTTAGTCAAATGTTGGTGTAATCCTAATACCCTACATCAATAGAGTATAAGAATGTGATCAGTCTGGGTAGATAGTAAGACGAGAACAACTTTGAAGAATTGAAAATTTTGATTATTTACCTTCGCAAGACTATATTTTCATCTACACGTTGAAATATTTAACCAAGTCGAGAAAGAAGAGTATTATTACCAGCTTAGTTTTCATAAATAGTTATCAGGTCCACTCTCGTGTATTTTATGTCATGTGATCTGAAGATTTGACTTTTGATAAAAGAAATCAATACCTATAAAATATCATTGAGGGACCGGATCATAGCTGATCATAAAAAGTGTCAAATTGAATATTTTATATTTGTATTTTGTTGTTATTTTACAATTTTTAAAAATAATACCATTAGTATAAATCAGTTTTATGTATTTTTTCCTGTATGTATTACGCTTCTAATACACCCACCACTTACTTTTATCTATTTATGTTAACGATGGTAAAATTAAAATTTATAGTTTAAGTTACATCTTCAGGTGTATTAATATACCATTAATAGATGTTTGCATTAAAGTAATCTAATTTGGTCATATGGTTTTGACCTTAAAACATCAAATAGCTTAGTCATTTTAAATTCCTCCATTCCCCTTTAAACCTGTGATGTTAGATGAGAAAACTGAACTGGAGCAAGAAGTAATGGATACTAGAGTGAATGTTGAGAGAGGATTGGTTGTGTGTGAGAGAGAGAAGAGAGAGAGAGAGAGAGAGGCGTTACAGAAATACAAGCCAGTGAGGTGCACATACGGTTCTGGTATGGGAAAGAGAGGCGCTACAGCACAAAGTGCTTGCCCTACCCCCTTTTTCCCCTCTCTATCTCCCCTCACCATCAACCCGAACAGTTACTTTGGAATTCGGGAATTTATGATCCCCTTCGGACTCGACCACCTTCACACCAGCTGTTTCCTATCGTGACCACACGCATTTATCGTGGCAGCACCTGCTTGCTCACTTGCTTTGGATATGCTAACCCTATGGTACACAATGTCGACCATAAAAATAGTCCCCTCTAAAATATTCAATAGGCCATACGGATAAATGAATCAAAGATTTAAACTTTTCCTAAAAACTAAATTATATATATATATATATATATATATATATATATATATGTGTGTGTGTGTGTGTTTCATTTTTAGAGAAAACTTAATTTAAAAGTAGTTTTCTCAATACTGATTTATTTTTAATTTCAAGTAATTAGAAAATTGTACTAATGGGTTCGTTCAATGGGTGTCTGGGAAGCGTTTTAAATGACCTTAATTAATAAATAAACTTGCTATCCAGATAATAGTTAATTCCAGGGTAAACTTCATTAAAATAGATTTGGAAAATTATATTCTTAATTATGAGAATATATGTAAGACTTTTTCCTACCATTTATTTATTTTAAATTCGGTTTCTTTCATCCGATTATTCTATATTCATTCCGAAATATTTCAACAGTAAATTATTAATATCTAACTGAACTTTCTAACAGTAACTGTGCACATTTGAATAGGAACTATATGAACGACACTATGAATGGATGAACAGAAAACACCTTATCTCTTTCAGGTCCATTATAATGTGATCCTACCATCAGCGTCTAGATTTTCCCTGTGTCACAGTTATAATAAACTTATAAACCTTTCCGGTCTCAAATAATATAATTAATTGACTATTTATTTATTAAAGAACGGTGACACGTATTTTCCTTTTTTACTGAAATGTCGTACCCTGACTGATTACATGATGGTACTATCATTTTAAGCTAAGCCATAGTAGAACTAATCGAGACTAACGTCCTAACTTTCAATAGAAACAGAGGATACAATAATTATTTCCAAAATTTTGAGGTAAATATTTTTTGGTAGTGCATGTTGATATATTTATTTTGTACTAGGCCTATATTATATCTTGCATTTGAAATACCCAAATATGTTGCTTTAAATATCTTAATTTATTTAATATTCAAAAACATAATTAAATTTATTTTCTTGCATTTGAACATTTTAGCTAATTTTTTCATTTTATAGGCTATGACATTATATATAAATTTCACTATGGCATATAAAGGAAAATTTGTTTAGAATATAAATTTAAATCTATGATAGTAATAATTAACCATGTAATCCTTATATTTTGTTAGGTTTACCAAATGCTTTTAAATTAATATAATAGTAAAATACCTTATGCTAATTTTGAATAAAAATTAATTTTAATTATATGCGACTTATTATATCTAATAGAAAGGGAAATGTAAGCAAAACGCCCCAGAATTTCACTTGGAGAAGAAATGTTCAAACGTATTTGTGGGAAAATCCTTCCCTCCAAAACACTTTCTCGGGAATTTGAGTCCCGCCTATCTCGTTAGAGTGACACATGAAACGCACACCTGACTGATGCCATTGGTTAAGTTTATTTATAAAGCTAACTGTATACGTATTGCGACATAACAAACAAATCATTTATAAATTCTACAAACAAGCAAATTTAATTACCCTCTCCGTAAATATAATTAACTGATGTCTGTATTATTTACTTACCACTATTTAAATTTCTCGCTTGATTGGCCGAAAAGATTAAGGTATCATTTTAGTTTCAGACTGGCCTTATAAATACGGGCGATCAGAGATCAATTCCTTGTTGGGTCTGCAAAGGGTGGAGTTTTGTAAATTGTTTTCCAATCTCCTTCCACGCAAATGGGGGTAGATTACTTCTAAAATGCTTCCTTCCACTTCCCTACCACATTAAAGTAATTATCATATTTATATACCATAACAAATAGTAAGATAAATGGTAACAAAATATTGAACTTATAAATTTTAGAGAAAAGTGGAATCAATTATTCTGAACATATTTTCGTTTAAGATTTTACAATGGTAGAAATAAATTGAAACATTTTTCAGCCGGACAGATATAAAGAAGAAAAAAATGTTGATCTACGACTTTTGTAACGGGTTGTTAAAGCATTTTCTGATGAAGAGGAAACACTATATAATTGGTGAATTCGTTAACAACCCGTTACAGAAATCATAGATCAACATTTTTTCTTCATTTAAGTCACTATATATATATATATAAACTAAGAAGACTTGAATTTTACCTTTCAAGTCTTAACTAATCGAGCATATAAAGCTCATTATTACGAAACATTTTAGATTTTTTCTCTAAAATGTTTGATATACATACTGTGTGCCACTATTTTTTAAATTTGAAAAAAAATAATGAACATATTTTTAATGGAAAAACACATTTTAATAGGAATAATTGTGAAACAATTTATTCATTATTTGCTGATCAATATTAACTCAAAATATAATTTTTATGTATCTCATCTCACCACACCACAGATGTCCACATTGTTATATGTATGCTATAAGGATGAATATGGAAGAAATCTAGGCCTACAAGCATTTGTGTGGAGATAAAGTGGGTAATAACTTAGAAAAAATATTATTAATACATCCCGGCAACTGATCTCTTAAGTAGACCTCCTATCATTAATAAGCTCGATCAGATAATTTCAAACCTTTGACCACGTGTTCACCAATTCGATCTCACAACATAATAATTATATCGAATACATCGTGTTATATATATATATATATATATATATCGTGCATATTTAGATGCAGCTATAAACGTAACTAGCAAATAGATTATTAGCTTGGCTATTTAATCCAATGTTAGTATCAGTTTTAAAAGTTAGAAATATATAATTTTAATAATGCACACATGTGTCCAAAAATTATAATAGGCGAAAAATTATTTAGTATACAGTATTTCGCTCTATTAAAAACCAATACTGCACAATTTCTACAAGTATTTATTTGTAAACAGTAATTTTATATATGATTATTACAATTTGTTTGTATCACTGGTCCTATTAGCAATTCGGGATATAGTTTAATGTACTAATTACTCTAATGGTTTTATGTATCGATGAGAAAGGTCATATTTATAGGAAGTGTGCATGCATTTGAATGGAGGCAGAATGGATTTTTTTAAATACCACAATAAGTACACCTGACCAAGATTCGAACCCCTATCTCCTTTTAAACGGCATTCTAGTCTACTGCAAGAGTAGCGATTTAGATCATTCAGCCACTGAAATTGGCTATCGCAGTATTACCCACATTGGTGGTCGCGTGGTATAACGCGTCACTCTAGTGTTTAACAGGATTGCCAGTAACGGCAGATTGGTGTTCAAATTTCACTCGATTGTAATGGTTTATCACTTTTATTCTACAAAAATATTGCTACTTTTTTCTAAGGTTCTATTTTTTTCATCCTTATTCCACTATAAAAATAATGAATGAGTATAATCTGGAAGGGTACAAAGATGTGGCGAATAAACGAAATGAAGTATCTCATAGCTAGTGCCACTCGCATCAGTGGAAACGCGGATGGACTAAACGTAAAACTCATATAGTCTGTTTTGCCAGTGACAGATAGGTCATGACTTGAATTCAATATGGGTGTATTGAAGGCGGTTTTTCCTGGATGGTGTCCCCATTTCAGCTTACCGCGAACTTGTGTACATTTCTTCTAATTTATATTCAACCCAATCCTTATTTATATATATATTTTTTTTGCGAATAGCCAAGACTGTTAATAAGAAAGACCGCATTAAAAAAGTTATTAGTGTCCTATTTTGATTCCACTGGAGTGTACGCCCCTTCTGTATAAACTCGGGAAAACACACTATCTAGAAACACACACATAGTATAGAGAAGGAAGATCCAAGGGTGTGTGGAATTCAACGCACGTAGGTTTTTTTTTTCCTTAGCCGCCACAGACTCGATTCTGTTCTTATTGGTGAAGGCACTTAACGAATGAGCGAACCCAAGCAGCAATCGGGCTCGCGGAATGCAATAAGACGCCGCTAGGGATCTTAGGGGTGAGGTTAGATGTAGGACTATCTCTCCCCCACACCCTCTGACTCCCGTTACGTGGTAGGGGGAGGGGATATTTCTACTTGAGGTATGAACAAACTGATGTCTTCCCAGACACACCTAAGCTCGCATCTGTTCGATTCAGTTTGGATACGTGAACCCTTCTCTCCTTCTTTGCTACCGGAAAAGAAGAATATGATCTACTATAAAGAGGATAGATAATATGTTAAAAATTATCAGAGGAAAGAAAAAATGAACATTAATTTATCTTTGTATGCCCCCCTCCCCCCCACCCAACTTGATTTTTTTTTCTTTAAACTTATTCTTATGCTATATTATCAATAATAACTTATCGAAACCAAGCTTTAAGTGTAAATTTGAATAGTTACTAGAATTTAATTAAACAATAAAGAGACCTCATATACTGAAACTATCATATGAAATAAAATAAAACACACACACAGATTTCTTATGAACAAATTTTATACACTTAATGACCCGACGGTGTATTGTTTTAGGTCGGGAGTCCCCAACCCTATGCCCACGGGCACCATGGCACTCACCGAGCCTTTTGCTTCTGCTCGCCACTTTTTGACCACAGCTAAAATGTTCTTGATTAATCATTTTAATCGATCGCTTTTCCGAATAAAATCAAATTTGTGCTTATCTCCAGGCATGCCGTTCTCAAGAAGTTGGTGATTGAAAGTCCCCCTCTTTACAATCCCTCCCTCATTCATCTTTCATTGCCGGTTCATTTACAAAGTGTAATTTTACTCGGAACCACTGTAGTTTCCAGCTGAGTGGTTTTTCTTTTACCTAATCTCAAAGACCTACCCCTTCTATCATTCTCATCACACTAACTTATACCATGCTAATACTTCCTATTTCATTTGTAAATATATTGACATGAGTCATCCCAACTGTGTTGCCTGAATAAACACAGAATAAGAATATATTGTAAATATGTACCGAAACACAAAAATGTTGGTGAGTAGTTAAATAGTTCTTTGTGTCTTTATATTGGTCTTGTTAAAACCATAAATAAAGCAGTAATTGTTTTAATTTATTTTTTTGTCAACTTAGAGGGGGTTGAACACCCCTCACCCCATGGCTAGGTCTTGAGTATTACCCACAACCAGATATAATGTCACAATCGCTGTTGGAATCTTAACACGGCAGTTGACAGGACGTGTGTATAGTGTTGAGTCTGACCTCTGAGCCTGGTGGGAGTTAGTAAATTTGCCTTGAAAAAGTAATTGGTGCCCGCCGCACTACCGTTAGTTTTGAATGTGCTCTAAGGTACAAAAAGGTTGGTGACCTCTGTTTTAGGCTATTCATTTTACAGGAAAGTTTAACCTCTGGATATGGCTATAAAAAGGGTAGATTTGAGGTGTTTGTGTGGTAGGAAGGTTTATTCTTAAATGTTTTCCCATCTTACCTCTTCACCAATGTGGGTATATTTCCTTTAACATTCTAGCCTCTTCATATATGCCCCATTAAACATAAGGATATCACGGAAGGCTGATAAGGCGTGAGGCAGATGGAAAACAACAACAAAGGAGAGATAAATCCAATTTATACGGCTTGACAATAAGAGAAAAGGCATATCCATGCCTGGTTTTAGTATCTCATCATCCACTTCGGTGTATGCGCGGGCTGATACATAAATCTCATCTGTTTTCTTTTTTCAGAGGCGGCAAGGTTGGTATTTGAATCTCGGATTGGTATACCAATAGTGTTTTTTTCCCCTCTCCGGTCATGTGAATTTGAGTAGGCCTACACTTTCTTTTAGATTTTACCTTCCTCATACCTACCCTATTAGTGAAAATGTGCATACAGGAATGGGAAGTAATACGTGGTACACACTAAAAAAAATGTACTTCATAATCTTCTTTTACTATCACCACTTTACATAGTTGAGTTACACCCTAATTTGTTTATATTTTTGACTTAATATATACGGACATATCCAAATAGATAGTTTTTCCCTACACTTATTTTCTTTCTCTATGGTTTTAATGGGTTCTTCCAGTTATCGTCTGAAGGTTTTAAAATTGCGTAGCCAAGCAAATAAATTTTGCTTAAAGCATTCAGACTACATAGTTCCCTTTATTTATTATGGAAATCTTCGTCCATGCTGGCTATACACGCTGTGAAATAAAACTAACACACCAACGAAACTAGTTTCATGAAACCAGTTTTATGAAACGTGAAACTTAGGTTTCATGTAACTATTCAATGTTAAAACAGATAGATGCGCACACAGAGTTTCACGCAATTATAATTTCATACGATTGCGCAACCTTGGTTTTATGAAACTCGCCAGAACGGTTTCAGGAAGGATAGTTTCATTTGAACTACAACCAAGACCAGCAGTGTGTAAGTGTTATTCCTTGACAATGCCCAAAGAAGACACCATTTATAACACCAAATTGGTAGAAGCTATTGAAAAACATCCGTGCTTGTACGATTACAATTTGAAGGAGTGTAGTTAGTGTCCTTCTTCGTTATTTGAGGGCCGACTTTAGACACCAAGTGCTCAAAAGCTGATTTACTCATCCTATAAAATCTTCTAAATTTATCAGGGTCTGCACACAATTCTTTGGCTACTATATAACTGCAGGGTCTCTATCAGATATAAGAGGATGAACCCAGTACCTTCGCTTTCTTTTTTTATTTCGAAACCACCACCAAAGTACAAACACATCCTCATCATCTGACATCTTGACTGAAACTGAATAGTTTCGTTGCACCTGTTTGCGAGCAGATGTGAAACTGATTTCATGAAACGCGTTTCACAAAACTGGTTTCATGAAACTAGTTTCGTTAGTGTGCGCCCTGCCTAAAGGAACGCTGAAACTGTAGAAGGATGTTTGTGTGTATTTGAGTGAAAACATAAATGCAAATGTGTTTTCTAGGAATAATATCGTATAACCTTATTGATATAATAATTTTTGTTTTGACTTGGTACTGAAATATAGATTTCTCTCTGCAGGTTTACTTGAAAAACATTGGCTTGTTTTTACGTATACGTATTCTCATTACTCGTCTGAGTTGTCCGCCTGTTTACTTAAGTGATATGAGGAAGTAGGAATTTAAAGGTAGGGTAACTGCATTTGTGTGGAGGGATATTAAGAAACAATTTATGAAAAACTACTTATTTTACACTGCCGTAATTTGATGCCCGACTTCACTATCCCCAATAAGTCGTACAAGACAAGATTGATACCTTCATCCACGTGCACACCCATGAGAGTAGAAAGTAATAATAATAATAATATATTATTATTATTATTATTAATTATTAACACCGCGTCTTACTACCCGTTCGGGTTATACGCACTTACGCTAATGTGTAATGGTAGGGTGACTGTGAGATGAAATGAAGGACCTACAGTTTAACGTGGAATATGAACCACGGTGGAGGCCTGGCATTCCCCACATTCACAAGAGGTCTTGTCAGAGGTGAAGGAAGGGTTTGGTAATCAGATAAATCAAAGTAATAATAGATGTCTACAATTTAATTAATCGTATACATACATTTTGTATTAAGTTTCTTTCTGTCATTATGTATAAGAATATTTATAGACATGTCTCTTGTGTAGTGATCGTTATAAAAGGCTACTTATCCAGAGGTCTTGTGTTCGATTCACGACGGTACAACATGTATTTTTCCTGAAGGAGAATGGTTTCTTATGGTTGCCATGGTCTGGTAAATTAGATTAAAGACTTCTAGAATGATATTTTCCCAATATAATTACGTTAATTTTGAATTGTTTGACTGTCGAAAAGTTACTATAAAACTAAATCGTATTAAAAAGCCTCACAAATATGTTATCAATTGGAAAAATAAAGTTGTTTTACATCACTTATCAAAGGGATGAAACCTATTTGTAAAGTGAAGGACGATTAAACAGCTTTAATAGCTTTTTTTATTTATCATAACTAGACAAAATTACCAAAAATGAACAAAATGTGACAGTTATAAAATTAATTGAACTACTTTCGTGTATGCATTTATCCATTAATAATATTATTTATAGTCGTCACTTTGAAAACATCATCAATATAATAAAACAATATATACCGAACCCATTAATACACCATTGCAGATAGTTTTCTGAAAACCCTGAGAAAAAACCACAAATTCAATCAAATAAAATATAATTTATTTTAAAAGAACTCAAAGTTGAAAGTTAATTTATTTTAATACGCGAGTGCTAAATATTGCCTTTTGTCAAGGGAACAAAACTAATTATGGTTCTACTTAGGGTAAACATTCTGGAGGTAAGCTAGTCCCACTTTTGGATCTCCGGGAGGGGACTGACTACTTTAGGGAGTTGTCAACAAAGAACAATCATCAAATAAAACTTTCTCTTTCAGCACTACGACATGTAATGTAATGACGATGAGAAGGGTGGAGAAACTGGGAAATTTAGCAGTGGAAATGAACAGGTGTGGTGTGAACATTACTGATTTATGTGAAGTCTAGTGGTAAGATCAAAGTGAAATAGTCTCTGGAAATTACACAATGTTCTATTAAAGTGGAAATAGTGAAGAAAAATGAGTGTAAATAGTGATGGAAAATGAAGTGCTGAAAAGTGTTATTAAAGCGATGTGTCATAGTGAGAGAATAATGTTTGTGAAATTAACGCAGAGCCAATGAATATTTTAATGTTACAAGTGTACATGAAAACAACCGACAACGCTGATGTCGACGTAGAAGAAATATATTATGAAATTGAAGTAAGTATTTAAATAGAGGGAAGAGGAAAAGTGAACACCATCATTCTGGATGATTGGAACAGTGTGGTTGAAGAAGGGAGTGAGCAGAGGATTATAGAGCCACATGAATCGGAAATAGAAACAAGAGACAGAATATGCTCATCGACATTTTCCAGTGGAATGATCTGGTGGTTACCAACACCTGCTTCAAGGAAAGGAAGATAAAACTATACACATGAAAGAGCCCAGGAGACATAAGCAGGATACGAATAAACTACATACCTTTCAAACAGCGATTCAGGAATGTATTAAAGGATGTGAAGACATTTATGGATGCTGATAGATTAGGACGACAAACTGCTAGTGGCATACATTTAAACATAACTGAATAGGAACAGGAAGATAAACAAATACAGTTGAGGTGGGACTTTGAAAAAATTAGGAAGCAAGAGAGATAATGTAAGAAATTCAATAGAACAAAAGTTAAGTGAGGTGGCAGAAGCGAGTATAATAATTGTGAAACTACAGTAGAACAGTGGTAAGAATATTTTTTGAAGCTGCTATATGACAATGTGGGAAAAGTGAAGAGGACTGCATTAAAGTTATGTGTAGACAGAAATGCTTCAGAAAATAGAAGAAAGAAGAAAATGGAAAAAACGATGAAAAATAGTAATATATAAATTAAACAGCACGTTAAGGAGAGAAACAGACAAATGAGGAAAACCTCTATAGAGATTACATGCGATGAGATTATCTAACTGTAAATAAAAGGAAAGTATGAGCTCATGAACCAGAAAGAAAAGGAACTGGGAGAGAATGAATATAAAGATGTGTTAACGATAGGAGATGAAAACCCTTAACGTCAGGTGGTGATGGATCATAAAGAGGTTCTTACGTTTATAAAAATTATCTATAAAAAAACTCTAAGACAAGGAATATCGACCAGGGAATCTGGAGATTGAAAAAGAAGACAAGTTAGAGGAAGATTAAAAAGAAACTAGCATTTTAAATAGTCAATTTGAGAGAACGATATGCGGATATGAGGATATGCGAAGAAATAAAGCTGCTGGAGATGATTAAATACAAATTGTCCTGAATGAACTAGGAGACGACGGAATAATGGCTTTGACAAAACTTATAAATAAAACTTTAGGCTTAACCATGGTGGTTTTAAAGAAAAAGGAGCTTACCGAGAAATACTGTGACTACAGGGTTATCAGACTCATCTCTAATGTGAGGGAAAATTGTGTCAAGAATAAACAACAAACGACTGAAATAGAAAATATAAATTGTAAAGGAAGAAAACCAGAGATGCCATTGGGATGCTGTGAATAATTTCTTAGAGAATAAAATTGGAAACAAGGAGTTGGAAAACATAGAGTGGTTCAAGTACCTGAAAAGTCTTCTGATAAATAATGTATTCTGCACCAAGGAAATTAGGCCAAGAATCAACATAGTCAAGGAAGCTTTCAACAAGAAGATCTTACTGATGACCAGAAAGTTGATTTTGGAACAGAGGAAGAAACTGATTTAATACTACATTTGGAGCATCGCACTGTATGGAGCAGAATCTTGGATTCTTAGAAAAATGGAAAAGAAATACTTAGAAGGCTTTTAAATATGATGCTGAAGAAAACTTGAGAATATCAAGTGGAAAGAAAAGGTGAGAAATGAAAAAGTCCTAAAAAGAGTGGGTGAGAAGAAAATAAAATTTGTGGTG
The DNA here is from genome assembly GCA_039000515.1 of Timema cristinae. NCBI lineage: Eukaryota > Metazoa > Arthropoda > Insecta > Phasmatodea > Timematidae > Timema > Timema cristinae. The sequence continues at coordinate 53,870,411 of JBCFYV010000003.1, read as the reverse complement.
ATTCTTTCGTACAAAGCAAACTGGATTGGACACATCCTTAGGAGGAACTGTCTTCTGCACGACGTCATAGAAGGAACGGTTGAGGGAAAGAGGAGCTTAGGAAGAATAAGGTTTCAGATATTAAATGACTTGAAGGAAAGAAGAAAACTCTGAGAGTTTAAGATGTAGGCATAGGACAGGGCTCATTGGTGGTCTAAGTTCACTGACAAAAGGAATGGACCTGTTGTAATCAGAACGTCTAATACTACTACTACTACTACTACTACTACTACTACTACTACTACTACTACTATTACTATTACTATTACTATTACTACTACTATTACTACTACTACTACTACTACTATTACTATTACTACTACTACTACTACTACTACTATTACTACTACTACTACTACTACTACTATTACTACTACTATTATCTACTACTACTACTACTATTACTACTACTATTACTACTACTATTACTACTACTACTACTACTACTACTACTACTACTTACTACTACTATTACTACTACTATTACTACTACTATTACTACTACTACTACTACTACTACTACTACTACAACCACTACTACTACTACAACTACCACCACTACTACTACTACTACCACTACTACCACTACTACTACTACTACTACTACTACTACTACTACTACTACCACTACTACCACTACTACCACTACTACTACTACTACTACTACTACTACTATTACTACTATTATTACTAGTGTTACTACTACTACTACTACTACTACTACTACTATTACTACTATTATTACTAGTGTTACTACTACTACTACTACTACTACTACTACTACTACTACTACTACTACTACTACTACTACTTAATAATTGGAATAAAAAGTTTACTTTTAAACGAAATTTATGTAAATTCGCGTGGAGAGACTGGGAAAAAAAAGATGAAAAATATTAATAAACCCTTCCGGAGTTTCTAGCCCTGACTTCTACATAAGGATGAAACCAAACTAAACAAGACTCACGTATTTGTCTGCGCGCTCATTAGCAACACTATTCACGAATGAGTAGTAGTATTTATTTTGTATTTATTAACACTGCGTCTTACTACCCGTTAGGGTTATACGCTTAAGAACTAATTACGCTAATTTATTAGAAATTGGGAACGTATAATATAGAGGAAGTGAACCGCAATTTTGTGGAGGGAGAGTTGAAAGTCATTTAGGAAAAACCACCCCCACTACACCCGACCGAGATTCGAGCCTCAATCTACTCGTCCTCAGCAGTCTAGCTCAACACTAATCTAGCGTGTTAGCTAACTATGCCACCAAGGCGAGTAATGAGTAGTTAACGTGGACGAATACATATAAAAATAACCCTGATACAATAACGAGTGGAATGGGTCAGTTTTACCTGCCCAACATATATGACTTGTCCATTACATTCGAGTTTAGCTAGATGCTACCCTGTATTTAGTGTAGCTCCACAATTGAGGAGTACTCAATCTGACTATGAAACTAGCCCTGAGCCGGTGCAAATCCTCTGTTCTCAATTTTGTATTAAATCCGAATATCGGTTAACTGTTTAGAATCGAATCTCATGCATCAGACAAATTTATAATCTAGTCCAAATAGAATATATTATCTAAAAATTATTAATTTGAGTCAAATAATAATCGAATCACAATATGCTATCTTCTTCAAAACTATTTCTAGTCGAATTCTAAACTTAAATCAAAGAGGATTAAATATTTTATTTTACAAATAGTTTCAAATATCAATCGAATAATCTATTTTAGGCTTACTATGATAATGGTTTAAATCAAATTTGTGTTGAATATTTAAATATTTTAAGTTTCCGAATATAGTCCTATTAAAAATATTTTAAAAAGAGTTGATGATCATTTTGTAAAAAAAAAAGTTGGTTTAAAAAATTGTAATCCATAGCATTAATTTCAATAAGCGAAAGATAAAATAAAGATCACACTTCTTTAATAAAAGAATAAAGTAAAGGTAGATTAATATTTACATAAAAGTAGGATTCGTTATATTTTTTAATTAAAATATATTCTTTGTCACAAGCAATTGTCAAAAATGTGATTCCTTTACGACCTGATACTAAAGTAAACGTATCTATTTATTCTAATAAGCAACTGATATTTGGTTTGATTATATTGCAGTTAGGCGGAATTATGTATTCGAATTTTGAGCTAAGCCCATCGAATCTGAATCTTGAATTCATTTTTATTCAAAATTTTGAATTGAATCCAAATCATTCTAATGCTAAACTTTGAAATTTTGAATCTTAGTAAGATTTGGATTTCGTAACACAGTTTTGAAGGTTTGCAATAGAATCTTAGCAAGATTTACATTAGGATTTAATATTTCAAAGATTCACACTCGTGTCTTAGTAATATTTAGAATCAGATTTAAAATTTCAATGGTCTGCACAGGCTTAGTGTTGACAAATATATACCCTATATTATCTGTATGTACTAATATTCGATCAAAAATTATACTACAGCTGGCGTGTAATAATGGCGTATTTTGCAAGTTTAGGCTTAGTTTGACACTCACGTACTTGAATGATAGTATTTATAATGTGTACGTTCAATACAAATGTAGATACAAATTTAAATATTTAATTCCTTGAAGGTATGTCTACAGAAATCGCTCCTTAACAAAGGTGAATATATTTTTAAAAAAAATAGTGTTAGCTTTAATAGATAAAATATATGCACCAGTGGGCAGATAAATGGCTATTGTATCAGTCTCCTCTAGTACTTTTTTTCCTAGCAATGCGTCTTACTAACCGTTCGGCTTATACTCTTATGTACTATTTACGCTAGTGGTTTTAGGGATTATAAAGTGAAGATTTTGAGGAAGTGTACCCGCACTTTCTTGGAAGGAAAGTGGAAAACAGTTTTGGAAAGACCACCCTCTGTATACCCGACTAATATTCAAACCTCGATCTCCCCATCTTCGGAAGTCTAGTCTACTCTGAGAGTAGCATGTTAGACCATGTGGTCATCAAAGTGGGTCTGCTCTGGTATTACTTACCAGTGATGGTGAGATTGAGGTTCAGATACTAGTAGTGTGTCTTAAGTTATTTTTTTCCTAAATAATTTACGAGTATTCTCTCTTCATGAAAATGTTGTTACACTTACTTTAAATCCAACCATATACACACTTTTACACCCCTACACTCTTAGTGCAAATATGTGGTTAGTGAAATGTGGTACTCGCATAAACACTGCACATTTTTGTTACTTTGCATGTTTTAACTTCCTGAATGCAAAAAGAGGCCTATTTACATATGCAATGTGTCAAAGTTTAATATCACAACAGTAACATTAATATTTATTATAATGTAGGGAAACAACTTCTTTTTTTATCTTCTTTGCTGAAAGTATTCAACCAAAAGTACATATAGGATACTTAAGGGACCAAAATATAATTTGGTGGCAGGGTATAGGGTGCCAGGAAGAGATTTTATATTAAGAGGAAGGGAGGGGGGGAGGTTCTTGGTAAACTCCACTGCAGCATAAACAGAAACAAAAGCAACTACAAGGGCCCATTTTCTGAGAGAAATGGTCCGGATAAGATTTGATTTCACAAACAACGGAACGTAGCCAAGATGCATGATGATCTAAGGATGAGGGGAAGTAAAATGTTCACTTTACTCCCCAACCTCTCTTCCTTTCACAGTTTGTTCTTTATTTCTTAGGGAGATAAATAACCTCTTAGGGTTAAAAGAAAACTACCATTAGAGGAAAATCAATGCAGAAAATGTAGACAAATTAAAAACCTCAATTAATTTAATATTTTTCTATAAACATATTTAGATTTTAAAAAAATATTGAAAGTTATGAATAGGAAAATATTAACTGTTTCATAACTTATTTTATTTTACAGTTTTTGTAATTGTTTATATTAACATTACCCCTGTAATTAAAGCAGTGCGTCTGTCTAGTGTTTTTCTCATATTTTTAGATAAGTTGCAATAAAAACAACACCTCGATGGTGTAGTTAGTTAATGTGATAGTTTTGTGTTAAGATAAATTGCCAAGGGCGGGGAGAACAATGTTCAAATCTCATTCGAGTGAAATGGGGTTAGTTTTCCTAAATGGTTTTCCACTCTCACTTCACGCAAATGTGGATTTATTTCCTCTATATTCAACCTTCCGAATTTCTAGCCCATTATAGTAGTTAATACTTAAGCGTATAGCCTGAATGGATGGTAAGATGCGTGCTAAGTATGATTATTATTCTAAGTTGCATAAAACTTCGCATACTTATTATTTAAGTATTGTAGCTACCTCCGAAAGTATTAAAACTGACCTTTTTTTCAAAGGGATGGCCAAGGAGACCGCAATCTGCTTGTGTTTATCTATCCAGAGTTTTTCTCAAACTTTTTGATAAGGTACAATAATATGATTGACTCTGTCAAATACTTGCTTTCACCTATTATATAATAATTCTACACCAGATTATATTATAGTACATGCATTTGTATATAAACACACATATGTGTATATAATATATTCATAGAGACTGGTGATGTGCATTTTGATGAAGTTAATAAATTCATATTTTGGGACAGGAAGGAATAAAATCTAAGAGGAGGTCAAAAACAGAATTCACTGAGGCAATAATTCTTACTATTATTCAGTTTTTAACAATTTGTTTTAACCTCGTCTACAGTCTCAAAATATTAGTTTAGAATATATATTTATTATTATTATTATTATTATTATTATATTTGTTGTTTTTTCTACGGATATGAAGCACACTGTGTACCTACAGAATAAGTCGAGAGCTTTCTAGAGCAAAGTTCTGGGAAAGATATTTGGGTCTAAGAGGGATCAACAAATGGGAGAATGTAAAATGTTACATAATAAAAAACCTATTAGCTTGTATAAATCCCTAAACTTACCAAGTAAAATCAAGGCACGTAGGATGAATTGGGGTGATCATGTGGGTGTTGGTAAGAATGTACAGAGCATTTTAACTGGGAAACCTGAGGATACAATACAACACCTTGAAGACTAAGACGTTGATAGGAATATAATATTAAAATAGGTTTGAAGTGGAGTATCAAATGTAGTGATGGAGTTTTATTGGGTTGCATCTCTTGCTGATTAAAACATTGCAACCCATTTAACTCTCTCCACCCCTTCAAATTAGCCCTCATGTTATGACGTGACTTCATATTTAGAAAACTTTCATTCATTAAAATAGAAGGTTAGTATTATTTATTTTATACAAAAACATTTTTTATATAAATTAATGTTAAATGCTTGATTTTTTCTAATATGTTTAATTATTACTTGGAACATCTTTAAGAAAATAATTTAAAATGATAGGACTGGGGTAAATGGCTGGTATAAGTAAAATTGAATTTTACAGAAAAATAAACAAAAAGAGATTTTAAATATTCAAATACTAACCTTATACAAAAAAATTAAAACTTCTTTCTTCAGGGCTTTGATTCCGCAACTGAATCGGTAATCAAATTAAAATCTGTTACCTCAGCTTTATTATGCAATAATAATAATTCTATAGGTACTGATAAATAATTTACGTTAAATGCCCACAATTTTATGCACACTAACTAATAGATTTCCACAATACCCATTAATAACAAGTATTATTGTCATGAATTGACACTGAAAGAGGAAAGTAAGGAGTAGAATGTCATTATCACTAGATCAGTTTTTTTTGTAATTACATATTTTAATTCTTCCATTTAGAGATGTGAAAAACAAAATGACAGTGAATTAGGCTGTTTGGGACTGTATTTTTAATTTTAATTTGATATATTCTTACATATTTTAATGTATTCTCCATATTTTAGAGGATATTAAATAAAATTACATATTTTGCCGTGGTATTATTTTTATGTCCTTCTTAGGGTAAATGTATTTAATGATGTGTCACTAATTTTCAGGTAACCTGTAAACTCATACAGAAATGTTTTTGATGAGGGATGGCAGTGAGCCAAATCTAAGTCACATACTCTAACTCATCATAGAGGATTGTATTTGCCGTTACGTAACATTGTATCTATAGTTTTTCATTCTGTGAAGGAAAGAGAATGGGGTTTTGCCAAATAGTGGCGTCATCAACACGTTTTTCGCGTGACGTGTCAGTTTGTAGACACAAGTCCAAGTGTAAAAACGATATTTATTGGATCTAATTAACCATTTTTCCATTGTTCTATTGTTTTATAGTCAAGTGAGCTAACATATATTAAATGGTAAGGCAAAGAACAAATGACGAAAACGGAACCCAATATCAACTAAGCAAATGTAATTTAAAGTCTATCACAATAATACGGCTCGTGGAATAGTCTTTCCAAAAGCAACAATGCTCAACCATGTATTTACATCCAAGCTTTGAAACGTTCTGGAATATTACTGCACCACGATGGGCGCCTATTGAAGTGTACTGGAATTACGGGTCCCTACGTTGTGCGCCAATTGTGATGTTCTGGAATATTACTCTACCGCGATGGGCGCCAATTGTGAAGTGATCTGGTTCGTCGCGTTAAGCGTCGATTGAAGTTACACCGTTTAATAAGCTGGTAATTGCCCCGTGGTCGAGCACTAATTAAATCGGTCCGGTTTTTTGATGTTGTGAGTTAATTGGTATTTATAGCCCCGTGATCGAGCGCCAATTAAAGAATTATTGTATAATTAATACACACTTATTATTTTGACATGTTTTTATTTCTGAATCTAAGTTTATTTAAGGAGAAAATAGATCATGTCATTGAAATATATACGCGGCCTATTGTATGAGCGCGGACAGGTGTTGCTGGACGCCAAGTGACTTGTGCCTAGTGAGTTCTGAGCAATACTGGACACCAACTGGCCTTACATTGCACCATCCTTCGTATATATCCATTGCTCATGGAAGCTTCGATAAGGTTTAGTTTAGAAAAACAAAATACAAGACAAAAACATCTCTGTGTTACTAGAAGGTCCGAGAGCCGGAAACTGACTCAAGTTACATTTTAAAATCTCTATTCGAACCTTTGAGAAGAGGAAGTTATTATTTTAAATTGTCAACCTGACTTGGCTGGTGTCACGTGCGTGACATCACTGATCAGTGGCCTTTGCCTTCTTAGAAGAAGAAGTGCTTTAAGTGCCATTTAATATACTACATAATTTAAATAAAATAAGATATGTTTATAAAACTAGGACGATATTATTGTCAATGCTTTCACATACTTTTCATGGGCAAATCAATTACATTACAGCTTTATATTAATATAATACCGGCTTAGTATGCCGAAACCCCACAATTAGCCTCGAACTGAATAGAAGGAATTCTAGCAAACTGACTTTAAAAATTCTGAAGTGATCTGACGGTCATTTATTTTCAAAGAGCCGGCAAAAGTGGCGGTTTAATTAAAAGTTTGTAATATTCATATTATTTAAATAATCAGTTAAAATATAATATCATTAATTTTAAGTTTCTTATTAATTGTAAATATAGGTACTGTAAAACAAATTAATAATGTAATAACACTCGTTAAAAAAGTTTTTGAACGTGCGTATATTTAAAAAAGTGTTTTTTTATTATTTCCTTCAGAAATTGCAGCCATAACATTAATTGTTAATTCAATATTACTTTTATGTATTATCAAAATGGGGAATGAAGATTTATTTAATGTTACATATTTTCACAATATAACATATTTTACTAAATATTTTATTTGATTTTGCCATGTATTTATGTACTATACATACTTTGTAAATTAATACTATATAAAAATACTGGTTCTACTTATCATCATTCAAAAGTGAACTAAACTGTTCATGCAAGATGGTTTGTTTTATAAAGCACTCTAGATCCGTTCCATAACAGTCAGCGCTCCCCAACCAGCTAGAAAAGAGCATGGAACTGTCTGGAACAGTCGATGCCCTTCTAGAACTTAGACAAAATACTTAGACAAATGAGGTTGTGTCATTTTCTGAATCATTATTATTACTAGGTACAGTGAAGTCTCTTAAAAGTGAATAAGTTCTGGTATAAAGAAAATAATTAAAATGAGGTGTCAGTTATTTGGTAAAAATATTTTTTTAATCATACTTTTAGAATGCAGTTAAATATATATGAACCTATAAACTGTGACCATTAATTAAAACAATCCAATCACAACACTGTGCAATATTGTATACAAGATAATTTATGACTAATTAATACATATCATAAAATCGTTGCATGACCTTTGTGAGATCTTCTCACTAAGGGATGATATAATTATTCAAACCTCTTAAAAGATCATTTATTGATGAACCTATTATATTTAAACTTTAATCAATCCAATTCACCTTTAAAAGTCTCATAGATTTTAAACTTTGAGCGACTCTCTTACCTGGATTTAATTGTATGGAAACAAGGAAAAATGGGGAGGGAAAACCCAAATTGGGAATATTTTGCGGGTCAATACGATATGCCATAGTGTGCACCTAACTTAAGACCATGCGATAAAAGATACGGATATATAATATACGAGTTAATAGATTTCAAGCTAACTTTAGTCAATTTAGAAATACTTTTCACGTCCATTTCTAAATGCAGTCTTACTTTTAAGTTTATATAAAAATAAAACTACATGTATTATCTCGGAATTAGAAGATTTATAAAATATAAAATAATATTTTCCCCCTCGATAAATGTTTATAATATACCCCTCATAAACCCACTCCCTGCCCCATTATTCCCTCTTCCTCGCTCACAATAAATATCTTCTAAGCCATTTAGTAATTGAATTTAAATTATAATATAATAAATAAAATAAATTAGTTAATGTTTATTTTACGATTCATTGCATGAATATGGACAAGCAGTTGGTCCAAGTATCTGATTTTAAGGAACTTGGTTTGATAATAAGAAGTGAAACGTTAAAACTGGTTACTCATGCTTACTTAACTGGTGGTCTATTTAATTGAGATCATCCCATTCCTAGTCCTAATATTGAATGCTTAAGATTCTTTTTCTTGGGGTTATATGCTTTGTTTGGCATTTATATTATAAAATAACTAAGATCATATTGATCTTAAGATAAAAGAAAATCATCCTGAATAAGATTGGATATTTTTATATAAGTATAATATATTACATTATTTTATATTACTTAAATGGCAAGTCCAACACCATGAATTCTATGTCAAAAAAGGCCAACTGCAGGTCTTTGGTTTGATCCCAGGTCTTTATTAAAATATTATTTATTATTTGTGAATTGGTGTATCCAATTCTCATGATATTAAAGTTCTTGTCTCTAAGATGTTATTTCATTCGTTTTAGATTATATTTTCTAGGTTAAGCTATTTTGAAGTCACGTATACTGTAATCCTTTATTTAACAAGTAAGCCTACCTACTGTACCTAGGTTGAAAAACCTACATATATGAATGCACTTTAAAGGAGTGGGTTTATATTTGTTTAGTTTTTCGATTATGATAGGTTGAAGCTAAAATCTCAAACCGGTAGATTTAACAACATTGTTTAACCCCTTCCTTCCATACAAAGCTGGTATATTTAATCCAAATACTACTTTTCCTTATCAATACCCAATTCATGTTAACATGCGAATAACTCGTAGGGGTGAAAGGACACGGAAAAAATATTATAAATAAATGGTATGGAGCTCCACACGGACTTTATCGCTTTATTGTTTAAAAATTGAAATATTTACTCAAAACTCGTAAAATATGTAAACAAAAATAAAATACACTATCAAACCCAAGAATAAATAGCACTATCCTTATGTAAAACATTTTTGAGTCACGGTTTTAAATTTTATAATTTTATTTTTAAATAATTTATGTCTTCTATTGTATGTTTGGACCGATAAAAAAGATCAATATTGGGTCCACAAGGGTCAACACTTTGTATTAAAATTTCCACGTTCATTTAAAATGTTCTACATTTTATTAGGTGTTGCACATATTCATTTCATTCATTGCATTGCTATTAAATTCCTCATTTATAAATTTTGAGCAATAAAAAATTTAAATATTGACTATCGAGCCTAAAATGAAAGAGATAGATCATTGTTGTACAAACATTTTTCCTAAGAGGTTCAAGGAAAAATAACAAAACATTTTTGAGAGACTTACTTATATTTAATTACTCTATGGCATTGGAGAATTATTGCGTTAAAACCCAAGTAGTATCTATTCACAACTAAAGCTCACAAAAATGTATTAATATATTTGCCAATATCTAAGAAACAGTTGGTTTTAGAAAAATATATTCCATATAAAAGTTTTTTATTTTTAATAGTACTACAATTTTGCAATGATAAGTTATTTAGTATCTCAAATAGTTGCGGAGATACGTAAATTTCAGCTTCTGTAAAGTACTCTAAAATTCAATTTCATGGGGAAATGAAAATAGTCCGTTTATTTATAATCTCAATCAACGCCCAGATACGAATTTTAATCAAAATCTTTAGAGCCGATATTGAGAAAATCTATTATTTTATTTTCGCTCTTTATTAAACTACTCTTAATTTTAAGTTCAAACAGACACACAGACAGACAGCATTGCAAAGACCACTTTTTAAGGTTCATCGACTTTCATCAACATTTCAGGAGAGGTTATTTTTAACGGTCTCAATACTTGTTATTTGAAAAGTTAAAAATATATAAATTTAAGTATAGCTTGAAAGTTATTGGTTTTATAAAAATATGATTCAATTAAAATATTTGTACTATAAACAAATCTACATATTTTAATGAAAAGTAATTTCATTTCTCAAATAGTTTCAGAGATATGATACAAAATGAGAATTTACGCATCAGACCGGAGCCCTTAAAGTAATTTTCCCGAAATATTGAGAGTATCCATTTTGTTTGGAATATTTATAAATGTTTAGAAATGAAATTTAAACAAAATCTTTAGAACCGATTTTGAGAAAATTGACTTTTTCTCTTTTTACCATTCAGTAAACTACCCTTAATTTTAGGGTTACATATCCAATTACAAAAATCCCTCGGGGCAACTCTATGAAAACTCTAGATACCAAGGTTTAGCCCAATCGGTAAAATAGTTTAGGCTCTAGTTGGAGATACAAACAGACAGACGGAAATTCAAAAAACACTTTTTAGGATTTTTGAGGTCATGAAACTTCGAGATTCATCAAAATCTCGAGTTCATTTTTTTTTACAATCACAATACTTTTTCTAACTGTAAGATAGCGAGAAACTAAAAATAAATAAGAATGTCTTGTCAAACCTCGAACTGAATGACTCGAGTTCTTGATATACAATTACCCCCTGTACTCTATCACTCCCCTTCGCTCTTCCGATCCCATGTTATGTCACACTACCCCTTAATGTGACACCTTCCCAAAGCCACCCCCACCCTCACTAACCCCATCCTCTTAACCCTAAATTACCATGTGATTTACTGTTCCGAGTAAAGACCGCAACACTGCTGCCCACTACGAAGAGAGAGGGTGCCATGAACGGGTTTATAGGAGAGGGGATGGGATGGTTAAAAGGGGTGTCAGGGAAAGGGGTAGAGGGGGGTCTGATACCATTTTGACACCAGGTTAGGTTACGCCAGCTGGACTAGTTCACTTGTGGTATTTGACAGCTCAACTCTCTCGCTTGAAACCATAAATACGTACCCACGATGCTTGTAAATGTGTATATATCAGTCAAATGGAGCTGTTGATTTAAACCACAACTGCACTACCAAACACAACTCAGTATGTTTTCAACCATGCTTAATATATATAGCAATTCTTTGTTGAAATATTATCCCTAAGCGTATTGGAGAAAACAAATAAAATATAACTAAGGACATAATCATTTGTAGTATTCACAACTTTCCAGAAACTATTATGCTTTTACTGTGAACAAAATACTACTCGTATTCAAGTGGTAAATTACATTGTTTCACGAAAGTTTGTGTCTTTCTATTATTACTGTTTGTTTTGTCTTACGTCAAGTCCATTCCTTTGGTCAGTGAACTTAAATCATCTGTCTTCTTCCTCCTCCCTCAGGTACCAGAATTTTATTGTTTTTTTAAAAGTCATTTAATAATTGAAACCTCCTTCCTTCTAAGCTCCTGTTTTTCTAAATCTTTTATTCTATGACGTCGTGCAGAAGGCACTTTCTTCAAAGGATTTGTCTCATCAAGTTTCTTTGTACCAAAGAGTCATATCTTAAATTGTCCTCTTCTCACATACTCTTATTAGGAGCTCTTCATTTGTCACCTCATCTGTCCACCTGATCTTCTCAAGTCTTCTCTAGCAGCTGATTTCAAAGCTCTGCAAATATTTATTTTCCATCGTCCTAATAATCTAAGTTTCTGCTCCAAACAGCATTAACTGGCTTATCATTATACTTTTGACAGTAAGGCTAAGGAAAAGGAAAAAATATTTTAAGCTTGTGGTTAAATTACCTCAGTTCACAAATATTACAGTATTATTTTTAGTATTTCGTTAAATTCTCTGTGTTGCTCTCTTTTTACCAAACACAATAAAACCTCTGTTTCCCCTGGTCTTCCCGATTTTCTAAGTGCGTGGCAACCCTGCGTTAAACAATCTGCATAGTCTAAATACTTGCAGCACAAAATATGTACTCGGTCATGTGACTAACTATATTCGTAAAATCATAACCATACCAATCGTATATTGTACTTGTATATTCCAATGGTTCTAAATATTTTTAGAAAAATTAAAAGGGTAAATTGTTTACCACCATTATCATTAACATTTTTAAATCATTCTTGCACCCCATTATGTTTGCTGTACTGTGCCGATTAGGCAGATCGATGTGTTGCTACAGTTTAATTTTCATAGGAATTATACTACAATCCAGTTTTATTTGAAGAAGCTTGTAGGAAACAATTAATCAAAATAGTTCTACATACCAGTTTTAATAATAATAACATTATATACCAGATATATATGCGATTACAGCCAAGTTTTAATAGGAATAATCTTATTTTATGTAAGATCAATTTGATATATAGTCCATACAGTCCAGTTTTAATAAGACGAATATTGTTTGATATATATAAAAACAATATAACCCACGTTAGTGGTCAAATGGTCTAAACTCTTAGCCGTTAATCCCACAATGGACTATTTTGACAATGATGGGGGGTTCGGGGTTCGATTCCCATTTGGAGGTAATGTACTGAGAAGAATTTTTCCTAAATGGTTTTCTACTATCTTTACATAAAAGTGCTAGTACAATTCCACTTAATTCAACCCTCTTAATCCCTAACACATAAGTATAATAAGTATATAAACTTGTAGCCTGAACGGATTTTAGGATGTGGTGCTAAAAATAATACAGTCCAGTTTGTGTGGAAAGGATATTATATCCTACGACAGTTTGAAAAGTTATTATAATCCAGTTTTCATAAAAATAACCTTATATGAAGTTTCTAAGTATTACTACACTCAATCGTTCATGTTAAGAACTTTTTAAATGACAGATCGATGTTACTATAGTCCAATTCTCAAAGGAAAAATCTTGTATGACAGATCGATATGTTACTACAGTGCAGTTTTCAGAAGAAGAACGTTATTGGCACGCTAATACCGTTTCTATTTATATTTTCCAGTATTCATACACTAGTTCATGTAAACTGCTACTGTGTTTTGATAGATATTATCGATATCAATAACATATAGAAATATTATAGATTTCATCCACAAAAAATTAGTTGGCAATATCTAAAAAAAATTTCTAACAAAATCTCACTTTATATTTAATTGCACAATACGTTTATAGGTCTAGTTATGTGTTCAACAGATATTTAAGATATAGATATAATATAGATATAATGCCAATCACTTAAAATTTGTGAGTTACTTATACTAAAAATATTCTCCATATTATAATTTGAATATGGTGTGTTGAACGATATCTGTACATGTACCAGTTTAACATGGAGTGTGCCCTGGCATTGTTCATGATATCGGCCCAAAACACTGGTCATTCAGCGCCCGTCCGATAAGGCAGTAATCCCTAGAGAGCACCCCCTCACCGACCCATCCCTACTCCATACGCATCATGACCAACATAACTTCTATTATGATGTCATTTGGCCGGAAGGGGTAAGAGCTTGTTTGGGTAGTGGAAGGGGAGGGGAAAGGAAATCAGGTAATTGACTATACAATTAAAACAAAGACCAGTGAAATGTTGGTAGAGCAGTGGTAAGATATGTGAGGACTCATTTTCCCATGGGTGGTAGATTTCAGAAATACGTTTCGTCAAAAAGTAAGGTGGGGGTGTAAAGAACGAGAGTAAAGGGTAGTGTTTTGGTAGTTTCATAGAAAAATCTGTTTTTGTCTGAAATAAATATACTGTTTTTCCGGTATAAACATAAATTTTAGATTTTTTCACATTGTTATCTCAACCGTTCTTGATTTTCTGTCAAGGGTATCCTGGAATTAAAGGACAACCTTTTCTATTCGTTTAAAAGTTTGGGATTTTTTTAAAATTTAATTTGGATAAACAGTTTTTTTTGCTATAAAAACTGCAAAAACATTGCCCTTAACTAGCGTTCACTACTTCCTAATTTTGAAATAAATTTGCTTAAAATAAATTATTTGTTAAAATTTAATAGGAAGTCAAACTTGGTATAAAACTTTTGTATTGTTTCAAATAAAATAATACGTGACGATAATTTTGGACAAATCTCATTTTCTATTAGTTACAGGATTACATAATTCAAATTTTAAAAAAATTAAGGAATAAATAGTGGCAACAAGGTGTTCACTGACTCATGGCTAAAACATTATAACATTTACTTAGCTTCTCATATTTCTGTTCATTACGTAGAGAAAATAAGATCACAGCCGCTAAACTCCTTTCCAGACACTCTAAACATAAAAGGAGAAAATCTGCCCGATTTCCAAGCTCGGTAGACAGCGCAATCGAAGACAAAATGTTTCTGAAAGGTAATAATATAGAAATGATCACCATTGCTCTTTATTGAAAATCTGTGCTTTAATTTGGAAGCTTAGCGCAGTAAAGTGTATAGTCTGATTATTTAAGAAGGCTTTCTGTCAGAAATCTAAACACGTCTTCATTAAACCCATGAAAATGTAAAACAAATATTGAATTCAAGCAAAATAAATGTAATCGAGACAATACTAAGTTAATTAGTAAATATAAATATAAACCCATCCACTAAATCATATATATATTTAAAGATCACAATTCTTCTATCTCCAAAGGGCCAAGAAAAAGTAAAAAAAAAAAACCCACACTTATTGATATGTTAAAACAATTGAATTTTGTATAGGCGAACCAAAAATCTATAAATAAATTAACACCAAAACTAAAGATGGTTTAAAAGGTAATCACGAGCGTTGCGATTACAAAGCGAATATTCGAAGGATTAATTAGTTCCTCTAGCAGCAACATAACAATTAAATTTTTTTTTAAATCTGGCAACATAGCTCGGTGAATTGTGATGTTCTTTGGAAAAAACATTATGATTAATATTCCATATGTTTCTCTAACATAGTCAGGGCCCCCACATGGGTAATGCTGCCGTTGCCATGACAACGGGGCCCGTGAGTCAGGGGGTCCCACAAAGGAAATAAAAAAGTGATTAAAAAAACCAAAATTTATAATACTGGCTACGATGTTGACTAACTTTTTCATATGTCAAATTAAAATGTAAAAATCCCTTAACTAAATCAACTAAGTAGATAGTTGTAGACTACCATTGATTGTACAGTACTGTGCACAGTATTATATCTGACACGCGACGGGCCCTTGAACCCGGTCACGCCTCGAGGTCAATGTTGCTAGTTTTAGTCTCCCTTTCCCCTCCCACCATTCCCTCCTAACCCTGCTCAGGTACTCGGGCGACGAATAAGTTATGATGAATCATTCAGTCTCCAATGACAGGTGAGGCGTGCTTGGTTTGTCAGTTTTGCGAGATTGTTTTTGCGTTAAGCAGTGGGCTACTTGTTTTTTTCTATTTAAGTTATTAATTGTATTATTTTGAAGTCCTAAAGCTACTATCACACGACACTTGCTTGTACTAGAAATCAAGTGTGCTAGCTGGCGTCTAGATATCTGTATACTAGTTAGTACACTAGAAACGGGACTAGAGTATTCACACGCTGCCAGTTTGGTCCTAGGTTCTAGTGCAAATATTTATGGAATGTCAAAGACTAATTTTGGGTGCAGCAGCTGCATTAATTATTAATAATGATATTGAAAATTATAAGAGGGAGCGTAGGAAAAGAATATGGACACGGGACTGGCTGGAAAGACGAAATAATGGTCGCAGGATGCTAAAAATGATACATTCAGAGATTAGGTATAATACATTCGGGTTGACACTAACGTTTAGTATCTCCCTAAATTTGTATTCATTTATTTAAGATATGGTCAGAGGCACCTAAGCCCATGGGAGTTCAAGTACAGTATCCCTGATACCCAAATGTTCTTTCTTAGGCCTACACACACTTTATGTTCTAAAAAAACAAACACCCAAGTTTGGCATGCTATCAAGTTTATTTAGATTAAAATTTGGTCTGGATCACAGTTTGTCGTTTTTAGATGACATGTTTTTAGTTACATATATTGTCATATTATGGCAATTTTGCATTATATAAATAAGAATGCTTAGGATAATTTTCTGCCAACAACAAAATCACATCCGATGACCATGGTGGCGCCATTTATACCTTTTCTCTACACTCAATCTCAGCGCGCATTTATTGGTCGAATTACACAGACTAGAGTTGGAACTAGTACTAAAATAGCGCCTGTTCTATCCTCACAACTAGTATGGTAGCCAGTACCAAGTGGCAGAGCCAGTATACTTTTTCTGATTCACACGACGCTAGATGATGACGTGCTTGCTAGTGCTAGCTAGCACACTGGATTTCAATTACGAACTAGGGTTATGTCATACGAGTATATGTGAAAATTTAATATTATTATTATTGTATTTTATAGTGAGTTTACGAGTAATTTCAAGCATAAATCTGGAGCTCAAAGCAAAATTTGAAAGTAATCAAAGAAGCAACAGGTGCTGTAGGACGGCAGAGTATTACAAAGTATTTTTACAAAAACTGATGACAATGATGACCATCCTTCGGGTTTCTTTGTTTAAGATGGAAATATCAAAAGTGAAAGTTTTCTTCCGTGTAAGAAAAATGATTCTGATTTGTTGATTGTGTCAAGTGAACCTACCAAAACCAACGACGATACAGGCATGACTTCCCCTCTGCTCCAGGTAGGAAAAAATTTAGACTCTTTAAATAAGAATGAGAATTATCAAAGGGACAACGTCGGTACTGGTGAGATTTGTAGCAATGATAACAAAGTCTTGGATTTTACCAATCCAGGTACATGGCCAAATATAATTATTGACATTAATCAACAGAATATTGTCTCTCAAAATAATATAAAAGTTGAGGAATTATTTAAGCAGGCTAAGACATTCTCAAGGGACAAAACAGGAAAACTGTTCCCTAACTATCTTCTCAATTCTAAATCTGAAACCATCGAGAGCAGTACACCATAGATTGGTTAATAGGGAGCTCTTCAAAACAGAAACTTCATTGGCTTGCATGTACTCTGTTTGCTACTACCCCAAAACGAAGCAAATAGGCAAACAGAGGGTTTTAACCAGCTCAATTCGCGTGGAAACTTCCCAAACAGGAAAACAGCACTGATTATCGAAAGTGCTATTGTCAATAGAAATCCCTCCAACAATCAATAAATTCCAAAGTTATAGATAATTGTCTTCAAAAACAAATTTTAAATGAAACAGTAAAAATAAAGGCAATTTAAAAAAGAATTATTTGACGTAACACTGTTTATTCACGGGGGTTGCCTTTCCAAGGAAATAATACATCGATTGGTGATGTAAATAATATAAACTTTCTCTGAACCTTGGAGTTAATTGGGAAATATGATGGAGTTACAAGGGAGCACTTAGCTAAGGTAAAAACTCTTCATTTACAAGGAAGAAACATGAAATGTAAAGATCAATTCTTATCTTGGATGAGTCACAATGAGTTAATTTCACTTTGCGGTAAAAAAAAAAAAGTTAAAATATATACTTGAAGAAAGACAAGAAACGATTTACTATAGGTTGATCGTTGATGCAACTCCTGATGTGTCGCATCATGAATAGAAAGTATTTATTATGAGAGATGTCCCTCATAACAAAGACACAAAACAATACGATATTTAGGATATTAAACACCCCATACATAAAAATTTAAAAAAATTCGTTTAAAGCCATTTTAAAAAATGTTAATATTTTAAAACATCACTGATCAGAAAACCATCCATAATTTTAAGGCCAGAGTCAACATATAAAAAATCCTTATAACAACTAGAAAAATTTTGTACTAACGAGATTACATAGAATGTATTTTTCTAAATAGATTTCTGCTCTGCCTGCATTAAAACGCTTGTACACGCCCTATAAACTCTTCCATACCCCATTATTATGTATAAACGAATATCCCGGAGCTATAGCAAGAGGTGCTGACAAACAAAATGTCCAAATATTTAATCATATCACACTTTATCTGAAAAATTTACGCATGAGATATATCCAAACCATTTAAAAATAGAAGACCCAGTTTCGAATGGAAAAATGTATAGGTTTAATATGAATTATATAAAAGGGCAAACGGTGTTTACATCTAAACAATACAGGTATATGTAGAAATCAAATTTTAAAAAATTTGACAACTCAAGTTTATGATCTACATAAGTGGGTACACGTTCATAATATCTCGTTTACCAGAGATGAGTGTATTAGAACTCAATTTTCAAAAATTGAGCTGCTTATAGCTAAAATAAACTATTGGTTTAATAAAAGTTATTCCAATTAAAAGTTTTTTATCTTCAACATTCCTACAACACTGAAACGATCAGTTATTTTGTTTCTAAATAAATTGTGGCGTGAAGATATGCAGAAAATAATCCAAACCTAGGATATGCGCTTATGTTAATATAACTTATAAATTATTTTCTAGTGAATATGAGACACTGTATTTTGTTTGAAATGATAAGGTTTTATTAAATATAATATTTAATCTAAATCGTTAGAGATAATTTCAAAAATTATGTATACATATATATCTACAGCCTAAAGTAAACTACCTTTAACTAAAGGGGCCAATCGATAATTCCAAAAATAAAACCTTGAGAAAACGTATGAAATTCCTAGATACCAAGTTTAATCCCAACGGATGAAATGGCTTGGGCTCGTAGCCAATGGATAAATACACAGTCAAACGGTATTGTGAAAACCACGTTTTAGACTACAGAGTGTCAAGAAACGTCAATATTTGTCAAAATCTCAATTTATATTTTTTGATAATCGTAATACTTCCTTATTATAGAGGCACAACAAGTAAAATTGATAAAAAGAATGTTAAAGATGGGATGTTTCGAATGTGTAACACATTTTGTGTACAATGATATTGTTAAAAAAAATAAGTTTAGTTCATGTCAAAATTACTAAAATATATATATAACCCTCTCTCATTTCAACCTTATCTCTAGACAAATTCTTAAATTAAAACAATTACTTATCACATCAAATTTAGAGAGTGATTTTTTTAAATCGTTTGATGTCTTACAACTTTGTTGGATTATATCTTTAAATTCGCCCTCTGTGTTTCTCATAAAAGGTGCCCGGAAAGTGTAAATTGGTTTTTCCACGTTGACAGCTTTACTAACTTGCGATCCTTTGCAAGATCCACATTGCCATTCCTCCACCACCTTTTACCCAACCTCCCACTTCCTCGACCTGATGTATTTCAACAAGTCTAGACTGCAAAGGGTAAACTGTGATGTCTTCTTGCTTTGCATGATATAGATCCACAACTCTGAGAGTAGACGCTTTCTTAAGACGAGAGTGTAGAAAACGTGAGAAAATGCCAGTGTGTTTGCAGTTTTTATTGCAAAACATTTTTTGAACAAAATCAATAAAATTTATCTTCAGTAGAAAGATAGTTTAATCTTATTCAAGTACTGATATCAACATTTCTTGAGTATCTTTCAAAGATGTCCAAGATGTCAAAGATGTGGAATTTAATGGCTTCATTTCCCTTCATTTAAAGAGTTTTTTTTGGGTATATTGCCACTATGATTATGACAGATATTCAAGAGATGTCGATAGCACTATATATATAAAATTATACTCTATTTTTCTATTAAAGAAAAATTTGACTTGTTTTGAACAAAAAAATAATGTTTGCCATAAAAACTGCAAAAAAAAAAAACAATTTCTCACGTCCCTGCACTCCCACCTTACGATACCATCTCAAACCACGGTAATACCTAGCTTAAAATAGGTGATAAAAACCGGATGAGACGTCTTGGTTTAGTTTTACGTATTCTACTAAAACCACCGTGGTATTTAGAGCAGTGAACCAGTTTCCCTATATGCAAAATAAAAACAACTCACACAAATTGAAGAACAGTAATTTATTAATAGAACATTTATAAAAATATCCCAATCTCAAAATTGGCGAGTAAATAATGCAGAAAACCACACGTATACACGTCTTTTTCTGGGCAAATCCTAGTCTTGTGTCTAATTTACCGATTTATTAAATATTGTTTTGGCCTCAACCGTGTTCAATAGCGTTGGAAGTATCATCCACCTCTATAATGGCTATCAACAACATTTAAGAAATCATGGTTGGAATCCTGGTTTAGACAAAACTAATATAAAAATAAGGTGAATCCACTTGCATTTATCAGGTGTAAGATCGCCCGTATACGTGACCGATTAGTTTGATGTGCTTCAAAGAAACCTGTACTGATGATCACGTGGTGTCAGGAATTCTAACAATATATTGGATTTCTTTATGGACGGGGAGATCAAGAATCGGATCTTGGTTGGGTGCAATAAGAGAAAATATTTGAGATGGAATATCTATCATTTATTTTCTGGAAGAAATTTAAGCTTCTTTTTAAATTCAAATAATTCAATATTATATTCAAAGCCTTAGAGAATGAATCCCCTTCCTTTAAGATTTAATAATCTGAAATACTTAGCAAATACTTTATTCTATTTTATTTTTTCAAATTTTAATTTCCAGAACAGGCTTATCGTCACTAAGATAATCCCTTTTTTTTAAGGTTGTATTAATAATTTTCCTAGAATAATCTAACCATTTTAATCCCTCCCCCTTACTCATCTACCAACACACTATTTGATGGATTTTGGTATTTATCTAATAGTTCTCACAGTGGGCCACGACTAGCCCCTTCGGAAAATTTTCCTATAAAAAATTTACTCATTTTAATCTCTAGAGGTGACATGGTGGTCTAAGGGTAAGGTATCGGACTTATGTGCTAGGGGTCTGGGGTTCAATCCTCGGTCCCGGCACAGATTTATCTGATTGCCAAACCCTTCCTTCACCTCTGACAAGACGTGTATTAATCACAACTTGTGAATGTGAGGAATGCCAGGCCTCCACCGTGGTTCGGATTCCACGTTAAACAGTAGGTCCTCCATTTCATCTCCCAATAACGCTACCATTACATATTAGCGTAAGTGCGTATAACCCGAACGGGTAGTAAGACGTGGTGCTAATAGTAATAGTAATAATAATAATAATAATAATAATAATAATAATAAATATTTAGCTAGAATATGTTTCTCATAAGTGATTTATTACCGGTTTTACTATCTTCTTTCCTCACAAATTCAATATTAATATCCTTTTTACCTACCATTTAAATTGTCCCTTGTGTTGGATTTAATTATTTAAAAATCATAGAATTCACTAGATTAGCATTGCACTTTGTCACAATCAACAGAAAGACCAGGGTTTTAATCACGGTGGGATGCAATAAAGTTAGTTTTGAAATTGAGTTTTGTCCTATCTTGTATTCATGCTAATGAAGGTACACATACAATTGTTAATTTCTTTGCTATAATTACATAGAGAGGAGCGTATACAATCCTTAGAACCTTGGGTAATTTATTTTAAAAAACGTGAAGATAATATAATAATAATAATAATAATAATAATAATTATTATTATTATTATTATTATTATAATATATAAGAGTAGCACATATTATACAGTAGAACAAACACACCTTACTAAAGTTAGAATTAAAATCAATTAAATATTTTTTTGAACCATAATATGCGATGAAAGATTTTTTTAGGTATTCAACAAGCACTCTCTGAACCAACCGACTATATCAGCACAAGATAATTTCTATGAGCGAGAGTTGAAGGGCCTTCCGATTTTGCCGGAAAGTTATTCTCACATACCTTCCAGCGTTCTTTTACATGCCACAATTGACATGGGTTCTACGGCTTTACTTCAGCTATAAAGGGTGTTTTTCTATGGATTTTTATCGCTCAAGGAAAATCCGTTGAGCCTGGTTGGGTATGAACCCACAAACATCGAGTCTTGAGGCGAGCACTTTACCCCAAAATTACCGAAGTTGACGTGAAACATTATAATATAGGTCATATATAAAGTTTTGCCCCCAAATCTATACAAGGCTGTATCTTCTTAGAATAAAGGAAAAAATACTTGGCCTCATTATTTTAATAAAATAAATAAAATTGCAGGAGACTTTATATAATGATAGTCAAATTTTACTACACATTAATATATTACGATACAAAAATGTTAAATTTCAAAATAAAAAATCTAAATGCTTCCTTTTTTCTAACTAAATAAATAAAAATTAAACCATAGTTATCCCTTGTAAAAATCAAATATATGTAAATTTAAATTTTAAGGTAACAAAACATATTTGGTTAAACCATTCTCAGCCTTTGTGCTTCGTAAAGTGATTCCCCAAGAAACGGAACTAATTTTTAAAAATTCATTTAGCTGTGAGTGAGGGTATTTTCATTCTTCATGATAGTATAGTAAATATAAATTCGTGTGACTGAAAGTATTTTCTCATTTGATTTATAAAGGGTTGTAAAAATAGTATTTAAGATTAAAACATTATTTAATCCAAATTTAAAGTATTGCCTGTGAATAATTATTTAGAAAATCACCCTTTTTACAGTAAACTAGTTTTGGGTGAATTATAGTTGTTTTACTATGATCTCTGTTTTAACCCGGTTGATAGCACCACTTCTTATTTGAATAAGGGGCGTGAGCTTGAGTCCCATATTACCAAAAAACGTATTATTGGTGAAATTTGTATTATATACACTGTTTTCTTGCAATGATGCTTTTACTAGTGAGCAATAAGGCTGTGTTCCGTTTTTAGGTTATCGCGCATAATCAGTTGGTTCACAGGGTGAAAATTTAAATATCCCTAGTGAAGTAAGCTTCCAATTGAACAGGTTTAGAAAGTATATCTTGATTTTGGTAGGAAGAAAAGTTTAGCAAATTCAAGCATATTTATTTTCAGTTAACATTGATAGCATTTTTACCATATTATGTGTTAACGTTTTAAAAATTTTATAATATCTATTAAAAGTGGCAGCTACATACAGCATGAATTGATGTATGAATATATTAAAATACTTTAGTAACTACTAAAATCAGGGCATATCTTAACTGTGATTGAGCTTTGTGGTTTTTATGTAACATGGAACTTAATTTTAGATTAGTTTTTGGCACACACACACACAAACAAAAAATGGAAATTTTGGTCTAAAAATATGCTACATTCATATAAAATAGTCGTACCCCGAAAAAATCACCTAAATTTAGTTTCTTGCTTCTATAGCACAGTTTTTGTAGTAGCCTATATCTCAGTGACAGTGCAGATTTTCTGTAATTTGTTTGCAAATTTACGGATCGATACCTTTTTTCTTTCTTGCTACAAATTTAATCTAAATGGGTATCTCTAAATTTGCTTATATAAAAATAGCTATACAGATTTTTTAAATAATTTGATATTAGTTTTAATAACTGAGTTTTGTAAAGTTTAATTAAAAAAATAGATCTTACGATTTTGTTCAAAATTGGTATCGGGGACATTTTTTTACACTATCAATAATATTGTATTTTTATTTGTCCAAAAAGAATTAGTTTTAGGGTAGTTTAGACCTACTTACGACATGTTGCAAACATTATGATTTTTTTGGGTATCCATGAATATTTTTAATGAAAAATTAAAACAAGTTTTTATTTTTATAAATAACAAATAATTTTAGTTTAGTTTACACATAGTTTATTTTTGAAAATTTGAGTTTAGTTAAATAAATTTTAAGAATTTGGTGTACAATTTATATAAAAGTGTGATTATTGTGATTAACAAGAAGACATGTTTGTTGTTATGAGGAAAACATACTTAATGATAGTTTATTCAAAACCTATTACTGAAAATTATCTTCGAAGCATAACACGCAATATGGGAAAGTTTGTATTATTGAGTCTTAACATTAATTTTTAAAAAAATCAACTATGTTTTTATCTCATCAGAAATCCTGTCAAAATAAAGTCCATACATGTATCGGCCTACTTAAATTATAAATAGATAGTGTTAAGAGATTATAGAAATGATTTTTATCAAATAGTGTATGCTCCTACCCACCATTGTGGCGTATTTAGCTAACTCTCTAGTTTCGTATTGAACTATACTGCCAAGGATGGGGTGATCAACGTTCGAATCTCACTTGGATGAACTGGTGTGGTTTTCCCTAAATGATTTTCCACTCTCCCGTCACGCAAATGCGGGTTTACTTCCACTATACTCAACATTTCCAATTCCTAACCCATTAGTAAAATTAGTACTTAAGCATATAACCTGAACGGGTATTAAGACGCGGTGCTAATTATATTTATGCTATTGTTTGATAACCTTAGCTTTATTGGTGTGAGTGATAATGGCCCGATATATACTTATTTCTCATTGAATATAGTTGCTTTTTCCAATAATAAATTACCTTCGTTCACTTTGTTTAGTTCTTGTAATTTTGACATTATAATTAACCGGCCATTGTCAAACTTATCTGTCTATATCTTAATAAACCCTAGTGTTGAGAGACTCATTTTACTTACGATGGGTTGAGATGTCGTCTTTTCTTAGCAGCTAACCATGGAAACTATGCAAGAAAAATGAATAGGAAGGATGTTTAGAGAGGGAAAATATGCACATGGTGAAATATATAACTCATGGCCGCTTAGGGTTTTGCTTTTGTTTTCTAACTTACGCCTCTAGTTTCCCTTGTTTCAAATTATGACGCTGAACATTCCCAGCAGCCGTCGCTAGCTTATACTATTCACCCACCTCCCCCACCCGACAAAGAATAAAGGACGAGGGAAAGAAATTACAGGTCTGCATGCACTGGGATGTTATTGCTACGAAGGGAAAACTGTGAAGTAGTTAAAAGAAATACACGAAGGAGGGGACAGGTAACAACAGTTGGCAAAACTGAAGAAGACTTAAGAATACTAATTATAACAGATGGAGAAAGTATAAACTTGATCGCGTGGAGATACATGATTCAGCATTAATATTAATAACACAAGAAAACATCCCCTACTCTACATAAATATTGATATAACTTTTTCTACAAAGTTTAAACAGCCTGTACTTTAGGCTGGGGTGGAAGTAAACACAAGTTAAAGTCCATATGTTTGATCTTTTTATGACAACCAAATTTGTGTGCCCAAAATAAATCAAATATTGCTTCATTTGATCAATTTATTTTAATTATATACAAAATGTTAAATACACTGTTCTTGAATAATTGTCATGAGCATCACGACCAGACACTTTTTTATTTGTAAATAAATATTCTGGTTAAATGATGCAATGGATTTTACAGGTGGAACTGTTGATACTACTCAATATCA
This sequence comes from Timema cristinae, assembly GCA_039000515.1. Taxonomy (NCBI): domain Eukaryota; kingdom Metazoa; phylum Arthropoda; class Insecta; order Phasmatodea; family Timematidae; genus Timema; species Timema cristinae. The sequence continues at coordinate 53,844,649 of JBCFYV010000003.1, read as the reverse complement.
TCATCATCAACCGTTTCCAGCCTGTGATAATGTCAGTTTAGTAAAATAACTCCCTCCATCGTCCTCTATTCTTCCACCAGTCTTTCGCCTTTAATTCATTACAATCTTATCCTCTCACTTGAACACTTTCTGTTATCTTCTCCTTCCATTTCTTTCTTGGACTCCCTTGCCATATATTTCTTAAACACTTCATTGCCAACATTTACTTCGGCATCTTCTACTTTTACATTCTCATTACATGCCCATATCATCTCAGTCTTGCTTTCTCTACTATCTGTACTCCTACTCTTTCCCAGGGAATTTCATTCCTAATCTTGTTTCTGTTCGTGACAGCTAACATGCTTCTTACAGTCTTCATTCCCATGGCCTCCAAGTTCCTAGTCTTTCTTACATTCAAGGTCCATGTTTATGCTGCGTGTGTGACAATGGGTACTAAGTACGCCCTATAAAACACTTCCTTACATTTCAAGGGAACTTCTCTCGTCCACAGTAGGGCTCTTACACACCTAATACAACAACTATCCACCGCTGTCCCTCTTACACCACCTATACAACAACTATCCCCCCGCTGTCCCTCTTACACACCTATACAACAACTCTCCCCACTGTCCTCTTCTCAATAAATTCTCTCTACTTCCACCTTTCTCCTTCTGTTGTTATTACTAGATGTAGACAATTAAAATTAATCGTAACTTGCGTTTGCTTTCCTCATACCTCTGATTTTAAAATAAATGTTAACATATTTTTGATAGTATTGAAATGTTTATGCAATTTTATAGCGTATCTGACTTTTAAAATTCATACTGCTTGCCATCATTCACAATTCTAGCTTGTCCTTTCTTACTTAATTTTGGCACATGCATTATTTGTTTCAATGATTGGGAAGTTCATTAAAAATATACTTTTAAAATATATAATTTCATTCTATAGAGGTGGTTTCCGTATTAAACAGCCACCATACTTTGGGGAATGGCAGTGGATCTGAAAAATAAATTCAAAATGTCTTAGGAAACTAACTAATTTTCGCTTCCTTTTCGTCAAACAGCAACAAACTAATATAAAAACACATTTTTCTGCATGAAAATTAAATAACAATCATATAATGTTTATAAAAAAACACATAGGTGTAAAATATGTGACTCATTAAATTATTACTAAGATGACCCCTCACTTTCTCCTAACTTTTTCATGGTTAAGGAGGAATTCTGTATGAAATATCAAATGAAATTGGATGGACGTCTTGTTTATTACAGTTGATGTCCTTGAGATTGGTTTGGTATTCATTTTCCTGGGAAATGAAGCGGGAATGCTGGACCTGTAGCTTGGCCTTCACGTAGCTTATTATGTATGAGGCACGAATTGTTTGTTAACAGCGTTGAATCATTAAAACAAATGATAGCGCACAATGCGAGAAGAAACTACTGACACGCAATGTCACTCATCCCATCGATATATCATTGATTAATGGGTTGGAGGCTATGATTTCAATGAATGTGGGGAATTCCAGGCCTTCACCATGGTTCGGATTCCACGTTAAACTGTAGGTCCTTCATTTCATCTCACAATCACCCTACCATTACACATTAGCGTAAGTGCGTATATACCCAATGGGTAGTAAGACGAGATGCTAATAATAATATGATTTCAAATTAATGCACAAATAAAATAATAAATGTTATACAGTCGAACCTGGATAGGTGAAAGTTCAAGGGAAGGGAAATTTTCTCACTTATATATATATCCAGGAGCGGCTTCTCTCACTTAGAGAGATTTTCACTAATCCAAGTCTAGCACCTACTTCTCTCACTTACGGAGGTATAAGAAAACACAGGAAGCAGGACGAAGATTGAGGACGAAGATTGAGGGAGGTGGCTCCCTCAGCGATAGTCATTTATCAACTAATTCATTTTTGTTTACTAATGCAATCCTGACCCCTTGCATGGGAACAAAAACACGTGTGTGTTTGTGTGACCTATCAAAAACACACACAATCGCGTTGCATTTTCCTGGAAGACACTTTCACTATAGAGGTCCGGACGTGAAAAATGACTCTCACTTATAAAGGATTTCAGAGGTGAAAATGATGGGCCAGCCGATTAGTCTCACTTATAGAGTTTTCTCGCTTATACAGTCTTGACATATTATATTTAACTATTACTAAATACTTTGATATAGTTTTACATATGAAATAGTTGAATAAAAAAGAAACCATGACATGATATTGGAATCACTCTACTAAAGCTCTGTGGATGAATGTGGATGGTCTAGTGAGTGACATTTTTCTGAGCTTTTCTCCATCCTAAATCTTTCTAGCACCTCAATTATTGCATTGGAAGATTACATATTTGTATTCAAACATTTGTATATTTTGGTTGCATTTTTTTTATCATTTCTAAAGTTGGGTGATCACTAAAGTGGTTTATTCTGATCCAATTTCTTCCCAAATTATCTCGATTTTCTTCGATGAAAATTTATAATTTAATTATATAATACATAATATACAAAATACATTTAAAACAAAGGATACTTAGAGAGTAACATAATGGGTTAAGGATGAGAAAGGCGATTGTACGCCTATTCGTCCTAAGAGACAATATAAAATATATTTATTCAGTAAAAACTTTTTATGACCCAACCTATTCACTTTGGTGGTTGAATGGCCTAAGTTCTCACTCACTCAATAGACTGGACTGATGAATACAAGGGTATTGGGGCTTAATTCCCGGTTGGGTGTAACTGAGGTTTTTTTTAAAGTGTATCTCCACTCTCACTTTATGCAAATGTGGCTACGCATTCTTTAAATTCATCATTTTTCATCCCTAACGCACTATAGTAATGAATACATATGCGTACAACCCAGATGGGTAATAGGATGCCATGACAAAAATAACTAGCCAAGATTTTTTATAGAGTTCCAACAACCTTCTGGTACAGGATCAGATACGTCAATTGAACACGTTGGAGCTGAGCTAAACTTTCTGCTATTCAGCTTGTAACTAACACCACACTAATGAGCACCGATAAATAACAACGTGAACCGATCTATTGAAATCACTCAACACAATTTACAGTTTCCTATAAAAAATTAATTAATTTTTCCACTCTCACCAAACCATTACGAAGCGTCACATGTTTATGAAGGTTAATTATCGAAGTCATCAATCATAGGAGTAACATGTAAGGATTTGACCAGAACATGTTATATATACAGAAAGATTATCGTGGGTTCACTCCTTACTTTAACTAATGATAAATGGTGTAAGGAGTACGGAATGGGAAAGTTTAAGGCTCTAGAAACGAGCCTTAAATATATTATATATCTTACAGTTTATCATTATGTAATAATATAGAACTATAAAGGTTCTGTTTACCATCCTCGCATTGAAGTATCTAAAGAGACGTGGGTCTAGGATTAGTTCAATACCTCCTACTATTTATACAAATAGGTCTTACATAAATATCTCTAAATTAGTCTAGAATGTTTGTGTGAGTTATTCTTAGCTAATCCTAGCATATAGGTCGTTAATATCCTGAATATTGAGTTAGCTGTAAGTATTATACTTAGTTTATATAATTTCGACAATTTATCAAATGTAAACAATAAATTAAGGGCAATAAATATAAATACACTTATATTATTATACATTAGGTTAGAGCACAATAAAGCCGAGGATGTTTAAGAAAATATTAATACAAAGGGAGTAATTTATATTTACCTTAGTTATTTAAATTATGTTTCTATAGTAAAACACTCGATTTTATATTTAGAAATCTCAAATATATAGGGAATTAATTTGAAAAGTGACCAAAACGCCACACGCTTTACAACCAAGTTTCGTAAGAAAAACCTTATTGACAGATAAAAAAAGACCAATTTCTTGTATTCATACGTCAAATCACGTGATAATCGGCTTCCGCTTTTGATAATTATTACTAAGATTTATAGACTAACATTTTCATATGAAGGTAAAAATTTAGAATATGCAAAACAATAACTTTGCCAGTTTTTTTCTATGATCTCTTACCTTACTTAACAAAAATATAGGACGTTTTAAAACAGGATGCTTAGAAAGACACTTGACACTTGATTCAAAAAGGGATGTGGCTACTGGGGAATGGAGCAGGTCACATAATGATGAGCTACAAACACGATACTCATCACAAGACCTTGTTAGGATAATAAAGTCTCGTAGATTACGGTGTGCAGGACATGCAGCGCAAATGGGAGAATCTAAAACCTAGTTCAGGTTATTTACTGGTAAACCCAATAGGAATAGACCAACGCAGATGGAAAGATAACATTAGAATGGAACTGAAAGAGTTAGGGTGTACTGAGTTGGACTGGATAGAACTTCTTCAAGATAGGGAGAGGAGGCGTACTTTTGTAAATGTGTCAATGAACTATCATGTTTTAATGCCATAGATTAAGTGTGGTAAAATTGTTGTAGTTATTTACCTCTAAAATTAAAAATATTTTTTCTAAAATGTTCTTCCTACCAGATTTATGCTATACTTGTGACGGCTACAGGATGTAAGGATGGATATCCCCTGCTTACACATAAAGAGAGAGGGGGAGAGAGAGGGAGAGAAAAGAGAGAAATATGTATGTTAAGATATATCTTGAAGATTATTGCACACTTGAGATAAACTCAACTACGTCGTAGTAATTAAATTCGTAGCTGCAGTCTTAATTTGCAACATGTCCTGAGTCATACACTTACACATCTACTCTACACTTTCTTATCCCCTTGCCGCTGACAACCCACTCCACTAAAACCTCTAGCCCTTATTTTGAGTTTGCAGCATGTAAATGGGGCTACAGACCCACACACACGATGGTAGAACACATAGAGACAAATAATACACTATTTATTTTCCTCCGAATCTCCCCTGCCCGCTTACGTAAGCTATATATTACTAGAAGTTTAACCCGTTCTTCACACTGGTAAGCCACAATAAAATTATATCATGGACAATTTTAAAATTCTTGCTCAGAGGTGCAAATGTTCGTGTACAAGTGTTAATTTTTATAATTTCATAATTATGCGAACTGTAGTTATCACGCAATCAAGAAATTCTTTGATTAGAACCAGGTTTTAAAGGATTTTTTTTAAACTAGTGAAAATTATAAAATTCAGGCTTTGAAATGCACATGTACTGTACGTGCACAGGATCTACAACTTTTTAATATTCCAGACGCCTGAATTCGGTAGATATCACGCAATGCCCATTAGAGTTTAGCAATTTTTTTTATTTTAATAATATTGCTTTGCTTCAGACCAGGTTTATAATTTTTTTTTAATGGCATATATGATTAGAGGGACATAAAATCCAGGTTTGGTCACCGTATATGTAGACTGTTATCAGTTCTGGTGTCACAGAACGTTGCCCATGGTACATCATAGGAGGTTGTCTACACGTCGTATCCGCAATGAGATGATGTGTTAGTTTATGAAGTTGGGGAGCCAGTGTGAGTCTTAACCAAGCTTAATCCTAACTAACCAAACCATAGTGACAGTCGGGATAGTTCCCTTTGAGGAAAAAATACCCAAGGCATCAGTTGAGAATCGAGTTCGGGCATTTAGGTTCGTAGCCAGGTGCACTGGCCACTACACCATGTGGTAATTTGGTTTTTCATTAAATAAAGTACCTAACCAAAATGTTTAAGTTAAAGTGCTTGTAAACAGGAGCTAATTTTTATTTGTTTAGACTTCTTCGTGAGTAAATATCATGCAATGCTCATGGCAGACAAACAATCTATTCATTTTATAAATTTTATACTAGCTGAACTGCCAGTTTTTTCTCACTAATGGGAAATATATAAGTAGCTTTTTTCTCTTGTTTAGAATATAAAATTAACCAAACAAAATATTAACCAAATCTTAAAGTACTTTAAAATATTAATTCTTTAATGAATTAGATTATGGGACTAAGCGTGAATGTAGGCAGGTTAGGTCAAACTTAATACCAAAATAGGGACATAATCTAAAAATGAGTTATCTTTGACTAAATCGATAAGAGAATTAAAACAACATACTATATATTACTAATTAAAAAATAGGGAAACAGATCACAGTTCAACAAACAGCATGAATAAAATTATGTACTGTTAAGAGTTTAATATTGGTCATTCCAATTACCTGTAATATTCGATTCTCCACCAAATTGAACAATTTATTTCTTATGGAGTTGGAAATATTAAGCCCTTTATGTCTTGTAGCCAAATTTTAAATATTCAGTATTTTATGATTATTTGGGTTTCTTTATAACTACTTGCAAATATATTAATTTAATACCGAACAAAAAAGTGTTCAACTTTATACGATTTGAAACCTTACATCCTCCACCTTGCCTCCCTAACCCTTTCGCTGACACTTGTTTGGAAATTAAAATTTCAAACTCTTCTGGCTATTTTTGGTTGTCACTCTTCATTTAGGTAAATATTTCAATTTGTTTACAATACGAGAAGTGTTTTAACTTATTAGCCTTGAAAATATTTGGGGAGGATGCTTTCCTTCACCTTTTTCGGTCCTCCATTTTGATATTTAATTTGTTTTCAGGGTGTTTGACATTACTGACAAATAACAATCATCCACCTCAAGACATTTATTATTGTATGGGGTGTTCCCTATATCTTCTTGACTCTCTCTACATGTATGTAAATATTTCAATTAATCTACTTCACGGGATGTGTACAATTCCACTAATTTTGGAAATGTATTAGATGGGGGAGAGGGAATCTCCCTCTACAGAATTTCAGATACTTAATTTTGATTTTTTTCTGAATGCTTTTGGTGGCTATTTGAGCTTACTGATAAGTTTAAAATGTCTACCCAAGTAAAAAGTAATTTTCTCTATAAGTTTCGGAAATTTGGAATGTCTTCCTACTTCACCAACCCACAACAAAAATGCTTAATAAATTATTTAAGAATTATTTAAGTATTTGAATTAGTCCAAATATATTCCAGTAAAATTTAAACTTTCTATTTTACCTATATGTATATTTTTTCTGTTAATATACTCTCCATTCCTCTTTTCCTAGTGTTCCATTTTAAAATGTTAAATTATCAGACATTTTTGTTTATTTGGAGTGGTCTCTTAAACTTTCTGGTGAGCTTAAGCTCCATACAACCCTTGTGAGAGTTTGATCCTATTAGTTTTGAAAGTTTTGTACCCCCTCTTCCATTCCATCAAACCCACTTTAAGATCTCAAATTTTAATACTTATTTTATTATATGGAGTGGTACTTCTACCTGCCTATCAAATTTAAATTATCTACCATCCCTTATAGGTTATTTCTATACGTAAACTACACAAGATCCCCCAATACACGGTGACCAATTTTTAAATTTCCCGTTATTAGATTTTACTGGTTGAATGGGGAGTGGTGACACGTGTTCTCTCTATTTGCTTGCCAAATTTCAGATTTAAAGGATGTTTAAAGAGGTTCAAATATTTTTTTTAGCAGAGCGTTACTACCGTTTGTACTATACGCTTCTGTAATAAATATGATAATGGTTTCCTGGATTGGGAAGGTTATATTTAGAAGAAGTGAAGCCCCATTTGTGTGGAGGGAAAGTGTAAAACCCTTTCAGAATAACTAACCATAGTACACCCGACCGAGATTTGAACCTCGATCTCCTTGTCATAGGAGACCTAGTCTACTGCGAGGGTAGTGCCTTAGAACATGCGGCCACTGAAATTGGTAATTTCTCTTATTAGAGAAACAACACTAACTGGACCCAATTCAGTGTCCACGTGCTCTAACGTTAGACTCTTGTAGTAGACTAGACTGCAGATGACGGGAAGTTCAAGGTTCAAATCTTGGTCGGGTGTTTTTTTCAAAAATAACTATTTACTCTCCCTCTATGCAAATGTGGGTACGCTTGCTATAAATATAGCCTTACTCTTCCTTAACTCACTAGCGCAATAAGTACATAGGTGTATAAACCAAACGGGTACTTAGACGTAGTGCTAAGAAAAAACAATAACCAGTGAGGTAAGGACTCTCCTCAGGTCTTTTATACCCTCGGATGATTCCACTTTGGTATCCAAACACTCCCCCGCTCAGAATAACCTTGCTTAGAAAAAAAATCTCTATTCAGTTATCCTAAAAGCGAGCTATACTGATCAAGCGGCTGCCATTTCTACCTAAGATAGCTCCAACTAGCGGATAGCGAGATTCATGTGGTCAGTACAACGAATAACCTCAGTTTTCTATGCAGAAGCTGTTATTCTCTATATATTATTATTATTACTTTTATTATTATTAGCACCACGTCTTACTACCCGTTCAGGTTTAACGCACTTACGCTAATGTGTAATGGTAGGGTGATTGTGAGATAAAATGAAGGACCTACAGTTTAACGTGGAATCCGAACCACGGTGGCGACCTGGCATTCCACACAATCACAAGATGTGTCAGAGGTGAAGGAAGGTTTGGTAATCAGATAAATCTGTGCCGGAGCCGAGGATTGACCACTGGACCCCAGCACAGAAGTCTGACCCCTTACCCCTATACCACAAGGTCACCTACTTTTCTATTTAAAATAACTCCTCATTTGTCCTCACAAGGCCAAGCTGTCCCCTTCCCAGGCATACTGCTTTACAGGAAAATTTGGAAGCTCCGGGGATCAAAGCCGATACCTCTAAATATGTAAATAGGAGCTCTGACCAAGTGACACATTATTATTTAAAATTGCTGATTTTTGTCCAGCTGAACATTTTGAAAGTTTTCTTAACATGGTCTTCCACTCAATCCCACCCTCCAACTCCCTTCCCTGGGTGCCCTCCGAGCTCCCATGTGACGACAATAAAATTACCCCTGAATTACATCTCGGACCCTCTTCCCAGTTTTCCTGTCAGGGCTTCTTTTTACGTCACCTGAAATACGTGTAGCTATTAACAATTTATTTTTTCAGAAATTAGTCTTACTTTGCAGGCAGGTTATACGCTTATGTTCTAGTTACGCTAATGGTTTTATGTATTAGGAAGGCTATATTTATAGGGAGTGTATCCGCACTTACGTGGAAAAAGAGTGGAAAGCTATTGGAGAAAAATCACCCTCTGATCACCCAGCCAAGATTCGATCCTCGATCTCCCCATCATCGTCAGTCTAGTCTACTACTCGAGTAGCGCGTTAGACCACGCGGCCACTAAAACGGGTAGATATTAACACACCAATTCACATTATAGTATTATAGGTAAACACATCCAATCATTTAATTAACTATTCACCTACACACCTCAGTCACTAGGAGGTATTATTAATTTATATCATCAGAAAATATTCTTGTTTATTGTTAAACCCAAAATGACTATCCCGAAGTAAAATGTTTACTCAATATTCACTCATCGGCGAGCAAGTGGGCTCAGATGTCAAAATAGTCTTTACTTGTTAGCTTGTTAAAGTTAGGACAACGTTCGAATTCTATCCTGGTACACTAGGGTAATTTTTCTTGGATAGTAACTTACCTAACTCCAAGTTAATGGAAATGTGGATATAATGTATTCTATAATTTTATTATACCTTCCTAAATCGGATAGCCTGGAATGTAGTACGAAGCTATTTCCAATTAATAGGACACCACCTTCCCCTAAAATAATTATGCTAACCTCGGTAATCTTGGGGAAAAGTGCTCGCCCCAGGGTCCGATGCTGGTGGGTTCAAACCCTGCCAAGACGGATGGAATTTTTCTTTGGGTGATAAAAATCCGTAGCGCAACATCCTTCAGAGGTAAAATAAAGATTTGGTCCTACATTGATTGTTCCGTGTAAAATGGTAAAATTGATGTACTCTTTCGAGCTCGCTCATAGAAATTCAATGTGGAAGACCAAGTGGGAACCAACAAACTTCCTTATCTCTTTGCAATCCATACCAGATCGTGCAGAAAGCACTAACCAGCTGAGAGTCTGATTACATGCACAGCTTCTGATGGTAAGGAATCACATCAAATCATCCTTCAGTTTGTTGAATTAAGAAGAATAAAATAGTTATAGTTTGGTAAGACAAACTTTCAGCAAGTACCTATAGATTCACTGAGTTGTTGAACTTGGCATCGTGTAACGAGTCCTTTTATAAAGTTTGGAAACACAGCCTCTTATGCCGAGCAATATATTGCATGCAACAAATCCACTTCACTCTCCCGCTTCGCAACGCTTCACTTGCAATTTATTACAAGTTTCTACACCGTCAACTTTACACCAGGTATTTTCTCATTAACTCCGATTTTTATTGCACCAGTACATGAGACGGTTTGTAGCAGGAAGACAAGATTTACGACATAGCTTGAGATTACAACTTTTATGAAACACTTATTTGTCATATTCATTAGTCTATTTTACAAACGGTTAATACTGTTATAGCTAACATTCATGAGCATGTGGACCAATACGTCAGTCTCGTATTGTACGTTAACCAGGATTGGGGAGGTCAGTGTTTGAATACTGAATGGGTGAACTAAGGTGAATTTTTCACCATTATCCACCCCTGCAAATTCTGCCTTACTCATTAATGTAAATATACAAATTGTTCAGACTGGTAGAAAGACGTAGTGGACAAAAATATACATCAACCCGACTTTATGTGCTATAATTAAGTATAACTGTACATATTAAACATATAAGTTATAACATATTTTATATATTAAGGACTAAACACGTATCTATGGCTAAAAAGTCTAAGGGTTTATTATAATTGAATTTTAAAAGGTCACCATTTACGAGGTATGAACCCTTAACAAGGTATTTTAAGTGTTATTCCACATTTAATGCATCACCGTAACCTTCCACGTGCGATTTTCAATCCTAAGTTCCCTCATTTGATTATCATCGTAGATTTTACCATGTGCTTATCATCTTTATTTTCTTCGTGCTACCTATCATTTTAATTTTCTCATGTGATTTTCCACGTGTGAATCATAATCGCTAATTTCCACATGTAATTTAGCGAGTAATTTTTCATGTGTAATTATTATTGCCGTAATTTTTCAAATGGGAGTATACACTTAATTTTCAAATGTGATTAACACCGTGTTTTTCCCATGTGATTTATCATGTAATTTTTCACATGTGGCTATAGCCGTGATTTTCCTCATGTAATTAAAATATTAAAGTTATTCTCTTGATTTTCCCATGTGTTTAATCACAGCAATTTTCTCCATTTTCTTTCTAGGCAAATGTGTATGCACTTCTTTTAAAAAAACACGTCTTTCTTACTTCTTAAATAATAATATATTATTGCATTAAAATATTTAAATATGAAAATGTATATATATATATAAAATATATATATATCATTCAAAAACTGTACAAGTGTTTGTGTAGGTATGCAAACAATTGTCTGACCTTGCTATCACTTATAAGTAAAGTTGGATCACAATAGAAATAAGCTTAAAAATTAACATTTTAAGAATATATTTTATTTTATTGGGTTCTTGCCTCAATTTATGTTTTCTTCTATGTCTAACTTGAACTATGGAATCATTTTTTGTAAAATGTAACATGAATAACAGTAATCTGGTTGATTTAAACTATTTAATCTCAGTATTTGTTTTAGGCATTTAAATGTAATGTTTAAAAAAAGAATTATGTATTAAATCGTCCAGTTTATTAATCGATTGACTATATCAGCGCATGACTTATAAATTATCTTGAATCTAGAGGTGACCCACCCAGCTCCCTGCCCGTTAATTAATTAGTGCGGAGGGGGAAACGCTAATTTTATTAATGATAACATGTTCAGCCATGTCAAGAATCAAACTTGGGACACTAATAGATCTTTGCCTTTGCGAGAATCAAACCAATATTTTACTGAGTCAGTTTTACTCAGCCTGGATTACAGCACTTCAGTGAATGAGGTCCCACGAGTTGCCAACAATCCCCTGCTGATAAATGCACATGTAATTTGGCTTGTTGACAATCTTGTGGCATATTTATCCCAGATTCGAACTAGATAAAAAGAACCAGCGTTTTAGGAGTAACGGCATTGCACAGTTACACCCTCTTCGCTGCACGCGTGGTCTAAGACGCTACTCTCGCAGTAGACTAAACTGCCAATGACTGGAGATCAAGGTTCTAATCTTGGTCTGGTGTATTGAGGGTTATTTTTCCAAAATAGTTTTCCACTCTCCTTCTACGAAAATGCAGCTACACCTCCTCTAAACATAACCTTCATAATCCCTAAATTCACTAGCGTAATTTAATTTAGTATGTATAGGACTATAAACCGAACGGGTAGTAAGACACGATGCAAAATTTAAAAAATATATAACGCCGAAAATATACACCGTTCATTGAATACAAATTTGATCAATTTGATGGTTTTATTTTTAAAATGGTAGTTTTCTACCTAGAAAGGTCTCCAGAGAAGAACTTGTGGCTCGTGCGTCATAAGGCTTAGTGATGGTGTGTTGTCCAGCGATACCGCACCAGCTCTAGCTGTGTACGGAGAATAATGGCCCTCTAGTGGACCTAGGTGAACCCCATAGTTACCCATAGTCCCTTATTACCAATATAGTCTGCAAAAATAGTGGACACAGTCCTTGGGTATCCGTATGTTTTCCCGATGTGAAGTTTTTCTATCACCGCATTCACATGTTCAGGTTGTACGCATATACGTATGTTAATTACTTTAATGAGGTTGGGTTGAGGATACGCATATATATTAAAACTATAATGGGGTAGTTATGAGGAAATAAGCATTTCAGAGATGATCTACCAGCTTTTGCGTTGAAGGAGAGTGGGAAACAATTTAGGAAAACCGCGCTTAGTAAACCCAACCGGAATTCGAGCTATGATTTCCTCCTTATCTGCAGGCCAGTCTAACACAATATAAACGCCTTAAACTGTTCAGCCACTGAAGCTGGTATGAGGGACTTTTTATATATTATGTTATATAATAGTATTACTGAAAGGTTCAGTTGGACTGCAAACTTATTGATGGTGGGCGACATACCATGTTTTTTACCTTCTCTTTGCTATTTTGGCACAGCCTCTTATTTACCATCCAAACTGTCCCCATTAAATTAAACCAATATGGTAGGAATGAATAAAATATAATTAGTGGAAATGTACTCGCTTGCGTAGAGAAATAAAGCGGGAATTAATTAAGTAAAAATACCCTCAGGATACCCTGAAGATAGTATAAACCTCAGTCTCCCATCCTCCCATCACTGGACAACCTGAATATAAGATTGATGTTTAGTCTACGTCCCATTATTGAAGGTAAGTTAATTTTTGTCGTGAACTTGGGTTTTATTTATTTAAAGGTTTCTAAGGAATATTTTTTATCTATGTTCTTATACCAGAGTAAGGCCCAATCTTACAATGTCCTGTTATTCTATTCTTTAGGGCTTAACATGAGCTTAAGCGATAACGACCACTTCTTTGGATTTTACAATGTTCGGTTAGAGCTAGCGTCCTCTTTCAGAGTACTCGTAAAGTTAACGCGAGGATCTACCTTCTTGTTAAAATTTAACGTCCACACTAACTTCCAAACATTCGTCATATTGTTTTATGGCAATTGTTATTATTCAAGTGAGGTTACATTATTATATTTAGAAAACTTTGGACAGTTGTTTATGGATTCTCTGGTTTTAATATTGACCAGTTTTAATTAAATATATGTTTCACCAATGATTACTTAATCACATATTTGCGGTGTTATAGTTTTAACTTTCAAGAATTCAGTATGTACTTATTTCTTCTATTTAATATAGCTGTTTAATTTGGGATGCCAACGTTTCTTTGGGCAAGTTTTATAGGGTGATTTGTAAGTTGTCGTACGACGCGAGGCAGAGGTTTTTAATTCCTGATACCGACTTTTATCATAACTATTTTAACTTAACCCTACATGCTCTAATTTCCTATTCAAAATATGTAAATTATTATTAAATTGTTTCACTTCATGATTCGAATGTTCATTTCTTGTTGTAATAGTTAATAGTAATTGACAATTGCTGAGGCCTACCTATGATTTTATGTCTTGTATGTCATCACGTGTAGGCCTGAATATCTAATATGGATGTGTTTTTCCTTCACTTCTCCCCTCCAGTACTTTGACATGGTTAATTAAGGGTGGTTTTTATTTGAATTCTAAATTGTGTGTTTAAAAATTATCTATGACTCTACTGTTTAATATTTAATTATTTTGAAGCTTAAAAAATGCGTTTAAAATACATGCTCATTTAAAATAAACATTGTAGGATATACCCATCTTTATTTGAATAGAAAAAAACATATATATTATAAATTTATGTATGAATATTATTATTGAATAACATGACGTGTTATAAACAACAACATAAATATGTATTATACTTTAATCTGTTTTCCTAAGAATCTATAATTCAAAACATTTTAATAGTTACTTACAATCTATTGGTTCAAATTAAGCCAATCAAAAGCTTTGTAACAAATCTAGTACTCCGAGAAGCTTAATGATGAGAACTAATGAAAGGCACCCGTCCGTACCTTGACGAGCTCATCAAAATAGTATTGTAAAACGCAACGCCAAGTTTAACCAAACGTTAGACTTTACGAACGGTTAAGTTACGAGGACTTTAACGTGACTTTTAAGATTGGACATAAGAATAATAAATATAGATTGATATCAGTGTTTGTTTATTATAAGTTTTTAACCTAATCACTAAACGAGGAACACTTGTAACCTCTATGAAAAGTAGTCTAAATTGTGTATGTCTATTAAGGAAAAGTTTTTGAAAAAAAAAAAAGAGTGGTTAAATTGACAAGTCAAATTTGACCATTTTTCAAGGTCTCGGATTTAAATTCAACCTGAATATTGAGAGCATAATGTTATTTGATTTCAGGACTTATATAATAAAGGTGCTTTTTCCAAGACGGTGTGGGCAGGTGACACTAACCAGTGTGTGTGCTGCTCCGGATGGATATAAACACATCAAAACCAACATTCGGGTTGTAGAAACATGTTTGTGCCGTTATTTATCGATTGTTGAGTTTAAAAAAATTATATTGCCATCTTACAGTCTTTATGCTTTATTTATACTATAAAAATACTTTATGGTGTCAGCGTGCAAGTGAACTATACTGACCGAATGACCACTGTATGTTGGTGAAAATAGTACCAACATTTGTGAATATAGGGTGTCATGTAGTCAACATAACGAACGTCCCAGCCATTAAACTCAGTTTTCTAGATCGGATCTGCTATTTCTTTATTCAAGTAGCACCTCATTTGACATCACGAGGCTGAATTGACCTCTTTCCAAACTTGCTGCTTTACATAAAAAACTGTAAACACTGGGAATTGAACATTATACCTTCAGATCGGTAGCCAGGGAATCTGACCACTGGATCACAGAGGCGGTCATTTAGACCATGAAACCATTATTTTTAGTTATTACTATTTTTAATGATTTAAGGGTTATTAATGGTTCAACATAAGGGGAAGAATTAGAAAAATCGTCTGAATAAAGTTCACTCACGATAATTTGGAGTAAAGATGGGAAAACACCAGTGATAAATTACATTTGGAATACTCCCGACAAAGATTCAAATCTTGAACTACCTATCAACAGCAATCCATATTATCACACGACTGATATCTATTTGTGATACTCTATATAACTAATTACATCTTACTATATAAAATAAAAGAGCGAATAGCAAATTCTTCGTTAAATATGGGTATTTTATATTTATTTTGAATTTCTAAATTAACGAAACTTTTGTTAAATATTCTCACAGGAACGCTCAATACCAAACAGATATATTGAAAATCTTAAAAAAGAAATACGAAAAAGGATTGATATAATAAAAAAAGTAAGAAAATCTTAGATAAGAACTATGTAAAAGGATAGATATAATAAAAAAAAGTTAGTTGAAGATAATAAATGAAATGAAAAATTGACGAAGATAACTATTGTTGTTATGATTCACAGAGTTTCAGGTTCAATTATTAATAAAGTTAGGTTATATTATCATAAGGTCAAGTGGTAATTAAGTTGCAAAGAGACGTTTACTTATATCAATTCTAACATGATTAAAATTAGAGAATACGATGTATATAATCAAATATGAGTACAATATCTCTATTTGCCTCCATAATACTTCATCACTATGTGAAAGAGTATCCAGGTAGCAGGACAAAACATTTCATGCTAACGTAACAAATAAGAAGCTGTGCTTAAATAATCTTATATAGCCCCTATATCTTAAATATAATTTAAAAAGTTTATAAATATTGAAATTTTGTTTGTGTGTGAATCCGTCTCATTTATTAATTATTTTTACACTTCTTCTATTTACACTTTTTTTATTGTTGCCACGTCTCTCTAGCCGTTAGAGTTTACTTAAGTGTGTTAGGGAAAATATTGTTGAAAAGCAAGAGTGTATCCGCATTTGCGTGGAGATAAAATGGAAAACCATTTCTTAAAATGATTCTAAGTACATCCGACATGGATTCAAACCTTTATCTGTATGTCATGGGCAGTTCAGTCCATTGCAAGAATGAAAAGCCTTATACCATTCGATCACCAATGAGGGGATATCCCTATTTAATTATGCTATTGGATAAATAATGAGAAAGGTAGAATTTATAAGAGATTTACCCATATTTTCTGGAGGGAAAGAGGGAAACAATTTAAACAAATTTAGTTCACCTCCCGGGATTTGAATTCTTACGTCCCCTCACCGTAATCCAGTATATTGCAAGAGTAAATATTTAGACAGTGTTAAAACCGTTAAGAGTTTTAATTAATTATAATTAATCTAGCAGTGCTCCCTTTTTCTAGCATCCCTCCCTTCTACAATGACACAAATTAATGTTACGAAAATAGTTAAAATTCGCCTTAAAAATGATATCCCAAACAATATTATTTTAAATAACACAGAGTTTGTATCAGGTGTTTTTTTTATAAACCCTTGCATTGAGTACATTCCAATTTCCATAGGAAAGGACTTATCCTAGAGCTATAAAAAGCTACCAGATCTACTTTCACAGAGCCATTCGACAAGTCATATGATCTGCAGCTGTCTTATTTGATAGATATTATCAATATCATAGTAAAATGTTATTAATTTTTGGCGAAAAATCCTGTTTGTATTTACTAAAAATACCTTCCTATGAAAATTGGACTGTACGTGTTCCTATTTACACAATGGTGAGCGCAGTCTTGCACGTGAATAGCAAACAAAAGCTGCCCATAGCTGTCGCCATTGAAAAGTAATTTGGTTGGCACAGGAGTCACCCCCTCTTTTTTATAAAGATGGATGATCCATTTCACTTTTTTTTTTGTGCTACGATATTCAAATAAGGTCATAATATCCCTTGTAAAATATGAAAGCATGATATATGTATTTTTTTTTTTTACTTTTAATTTCTGTGAAATATTACAAGTTCCGTTGGTGATGAAAATTACATGAAATGGAAAAGTGAGGCGTGGATAATCTTGCGTCGGCTGAATTGTTATGTATATAGAAGGGTTAACGATGGGTTAAATTGACTGAGGTTATATTCTATACTCGTAATAAAAACTCATGGACGTGTGCTTGTGTCAATGTGTTACTAAATTTTGAAATCATTTTGACAGCTAAATAATATCCTAAACCTTTATTTAGTCCATCATGCATTATTTAACGAATTGATTTATGAGGTAGGGTTGAGGATGGTATTCAGGAGAAATTCATTGGAACTTGCATGGAAATATGCTGAGAAAATACTACCAGTAAATATTAATGCTGCTATGCTATATTAACTTCACTCGCAATCTAGTATCTTGAAGGTCTAACCCTTAAACAACAGCCTCATCTCGTTTGCATTATGTCTATCAAAGAAAGGTGAATTTTGGTAAGGCCTTTTTTATTCTTTTCTTAATCATATTTTTAATGTCCTCCTTTATTTTCATTTCCTGTTATTTAGTCATTTCCCTAAGGATAGCGATTTAGTTACCGAAACATGTCGTAAGAAATTAAATTCACTCAATATCACCTCTAAGAGAACTGTTGGTCTTATGGAGAAAAGCTTTCTTTATCTTCCTTCGCTTTCTCCCAGTTAGCTGTTGCCAGATATCCTAGCTCTCAATTATGTCGGAAGGTGGTTTGCTGGGGTAGAAGGAACTACTGGCAACCTCGACTAACTAGCGTTGTGAAAATATATATACACATACTTTATGATTATATATTATATATATATATTTTATATAATACATATACATATATATATATTGTATACATATATATATACTATACAATATATATATATGTAATTCATATATATGTATTTACATATACTATATAACATATATATACATATACATATGTTATATTACCAACAAATTTTTATCTGGCAAACTTTATTGTCTAATATAGGACTATCCTTTACGATCTAAAAAATAATTTTAATATATTTATAATCTTCATTTCTGTGTATATTTTGTAGTTTAATATCTTCATAACATATCGATTAAAAAGTTTCCACTTATTGTTAAAACTCATTCATTGTCCTTATACATTATAGTGTTTATGTCATTTTAGCGTTTTCCATATTTTTCTCCTGATCTGTTAAAAATTTCAAATTTATTAATTTTTACATGGTTTTATAATTTTCATATATATTTTAAATTTAATCAATAATAAATCTAATTTATTTACTATTAAAGTTTTATCATAATAACTTCCATTAATGCTCTTAATTTTATTTATTTCTAAATGTTTTATAAAATGTTCTGTAATTAAATCTCTCGTTTCGTTATATATATGAAAACCCATTTCGGTTGTGAGAGATACTTACAGCATGAAATTGTTAATATGTGGGCATAAATTAATACAATAATATTGTTCAAGTGCACAACATAATGCAACTTTGATTAAAAAAAACGTTCAAATATATATCTATCTAAATTGTACTTAAAACTGGTTGTATTTTAATTTAAGTGTTGTTAGAAGTTAGACCACAAAG
This sequence comes from Timema cristinae, assembly GCA_039000515.1. Taxonomy (NCBI): domain Eukaryota; kingdom Metazoa; phylum Arthropoda; class Insecta; order Phasmatodea; family Timematidae; genus Timema; species Timema cristinae. The sequence continues at coordinate 53,825,712 of JBCFYV010000003.1, read as the reverse complement.
TTCCCCCTCTCCTCCATCTCACCCTTTACTGCCACGTTGATGATGAAGGGGTGAGGGGGAGGGGGTTATAGGGGCCTAACTTGCTGCTACGCACATTCCTGCTTTGACCACAAGTGTTGTGTTATTTCCTCCAAGAGCGAGAAAGGCGTAACTCATCAAGAGGAGCTAGCTTACCCTTTCACAGAAAAAACAATAAAATACAGAACCTGAAAGTTTTTTTATCAGAGAATTAAAAGTGCACTTTCTAAACCAAATACTCATGCCAGTGAGCACACGTTCTAGATGTCAAGATAATTTATTATGATTTTCTGGTGACGAGGGTGTTGAGGTTCTAATCCCGGCTTGGTGTAGCTAGGATTTTTTTCCCCCTTAAATAGTTTCCAACCATCCCTACACTTAAACGTTGTATATTTTCTATAAAACTTTATTCTCCTTTACCAAAACCCGTTAGTTTGATTGTGTATATCCCAAATAGGCAATGCTATGTGGTGGGAAAATAAACAGTCTAAGTTAACTGATCATATTCACACATGACTTTCCAGCTGTTTTGATTTTATAATAGACAAATCATCTCGTCAATTCCTCATAATAAGGAGGAGAAAGGGGGATACTCCAAATATCAATTTTTCGGCCATGTCATGATTTGAGCCCAAGATCCTTAGCTACCAACTGAAATAACATGTCGGAAATAAACTAAAAGTAACACTTTCACCTTATATGCTAATTAAAATTAATTATTTTATTCAGTATGGATCCACATGGGTACGTGAACAAAGGAGACATTCCTTATAACTGATACGAACCATAATGTCTCAAAGGTAAAGCATCGGCGTGCAATGCCAAAGGACTTAGGTTTGATTTTCATGTACAGACAGTATTTATAATTTAATTAAAATAGGTTTTTGTAATGCAAACAATATTATTATTTTACAAACCTCTTGATAATTTTTATTTAAGCTAACTGACTTTAATAAAGCTTTGAATTATAAACCAACTTACACTAATAAAGCTTTAAAATTTAAACAAATACATCAATTTGTTTACCGTAGCAATATAAATATATTAGAAAGTCCTGATGAATGTGTATCTTAGAATTAGGAACTGTTAGTTTAGGAAATACTAGTAATTTTTCAGTATTAAAATTAAATGCCTAAAATTAAAAGTTGTAGGTGGACCCATTGAATGACTAAGGATAATCTTCATTTTCAAATATATTATGATTGAAAATCAATTTTAAGCAGATTTTAAATTCTGACAAAATATAGTATATCACCATATATTACTGTTAATAATCTGACGTTAAAACATATCACCCCACTGCTTAATTTAATACGATATAACAGGGATTAAATATTTTTAATGAAACATGATTATCCAGATTATCTCTAAATTGAACCTAGTTATTATATTCATATTATCTTACTACTATGTGACACTATTCATAATACTTCTGTGAGGTAAATCTTACTTGATTTAATTAATAATACCAAATTAGATCGAAAAATATTGAAAATGTAACGTTTTCAATAGAATGGCCTGTGATATGACTTACCACGTTATTTACAACCATACAAATTATAATATAATGTAAAATCAACATTGCTAGGTATATTTACTAAAGCTAGTAGTTTAGTTGTTTTTTTAATCATAAATCTATCGAATTAAGAAATATTGTTCAAAATGGTTTATAATCACTCTCAACGTAAATATCATTAGCAAATATCTGATTACTAAACAAAGGTTGTTAATAGGGCTGATAACAATAGATTTGCAATGTTGATGGAGAAAATTGGTTGATTGGCAAGTTTTCCAGGGATAAAGGGGCATATATTATATTCCAATTATTAATAGGCAACGCTAATCCCTTTTAAATCCAGATGGAATATCGGACGTGGGTTGATGCTGACAGAAATTGGATCTATTCCAAGCTTCATGTTAAAGCTCAGGTGAAACAAATAGTGTACGTAGCAGCACTCATCGGAGAGAATAGTAAACTATCATATATAATCGGTCGGAAGTGGTGAAACAAGTTTCAATAATAATTTGTTTGTACACATAATAATTTTTCTTTTGACGCAAAGATCTCACTCACAAGTGAACTTTTACCATACTGATTTAGACATGAAATGAATATGTTTGGTGTCATAGATAATGAATATAAAGTTTAATGGAGCTTATAAAATGGAAATAATAGACCTACAATATATTTGTTTATCAAAGTTAAAAAATATATAATCAAAATGCCATGCAAAATTAAATTTTCTTTGCATATACCTTCGATGATTTGTTTCTGTATACAGCACATAGGATAGGGAGACCAATCAATTATGATGCTATGAGCATATCAAACTATTAAATTAAAAAATATAACATCGACTATTAATAATATAATAAATCTGAGCTGTATTTAAGAGCTATAAGGCATGAAGGCATGGTTCACTTCGGAAGCTTACCAGACCCTGTAAGAGACTCTTGTTTGATTTATGATTGGTGCGTATTGACACATATACACCTAATCAAGCCATTCCCTTACGGGGTAGGCACGTGCATATATACATTCATACACACATACATGACTATTCATAATCAAACTGTTCCATTACGGGGTAGGCAAGAAACTGTGCATGTAGCTTAAAAAAATCTCCATACTTAATCCAACCTCACTACATACATACATACATACAATACATACAATACATACATTACATACATGACATATATTACATACATTACATACCTATTTACATACATACATATATATACATACATACACTGAGTCTACAGTTTCTTGAAGTAATTCTGAATAGAGTAGACCAGGTTAATAGCTTTGATCGTACCCGCAATCATGTTTGTATTCTCTGCTTACGTTACGGACGCTGTACCGATTGGTGTTGGAATATTTTAGCCAGTATACCACAAGTACAACCGTTACTCAGTCTTGAGCCCCATTTACATACTCCGTATCCGTAAGATGCGTAATACTCCGTAAGAAATCGACTCCACACTAACAGATTCCACTGTCTACATAGTCCTTATTCTTTATTCCTTAGTCCTCATCACTCCGTGCAAGATGACTTAACTTTAACTTTCTAAGGACTAGTCGAAACTAACTGCTAAGGATTACTTATCACAGCAAAGTAAGCGTGCGCAAGAATCGAAATAAAAGCACAGATGCCATTTATATATCAACTAGACAAACTTGCTCATATTTTAAATATATTATTTGTGAATGTACTTAACTTACCTTTAAAATGTATCATATCCTGGAAGTTTTAACCAAAATATGTTGTGTAGCTACTTTTGTTAATAATTGTTCAGCTATGATATCGTCTTGTTGAGCCTATCTCTAGAAAATTTCCTTTCGAAGAATTTAATTGGACGGTATTTCCAACTTTCTCATTAGTTGGCATTGCTGCGTGATTACGGATACGGACCTGATTTCTAATTCTAAGGATCATTATGGATTTAAGGATTATAATGACACGGAGTTTACGGACTTGTAGATGGATCTTTACCATGATCGCGCTTACACGGTTCCTACAAACCAATGTCTCTACTATAAGGACTACCATGCTGACTAGTATACAGTTACAAGCGTCACTCACTAGGAGGTGAGACGGTGCATCGACACTTCAAGGGACAAGTGAAAGAAGTTATGATACCACATACAAGTAATTAAGAGTAATCTATTGTAAAAAAATACCCATGCATTCTTTTTATATTATTAATATCTCTGTGGTCTAGTGGTCAGAGTTTGATCCCCAGAGCGTCCAGATTTATTTTCTCTGAAGCAGGGGGTATGAAACGGGGTCAACTCAGCCTCGTGAAGACAATTGAATAACTGTTTGAATAAATAATTATCGGCTTCGGTCTAGAGAACTGATATTAACGTCCGGAGGGTACGTTGTGCTTACCAAAAATTGACACTCTATGCTCAAATCTCGGCACTATTTTTGTCAACATTTGACTGCCATTTGGTCTGTATAGCTTGATTGTGGACTGAAGCCATGGAGTGTTAATTTTTTTAGTAAAATCTATTATTTTCCTTTCGATATAAATTATTTTTCAATTGATACTTTTGTTTTAATACTTCAATTCAAGTGAGTTCTTAAATACTGCTATAGGGCTTGTATCTAAAGACAAATCAAATATATCATATTATTTTATGTGTCCTAGTAAAGAAAAATATTTAAAATCACACACCTTGACATCCTGATTAAAAGTTATTTCTGCTTCGTTCGAAAATGAGTTAGACTACGGAGAAAATTTAAAATAAACCAATAGCTATTAGCAATGACCTGTATAATGTCATGATTTGACATATCCTCAGTAATATTTGTAACCGTCAGAAATTATTTTTATACGGTGTTTTTACATCATATTGTGTCATCTCGTAGCTCCTCCTACAGAGCACTTTTAATTTAATGGCAAATATATTTCCTTAAGGTGTTTATTTATTATTTGTATATTAATACTATTATAAGAACCTCTCAAAATAATTTACACTCCATAAAAACCAATTTTGTGAAAGGTAGATTGTTGCAAGTAAATTTTCGTTGTATATTCAGTTAATAGAACCCTCTTATTTGTTATTAATTATTTTAATTCATGATGATATTTTAAATGAATTCTACTAATCACTAATGATTAATTAACTCATGTATTTATCACTTAATAATATTAACGTATTCTATTTAAGTATCTGGTATTATTTATGAGTAAAATGACGTTTTTATCCTTCAGTTTGATGTAACATAGATTTATTTAAGGCCTAAAAGTGATGTTTATCAAATTAGCAGTTATTCTTTTGAATAGGTTTATACCAAGTCTTACGAATTAATTTTCATTACATTCATGTTCAGTGACCCGGTTACATTTTTTTTTAATAAAAGGAACATGAACGTGACATTCATTTGTTGTAATTTAAATCTAGGTAGTAAAATAAAATTCTCAGAAAATAAATTTATAAGAGTCGGTTCTGTAAAGATCTTTTCTATTTAAAAAAAAATAAAGGTATTTGTGTAAGCCATGAGACTGCGTGGCAAACTCCAAAGCCTGTTTTTCCTCGTGGCATCATTAATTTCCGGGACGCAAACAAGGCCACACAATGCCATAAACAAAAATGTGAGTTGAGGCGTCAAGTTTTTCTCTCACTTGAAAATGTTTCGTCAATAGATGCACCGACTTGGATAATTTCAGAGAAACTCCTTTTTAAAGAAATGAAATGCCTTGTATACATCTAGATATTTTACTTTGTAAACTGTCTCAAAATTAACGATGTGTGGATTGTGAAAAGAGCACACAAAATTTAGAATACAATCATCACTGGGAAACATATTCATTTATTTTTCAAATTTTATTTTAATATATCATGTAAAGATATTAAATACTGAAAATAAAATATTTTCAATACATTCTTAGAACTGCTCATTAAAATTTACCACATTTAAATCTATGATGAAAAACAATGCATTTACAAAAACATTCTGTTATATATGAAAACCAAACTATAGCACGTGATGGTAGATTGGTTGTTATTAATATAATACTGAAGCAAGCATTATATAGGACGTTCTCTAGTTACACGGCTAAACTTTGGAAAGTGATTGTGGATAAATAACTAAATCAAAATATATTTGGGAGATTAGCTCGTTTTTGTTTCCTTTTCTCACAAAGAGCAAAAATAAAAAAAAACACGTATTTCTGCAGAGGTCCTTGGTAATGGCTTAATATTAATTTTACTGGAAGATGGATCGATTATGCTGGACCTGTATCTTGGCTTCTGCATTGACCTAATTTTACGCCATTATACTTCTTTGTATGGGGAGCTCTCAAGCAAAATTTTATGAAATGCCTGTTAATGACCTTCAATCATTACGACAGTGAATGACGCTTGCATGTGAAGAAACGACAGTCGCACAATGTCAGTCAACAACTTCTTCTGTCATTGACAGGTGCAATGCTTGTCTCCGGGCTTGAGGCCGTCAATCTGAACAAAATAAATAAAATATTTTATTTAATACCTGCCCATTTTGTTTTTATTTTGTTTTTTGGTGTTTGCGCGAGAAGGAAGAGAAAATTAGCAAATCTCGAAAATACATTTTGGGTTAGTTTTTTGATTCATTACCACTGCCCAAAGTTTATTTGTTTAACCTGGGAACAGCTATGAAAGTATATCAGAATAAATCTTACAAAATAACTGGCGTAGAAACAAGCTTTGATGGTTGAATGGTCTAAGACGTCACTCTCATCATTGTCTGTACTACCTCTGGCAGGGAAATAGTGGTTCTAAACATATTTAGATTGACTAAGGGAAGTTTTCTCCAAGTGATTTCACATTCTTTCTCCAGGAAATTTCTCATTAATTCCTTCTAAATCATAGCTTACTCATCACTAACACTTTAGTATGATTAATATATCTTCGTAAAACCTGAATTGAAGGTGAGGATTGATCTAAATGAATATAGATACCTCCCCCTCACCATTAAATGTTGAGGGAGAGGTAGAAAGGCATAAGGTGTGTTTAGGGTAGTTTTTCATAAATGATTTGTCACTGTCTCTCCACGCAAATATTAAATTTTACCTTCTTTATCCTGAATTATTTAAATTAAATAAATGTATATAGCTCTGAAGGGTATATAGCCCAGAACAGCATGCCTTAGCTACTGATATATATTAGAACCTATTATTTATTAGATAAATTTACCTTGGGGGTGATAGTTTGTGGAGGGGACGCAGTTTGTCTGTGCTGCTGCGGGGATGAGTTGTTGAAACCTCGGTCCGGAACCCCAGGGGTGCCAGGATAGGACACTGTACTTCCCGCGTTATTCCCTTATGAAGATAGCTCTCACCCCCTTTGCTCCCCCACCAAACTCCCCTCCCCAAGGATCTGTGCCAGCAGGATAAGACCATATACAAATAGTATAAATCTCCCTCAAAACTCTATCTGAAGAATTTTTCTATAGTAAAAAACCCAAATGTTGGTTTGATTTGATCCCCATCCATCCGGAGCCAGGCATGCACTGAGCCCTTCAGCTGGTGAGTGCTACCTTCACCATCTGATAGACATCCCATGTACTAAGGGAGTTTAGAAAGTGTGGTGGTTCCCCGTTGCCTTCAATACTGGATTTACATGAGCGAGAGTGAAAGGGCCTACCAATTTTGTTGGGAAAGGTGTTTTCACGTACCTTCCAGGGTTCTTTTACACTCCACAATCAACCTGGGACCGATGTCTTTAACTTTCCCTCCGATGGAAGCTGTGCTAAGGATATTTATTGTTCAACAAAACTCCGTTGACCTTGGATGGGTTCGAGCCCACGATTAAGGTTCCTGAGTCGATCACATTACCCCATTACAACCGAGGTCAACATTTGAACACTACGTTGTTTGAAATCTTCGTTAAGCGTCCAAATAATTAGGTATAGTATGCCCCGTGGTATTTAGTTATTACGTGTGACATAGCTGTTATGTGGGGTTGCCATAGTCCCGCCTTTGCACTAGCCAATAAAGGTAAAGTTTTATTCACATGTTCGCCTAAAATAGAAAGCAGAATCCGCTTGAGTAGCGTAGCAATTCGCACGCTGCATGTTGACCCTTGATGCATTGCAACGATAACTAGAAACAGATGATTATCAACATATTTTATTTTTCAGTGGATAATCTTATATTTTAGATCATTCTCCGGATGGATGTTTTCAAATTATAGCGCTGTGTCATGTCACAATCCAATACATCAATAGGCATGCTTTACATTAATGGGTTATTTTAAATCTCTTTACTACGGCCATTGAAGCTGTCTTCTTCCTGATATATATACAGCACATGCGCTGTCATATTATGCTTATGAGAACTGAATGGAGATGTTTGGTTTTTATATTTGATTGGTTCTCCCGTGCAAAAGATCTCAGGCGATGTGTACAGAGTAGAGATAATTTAAACTTCAGCAGAACAGCTCACATCGATGAGGCGGAGAATATTGTGATTGAATTAGAGCTCATCAAGTGAACACGTTTCTGTTCTGCACTTGTTTGTCGGGGAATATTTTAATCCACAGTAAGTAGAAGGAGCTCGAAGGTAAAAACTTTTAAAAGATTTAAAATAACAATCTACTTTAGACAACACTGCAACAAATGTCACTATATGTATCTCATTATTAAATATTAATATATTTAGTAAAAAGATACACCCTGGCTTAAGAACCCAAGAAATGAAATTTAGAAACGTTTTAGAGTGTGAAATAAGGTCGTTTATTATGGCAATCCAACAACTCCATCGTGTCTGACGCATGCACTCACTGTCTCTGCACTTTCTAGGGAAGGTCACGTTTTGGCTATCACCCTAATTTATCTTCCTCTACATTTATTTCTTATGCTCACACGCTATTTACTAAGCATTTTTACTTGACTTTACTGTTATCGTAGCGAATGGACTAGTATTTAATTATCACGCATCATATTAAACCAGACTATTTGACATTTCTGTTAAATATAGACCTTGAAGGCCCTAGGAGGGTCAGTTTCTGGCAGAAGAGGTTTGAAACGTGTTGCCCCTACTATCTGCTTTTCTTTATTTATTCGACATGTCAGCAAGAACCTTCAAGGTCAGCGTCCACAAGATGATATAAAAAGAAACGATTACCCCTGTATACATAATATGATTCAATTAGGAATAACTCTTTCTGACATTTAAAATAATCCATAGCTACATTACTAAATCAACTCATATGAGTTTTACCTGTCACTTATGGTAGATAATATAAATAGACATATGTGAAAAAAAAAATCATATAGTAAAATGTAAAAGCGTTAATCGTGAACAAATATTTTTGTATTTTCGAAAAGAGTTCTTCATTCTAGGATATTATTTAGATTATTTAGTACACGTGTGAGCTTTTTAGAATACAAAATGAAACAAAAAGCAGAAGAAAATATTTCACCTAATTAGATGCAATGAAAGAGCTATATGCTGCAAGTTAAAGTCAAATGTAAATACTTGGCTTACATTTATTATCGACATAATATTTCACAATTGCAAATATAATTAGCAATCTATTTTTTTTTTTTAATTTTCCGTAGTGGATTCTGGGGAAATCTAGCCAACGTTTACCCTCACAGGTGGCTGAGTGGTTTAAGGCATTTAAGTGCAATAAGAGAGTAATGTCTTCGAACGTTCGGCATTGTCGTGAATATTTGAAGTGCATATCACTAACTAGATTTGTCCCAAAACTGTTGAGTGAATAGTGACATCGCAGCTTACATATTATATTTCGTTTCAGTTTTGATCAGCTTCTAAATAATACACAGGAAATTATTTTTTTAAATATATCTCTTCTAACCATAACCCCCTTTCAACTCCCTGTCTTTCCCCTTAAAAAAAACTACAAATTTTCAAACTGAAAAGGGGTGACAAAACACACTCCTAATAAACCGGGACCTAAACTCCCCCAATTTTCGTCACCCGTTCGAAGGGTCTAAGCCCTTTAGAACCGCAACAATTCATACTTAGTTACCTATCTGACCACACACATACATACCCCAATATATATAGCCATCGTTCCTTTCAGATATCTGTATCGATCGTAGAACAATTTATCACGCAACTGACCGTGACAAAAATAGAGGAAGGACCACAAAAAAAAAATTAAAAGAGTTATGGGTGAGTTGTCGAAACGTGTTTTATTGTACTTCGGGTCAGACTGAAGTTCATAGCCCATTTTACAGAGCACCTGTTTCCGCACAGTTGTTCATTTCTGCATTTTGTCGGATAATGATGGACACATATCGGTAATAAGTCAATTTATTACCCTTTTTTATTTCATAAGAGATATGGCACTAAACATTTACTAAAATTTTTTTTTTTCTAGAATAAATATCTATACTGAAATAATGAAAATGTGCATAGCCTGGACGGAAAGTAAGATGCAGAGCATTAAAAGATCCATTTATAGATTTTGTTTTGAACGTAATAATTATATTTTAATTATATAAATCGCATCCCTCATCATCGAAAAAAAAGTTAAAGTTCTGAGGGTTTGGGAGTAAGGTACGTATGGGAGATAAGTAGAAGAGAGGTGGAACAATTTTTCTCTCTCTTTATAATAGGTATGTATTAATGACTAACTGGTGCACCAATTTTCTTTTTTTATTATTATTATTATTTATTATTATTTATTATTAGCACCGCGTCTTACTACCCATTCGGGTTATAAGCACTTACGCTAATGTGTAATGGTAGGGTGATTGTGAGATGAAATGAAGGACCTACCGTTTAGCGTGAAATCCAAACCACGGTGGAGGCCTGGCATTCCCCACATTCACAAGATGTCTTGTCAGAGGTGAAGGAAGGGTTTGGAAATCAGATAAATCTTTGCCGGGACCGAGAATTGAACCCCGGATCCCCAGTATAGAAGTCTGACACCTTACCCCTAGACCACCAGGTCACCCACCGTTCTTATCACAGGTAATCTATAGAGTAGCTTTGTTATTTTTACTGAATAAATTAACCACAGGTTATAGTAAGCAAACATAAATTATTTATGAATATTAATCCTTTATTGGTTTAAATTGTGACACAAAACGCAAAATGAAAGCAGGCTGACTAATACACAATGTCAGACTAAATACATAGTCTGAATATGATTTAAAAGCTTACATTTCTTTGAAAATTAAGTTTTAACTTCTCTAAACACAATATTTTGAACACTTGCCTGTAGGTGCTAATAAAAAATAAAGAAGAGTGTTACAACATACATTATTGGTTTTTAGGGTTGTAATTAAGACAAATCAAAATTATTCTAGCATTTTTTAAACCAAATTTAGCCCGTTTAACCATTTCAACCATTTTACTATTTTCTACGCACTTTATACATTTTACCCTTTTCTCAATTTTTACAACTTAAAAATTTTTTAGTCTCTTTAGGTTTAGAATACCGAGATTAACCGCTACAGGGCACGTTGTGTTGACCACATGACACGCTTTATCCGCAATTGTTGGCACTATCATCGCTAACGTGGTAGCTGATTGGGCTCTCACCATGGATTATTTTTACCTAAAGAAATAATCTTTCTACCCTTTTTACCCTTACTGCCCTATTCACCCGTTTTATCCTTTCCCCTATTTTTATACTGTATACTCAGTTAACTTTTAGCCTTTCTTTCCCTTTTTATTCCTTTTGGGTTATTTCAGTCCCCACTTATTTTAATATCGTGATCACTACACTTTTATCTAAGTCCCCGGTAATTTTAAAATCGTTATCACTACACTGTTATCTAAGTCTCCGATAATTTTAATATAGTTATCACAGTGATAAAATCACCATACTACCAGCATCTATGAGGAGAATATTGTAGTGAGTGGGATTTGTGTTTTATTTGTCTTTAGTTGAACAGGTATACGATAAACATTACGATGAGGTATAATACCAGTATGAATTAAAAAAAAAGAGTTAGTGAAGAAGAAAATCGTAGTTTTAAGGATAAATTAAAGTGAAGAGTAAAATATGTTGCCTGTTATGTAAGAATTCTATTGAAGTTTGTAAGGAGTACCATCTTTTACGGCACTCTGATACAAATCACAATCGAACAATGACCAATATTTTGCGATTCTTCGTGAAAATTAGTTGGAAAAATAAAAATCAGTTCATTAAAAACAACAAAATGAGTTTACCAAACCTGTTGCAGATGTTTCAGCTGCTGTAAAAGATATTTATCTAATATTACATTTAATCTAATGTAGATACAAACCATTTACTTAAGGAGAATTTATTCGCGACTTCTTGACTTTAACAGTGGAAGTTTTGTGTTCAGAACAAATAACAAAATTTAAAAGTAAAATTTAATTCTTAATACTGTGTCTAGTAGAATAGATGAAATAGCCGATAGTTTAAGAGACTAGCATAGTTCATCAGTATCAAATTTGAGGGCTAGTCTATTGCAATCGACGAAAGTACAGACATTCGGTATTGCTTTGTGTTGACAGGTCAAGAGAAAATGATCAGCGCCTATCCTCAGTTTTGAAAATTATATCAGCTCAAGACAATATACCTAATTATGACAATTTACTATCTGGCAAACTATACCATAAGTTCGCTAAAATATATTAAGGCACGGTATGTAATAATAAGAGACTATTATTTTTTATGTCTATTTTATTTTTATGTAAAATAATTTATGAATATAATTATTAATGCAACCTTTTTCATAAACAAATGTTTAATTTGGAATATTTTTAATTTTAAGTATAATATAAAAATTTACTTGTTTAATAATATTGGGGAAAAGACAGTATTACATGTTTAAAATGTTCCTGAAAAAAGTCTTTTACATATCTATACATGCGGCCTCCAAACATAATGCAGATTTTATGTGGCGGCTCGGAGTACAAAATAAGTTTTACATGCCTTGTGTATTAAAGGTGTAGCCGTAGTAAAGAAGAGGGTGAAGGCTAAAAAGAGTTTAAATGTTTTCTGGTAAAAAATAATAATACATGAAATATATTTATTTGAAATAAATCACAACATTTTAGAAATTAATATATTATGGCGACACGAGAAGAAGAATTTATTATACATACCAAACTCTTTTATTTTGCTCGCCATGGAAATCAAACTTTCATAGCAACTATCAAAATACAATTAAAAATTGTATGAAATGTGGTAGTAAGTCTTTCTCACTTGCTCATTCCATCAATTTTTTAATTAATCAAAATAATTGTAATCAAAATTTCAAAATTCTGGTTACGATGTACATATGTTCGTGCACAGAACTAATAATTTTTAAATTTCAGCCTTCTGTGTCCGATAGATATCGTACTACGCTCATGAAAGACACACATATATTATTCCTATTATTAATATGAATATATTAAAGAAATAGTTCCAAAAATGTTTCATATCAAGAACAATCTTTAGAATGAAAAAATTTCGAGAACCGCGTACCTTGTATGCACCTAAGAGGAAAGAAAGGGTAGGCCTATATCTTAATTCAACTATTTTTTAAACCACTATATTTACTGTCTTGTTTATTTATTTTTTATATTTTCAAATAATTACGAAATTTTCACATTTTATAAACCTTTCGTGACTCACAAGCGAACTGTCTTATGACCCATAGTTTAAAACTACTATATTAAAGTGTATTCAATTGTATGGTTGAAAAAATTTTAAAATATTTATTTCAACTTAGTGGCAATTAACATAAAATGAAAGTGAAGGTTTTAAATCAGACCTGTAAATATTAGATTTTTTTTAGCAACAATAGCATATTTATATTTAATGACAAAGCCTTACCAATCAACAACCCCTTTTAAATAAAAGCAAATAATTGCAATATTATTTTGAAATTCGACAATATTTTCATCCCTTTAATACTGCATTTATATTCAGGGGATGGGGAAGTACAATCGTGTATATGCTTAGCATACGAAATGTAAATAGAGCAGTTAGGAATTCATCCAATAATATTCCGTATTATTCTACCACAAATTGTTAATCGAGTGGCACTTCAAAATGATTTACTACCCTATATCACATTTTTCAAATGTATAGTAGTCTCGTTCAGTCTAATTTACCAGTTGTGGCTAGGTCTGGGTTCGGATCTAATCCAGAAGTATAAAGGGTTTTGTTTTTATAAATAGCTTCACTCGTTTCATCCCCGCAAAGTTGATTGCATTTTTTTTAGAAATATTTTCCTTTTATTAACTTTCTTCTTCTATAATCAAGCATCAGAATGTTGGTTTGATGTGATTTTTCTGCATCAAGAGCTGGGCTTGCACACAGCCTTTCAGCTGGTTAATACTACCGGCACCATCTGGTAGAAATCCCGCGTACTAGGGGAATTCAGGATGTATGGTGGTTCCTCTTTGCCTTCCACATTTATCTTTTATGAAAGAGGGTGAAAGAGCCTACCCAATTTTAACGGGAAAAAATTATTTTCACTTACTTTCCAGGGTTATCTTACGTACCACAACCAACATGGACCCGACGCAATGGCCTTACTTTCCCTCCGAAGAAAGTTGTGCTACAGATTTTAATCATTTGGTTGGGTTTGAACCCCAATAATACCGAGGTTGACATCCTTACTCTATTAGTGTAAACATGAGGGTGGTCAAAACGTATGGTAAGGCTTACGTTGTGATTACAGGGTGTCCATTATTTTCTTAAGGGCCTTGGCCCTGTCAGGTACAAGTCTAAAACCTATTTTGTGGGATGGTGGGCGGGAGGGTGAATGGTGTGGTGTGGCATCACAACCAACCAAAGTATCCTTTCGCGCCAACAAGAACAGATGGATCACGGAAATCGTATATGGTGCTAGCTACAGGACAGGTCTTGGGGAAAAATCACAGTTTGTAAATATCAGCTCTCTTGAAAACTAATGAAACTTTTATGTTAATATTTTCAACACCTCTTCTAAATAATGTATCAATGTTTATTAATTGTTATATTTTCTTATTTTCTGTTATGAAACCGACAGTTTTCTATTGAAAAATGTCAATTTTATCGATATTTGATCACTATTAAAATTATAGAGGAGGTGTGTATATAGAAATTATAGTTTAATAAACATGCTTCTATTCTTTAACCTACCGTTTCAGAAAAGAAAATTGCAAAACAATCCAAATTCTTGACGATAACAGTTTTTTTCCCTATGGTTATGCATTTCCACGCCAAATGAAAAGGCCCAATCCCTTAATATAAAATTCCCTGTTATTTCCAGGTTTTTTCAAAGACAAGACATTCCCATAGTTTTCCAGTATTTCCAGGTCTTTGGTAACTCTGTATTATAGAGGAGGGAACGGGAAAGGAAGTATATGCTATTTCATACCTTTCACAGATTTAAAAGCGATATATTTGCTACGTGTCAATGGTTTCTTCATAAACGTTACATCAGTGATAAAAAAAAGTATCTACATTTCATATAAAACTATCCTATCAAAGTAATACATACATTCCCATTTAAAATAGATGAGAAGCATAAATGCGCACTATATTTTATCTACATGAATCCGCAATAAAATTTAGATCATTCATATTTCACAGATTGGATTTCTCGGCTCGTTAACTATGTATTTGAATCATTGGACATGCGAAATCAAGTTTATTAACCAATTTAATGGTTGAGTGCGTTTTGAGATGTGGAGAGAAATACGTAACCTTCCCGCTTACCTCTTTTCCAGCATTTCCCAACAGCTCCCTTTCCATCCACCCCCTTTTGTCTGGAAGCCGGTACGATAAAATGTTCGTTTACAGTCATATTTTGAACCCCTCCTACACACCAACGCTTGCATTTATAAATACGCGGAAAAAATATAACAAAACTAGCATTGTTTAGTGTTTACAAATATTAACAGTCGTTTAACTTTAATATTACTATTATTTTTGTTTTGATCTCAAAAACGTGGTAGAGCACAGTTTTTATGAAGTTGATAACACAACAAGATATTACCTAACAGTTGGGTTAGTTCTATAAGAAGTCCTACAGGTTTTGACTTTCTGGATAGCTAGGCTTCAATTTTAAGCGAGCTGCTCTATATTAACCACACAGTCTATGTTTCCAGCCTATACCTAGCCAATAGCTAGTTGATTACTTAAATTCAAATATAATCCCTATCTCTATACATTAATGTATACATCTCTCATAACCAGTACATTAAATTATTTTACTAGTCAACGAAAAAAAAAATTGTCGTGCTCAACATCAAACATATTAAGAGAGCCCTTTAATGGAGTACTGAAACACGTTGCTGACGACAAGAAATCATGCACTATTTGTTATTTAGAAATAAGGCTAGCAACAAAATAGAAGTAAAATGTATAATCATGTAATTGTGAAATTACGTTTAAAGTTTTTTATTTTTAAAAGATCATGAAAAGGTAGAACTAGTTCATCTCTACGTGTTTTGATATCAGAGGCAGATCCATGAGTTTCATGAGTATGCGGTAAAGGGGTTTGAGGGGCGTGTCCTCTACTATATTTTATGTGTAAGTTTATTAACTTTAAAATGTTTGGAAGTTTATTTACATTTTCAGAAAATAATTTAGTTAATTAATCGTTTATCCTTAGTAAAACTTATACACATATTATTGATAGATATTTTTAAAAACAATGCTTACACATTCTTTGTTTATTTAAGTTTTTATATTAATTTTGTTTAATTTAGTGATCTGTTAACATTTTTAATAAATCATTGACAGTGAATGACACAACAAGCAACTAGCTATTGATATATTAAGTGACAGTAGCCTACAAACAATAGATAATATAACATGGTTTAAATCAGTTTAGTTTTTAAATTATTATTGTTAAAATAAACTTTAGGAATTTTAGATGGGGCAGGGTTGAATCCCCAACCATCACCCTTTAGATCAGCTGCTGATATCTAATTGAATTTTATTAAATATTGAACTAGAATTAAACGCATTTTAAATTGGTAATCAATAGACTATTCCCTAATAAAGGAGTTTCATATTAGTAGTTAAAAAGATTAAGGACTGACATTCTCATCAGGATTATTACATTTAGAGGATATTTCACTTCTAGTGGGCCCTTAACCACTTAGGGGTATGATCTAGGAGGGTATCTTAGAGTAATTGTTCACGCATTAGCAGAGATAGAAAGCGGTATAACCACACAGCTCTATATTATGACAAGAGAAAAATTATCCTACCATTACAAAGAATCAAGCTTTGACCTCTATATTACCGGAAATTTGGTCTACTGTGAGAATGACACTTTGCCCACTGTAGCAGCTTGTGAGGTTTAGTTTAATGTAATATTAATAAATCATAAATGCATAGCATATATGAATTAAGACATGTTTTCATATATCCATTACTCTTTCCAGCCTTTAGCCTGGGTCATTTTTGTTTCAGGCCATATATTTTCCACTACCGGATTGCTAGACTTGTCGTATCTTCATATGCCTTATCTAACTTAAAACTATTACAGCCACAACATACAGTCCTCAGCCGTTAATTTATCACTGTGAAAGGGTAAATGCACATTGCACCGAAGATAAATATTTCGGCCATCCCGGGAATCGAACCTAGGAACCTTAGCTCAATAGAGAGACATGCTACCAACTGAGCTAAGACGTTGGATGATTATGATTTAATCTTTAAATATAATTAAAACTCTTATGTTTAATGAGCATTAATGAACTTCATCTTCTCACATTTTAACTCATAATTCACACAAACGACCTCAAGCTAAACAGTTTTCCAATAGTAATATATAAAGGATTTTAAAACCACTTATGGAATACCTCTGTCTTCCATCTTCGCTATCGTCAATACGAATATCTCTTTCTACAGAGTATAAACACAACCGAAGAAAATAAGTGAAAATACTCTCTTACTCAAGTTTGTGGCTCTTAAACTTTAGTGAATGTAATTACTAGAGTTTGTGATTAATGATTCTCATGAGAGGTAATTAGACGTCACCCCCTCTCTCTCTTCTCTAACCCTCCTCCTACACACTATCTGCTTCTCTTACATGCTAACCTTCTAACCCCGGTCCCCCCACTCACTCTTTAAACTCCATACTCCTATCCCTGAAACTCTGCGATTTTTTGAAACAAAAGTTACGCTATCGATAAAACAAACACTATGGGATTAAGAAAGGAAATATCCAACAAATTTGTAAGGGTTGTTTGAGGAAAAGGGAGGGTAAGAATTGATAGGAATAATGCAGTTTTAAGACATAGAAGACCAGGGACAAAACTTTCTATAAACCTTATGTTGCCTTATAATATACACTTTATATATATATATATATATATACAGGTATCTCTTTCTTTCTCTTTATCTCTCTCTCTCTCTCATATATATATATATATATATATATATATATGTATATATGGAGTTAGATAGAGAGAGAGAGAGAGAGAGAGAGAGAGGTGTTCCCAGGTTAAACGGCTAAATTTTGGGAAGTGGTAGTAGATCAATAAACTAGCTCCAACTGTATCTAGGAGATTTGCTCGTTTAAGCTTCCTTTTCACGCAAACATCTAAAACTTAATAAAAGCACGTTTATCTGAGTAGGTCCTTGGCAATGGTAACTTTCTTGGAAGATAGATCGGTCGTGCTGGACCTGTGGCTTGGCCTCTTCGTTCCCCTGATTTTAACGCCATTAAATATTTCTGTACGGGAAGCTCTCCATAAAAAAGTGTATGAAGTTCCTGTTAATGACCTTCAATCATTATGACAAAGGATAACGCAAGTTTGTGAAGAAACTACAGTCACAAAATATCAGTCAGCGACTCTTTCTGTCATTGATTGGTGCAATCTTTGAACAATATAATTAGATAAATAAAATATTTCAATTAATACTTACCTGTTTTGTTTTATTCAGTTTTTTCTTTGTGTGTGAAGAAGAAAGCGAAAATTTCAAATCTCCAAAATGCAATTTTATATATATATACATATATGTATACATATGTATATATATACATATATGTATACATATGTATATATATACATATATGTATACATATGTATATATATACATATATGTATACATATGTATATATATACATATATGTATACATATGTATATATATACATATATGTATACATATGTATATATATACATATATGTATACATATGTATATATATACATATATGTATACATATGTATATATATATATACATATATACATATATACATATATATATAAATAGTTTTTTATTACACGTTTTTAATGTATGTTCAAGCTATAAAAGGAAAGCATTTAAAAAAATATTTTTAGGGCAAAAATTGCTATTGTTTTACCATTTTGTGACTTTTATTTTAGAGGTAGTAATAATAATTATCAAAAATGACAGCAGCAGATCCAATGATTTGAAATATGGATACTTGAAATTATAAGTTTATATAGTGGCTTTTATACCCCCCACAGTAGCCAAACATTTATCCTAATTTTATAGTGACGATTAATGTAGTATTTAGAAAAATAATACATGTATTTGCTTGGAATAAGAATAAAATACATTTAGGAACAAATGTCTAAGTACACTCGACTGGAATTCAGGAAACGTCACAACCAGCAAAAGCACTAGACAAGACAATACTGATGCCTTTTTCCAGGTGTCCACGATCAAGTGCTATATGAAATATATGTTATGAGGTAAATTATATATATAGCTACTAAGATTCACCCCGTATGTAAAAATGGATAACTACGAAATACATGATTTTATGTGTGAGTGCATGGGTTTATTTACTTTATTTTTAAATAATAAAATATGTTTATTTTTATGGGTATATGACTAAAGTTATACTGGCTCATATTAATGCTTACGTATATTCCGGGAAAGTGATAAGACGTCGAGTAAAAATAATCAATAGTGGTAAAAAATACCAAATATTAGAATATATAATATTATTGTTCGGAAATTAAAAAAAAATAAAAATCGTTCCTATGTGTGCATAGAAGGAAGAAAATTGTCATCATTGACATCAATGTTTTAACATCGTATTAGTTATATAACTTTCTAAATTTATAAAATGTTTGTTTTTTCCTTAAATCTACGATACGTCTGAGCAACCGGTAATCCAGACCAAATCCATTAACCTCATGTTTTAGTCCAAAAGCCTAGTGATGAGGTATTCAAACAGGTTAAGCGTATTTTAAGAAAATCAACATTTTTAGTGCTTGGATTTTCAGTATATTACCTTAATTTGAATAAAATAGTTAGCATGGATAGAAGAATATTTTAACAATTCAAAAACAATTTCTTTGAATAGTATTGTTTTAACCTTACATTTAACTAAATCGGTGACCGGTGGTCTAGGGGTAAGGTGTCGACTTCTGTGCTGGGGTCCGGGGTTCAATCCTGGTCCCGGCACAGATTTATATGATTACCAAACCATTCCTTCACCGCTGACAAGACAATTTGTAAATGTGGGAATGCCAGGCCTGCCACCGTGGTTGGATTCCACGTTAAACTGTAGTCCTCCATTTTAGCTCACAATCACCCTACCATTACACATTAGCGTAAGTGCGTATAACCCGAACGGGTAGTAAGACTCGGCGTAATAATAAATAATAATAATAAAAACTAAAGTCATAGGAACTTTTCACCCTTTCCCTTATGAATTAGTTAAAATTAACAAAATATTGTTTAGATACACGTTTAAATGTAAAATGTATTTGTTTTCGTTGTATTTTTTTGTCGTTTACATTTATTTATCTATGATATTTAACGTTCACTTTCTAAACCTACTGAATATATCAGCATGGACTTACAAATTAACTTAAATCTATACACACACAACATCCAACCACCAGCCATAAATACATCCCTCTGAAAGAGGAAACCCACATTTCACCAATGATACATTTTTCAACCTTGTCAGGAATCAAACTCGAGACCCTTATCTCAGTAAACAGACACGCTACCAACTGAGCTAAGGTGTTTGACAGTATTTTTGTATTTTATAATAATAGGTTGTTTTACTTTCTAGATACATTTATGAATTCCAAACGGAATATTTTCGAAAAATATTTGAATTGCTTTGTAAGGAACGTTTAAGAATATTTAGAAAGGTAAAATTCAATTTTTAAGTGAATTTAAGTTGGACAAGTTGGATTAGTATGACGTGAACAAACCTAGATACCAATATAAATAAAATATATATTAACAATATTTAAACAATATTTGTAAAAGATTTTTTAATACTAAATACAAGTTATGTTACAATTTAATTGAGAAATGTGTTGAAGTTCTAACAACCATCTAAAAATTAGTTACATTATAAAATAATAGACAATTGGAGTCATAATTACACTTAAACATAGGATATTCTCAATAAACTACCCGACAATATTTGTAACTAAGAGACACCGATGATGCATGACTGGCCATCAATAGCATTTGTCCTCTTCTAGGGGACCCAATGCAGAAATACTCCCCAATAGGCGTCCAAGTAATGTTTTTGGTGGTGATTTCAAGAAAGTACTTCCACTTGTTCATCATGGTAACAGAGTTTAAATGATCGAATCTTACATTTAATACATTAAAATCTCGAAATTTGTAAAAATACTTTGCTTGATTTTAACAAAAACTGTGATGAAATAAACAGAAGTCTTGATTGAGTCTCATAGATGGGCTGGATGAAGTATAATTATTTAGCATTGGCTCCATTGAAACAGAAGGTAAATCCCCAAACAACATAACTACAGAATAACTGCACACTATCTGGACATCAGGTATACCACCTCATCTCTGACAGCTGAAAAAAAGGTGCAATTTTCATATTAATTGAAACAAGAATACAGGCCATAGCTTACTTAATGGAGCTCACAGGGCTGTCCAGCAATTGCACTAACATACATTGTAGCTTGAAGTAATAGTAGGGAAATCCCAGGAACAGACGATATCCATACTTAGGAATAAACTTATCTCCACCGATAACATTCTTCCATTCATCTTGAAACAAAATAGGTTCCTTGTTTGATTAGCCTTTGCAATAACTATATACAAGTCCAAAGGCCAGATATTCAATAAACTGGACATCTATCTCAATACGTGTTCATCCACGGACAGTTATATGTTGCATTTATCCGCATTTCTTTAGCTCACGATGTAAACATCAAAATTGAACCTAACATGGAACATGGCTAAATACCCGGACACAAAGAATTATTTAAAAGAAGTGTTGATTAAAATAAGTTTTTATTAAATGTACAGTAATCAATGTATGTTATTCCGTTTGTTTTTATAATGTATTAGCTATTTACTTTAATATTTATAGTCAAAATATGTTTCACTTTGTTAACTTTATCAACAAATTATTTCTTCATCTCATCTACAGTCATTCTTTGTTTACATAATCACGGGAAAAAGAGATAGCAAAACTTTAACGTTAAATGCAAAATTTGCAGCACAATACCCTAAAACATTTATATATTATAAAAAAACATATTTGGATTTTGTACCAGAGGGTTTAAAATGACAAGATAGATATGGTTTATTACCACATATCAAAATAAAGATAGTAAAAAAAAATTAATAGACAAGCATCGTTCTGCAGTCAACATAAACACGATAGTACACGTCCAAGGGTCATAAACTTTGAAAAAATATTCATTTAAGTAATAAAACTTTTAACTGCCATCTTTAATATAAAAAAAATATACATTTAAACACTTCACTCGGGACACCTTAAAAAATTAGTAGCAATGAAATTTTGTGATGCAAATATGCAACCAGAAAATAACATATTAAAAAAAAAAGTTTACATAAATTTCTAGTTAAATAAATGTATGTATAAATGTCGTTTTTTTTAACTACCCTTAATAATTATCCTGATAAGAGCTTCATGTAGTTACAACAGTGTGAGGATATTTTCTACTTTTTTTTTTTAGTGACAGACGTGACATAGGAGATGCGTGCCGCTACTAATTCCCTTTGCCTCTGTGGCTGGTTGAGGGCTCTGAACTGGTAGAGTCATTTCGTTGGTCGGTAGGTTCATTTTTATTGCGTCTGTTTCATTCGCTTGGTCCCAAGAGAGAAGTAAATATTCCCCTCGCTCCATACCCTTTCCACTCCGTACTCAACCACCCCCACACAAACACACATGTGTATTTCTTTCTTTCTCCTCATTTGTCTCTACGCTCTCATAACTCCAACTCCCTTTGACTAATTCTTTTTTGTGAGGGATACTCTATGTCCACCATTTACTATAATCCATGCATTCTTTCTCTTTAGGGCCAATTTATTATTTTATTTCTTACAAAGCATTTACACATCTCAATATTTTCATTCGTCCTCTGTCTCTCGTGAATGTTTCTATATAGATTATAATTTTCTTTCTCTCTATCTCTTTGCAGATATAGCTAGATTTCTTTATGAATTGCTTCCTGAATCGTCTTTTTTACTACGTGAACTTTACTATATATTGAGATTCCAGTAGGAAAAATTTATCTTTCAGATAGGTATTCGCAAAAAGATCTAACTATACTCATTTTATTAATATATCTCTTTCCATGTAATTTTTCCCACGAACGCCTCTAAAAGCTATTACCAGAAGATTGCAATTTATGGCTACACTAGAAAATAGTTTTTATGAATTTAAATCATCTAAATTCAGGAGAATACGTGATTAGGGCATTTGTATATTTAAAGATTGTAAAAAATTGGACATAGCTATAATGTCGTGGAAATTACACATTTTCTTACAGTATTATACAAACGAGGTATTAGATGTAATAATTTTTAAGAAACAAAGACAGAATAAGGTCTCAGACTAATTTAAAAAGATTAAAAAACAGTTTTTTCTATTAGATTTTATAATTGCTTGCGTGCCAATTGGTCTAAAAGTTCTTTTTAGTCAAGAATACCATTAATTGGATAATCTAGGATAGGATAAACTATTTTCTAGTATAAACTAATCTCTTTCTAAACACAAGTCCAGACGTTACTTGATAAAAGTATTAATCATTTTTGTTAATAAGCTAAGTTTGTTAACTTTTTTTATACTTTATTTGCTTTACGTACTCCGCACAATAACGTGAAAGGCTGTTTTTGATTTAAAACTAATCTCTATAAAAATTTAATAGATTTATTAACTTATATAGCTATCCATCTGAATTAAACACATATGTACAAATTACGCTAATGTGTTGAGAATAAAGAAGGCTGAATTTACAGGAAGTGTATATACATTGGGTTGGAGGGAGGCTGGTAAGCCATTTAAGGAAAAACACCATCAGTACACCCAGTAGGTATTAAAAGCCTGATCTACCCATCTTCGGTAGTCCAGTCTATTGCGGAAGTGACACCATAGACCATTGGACCACCGAAAAGGATATCAACTAGCCGTTCCCGTGGCCACTTGATATAGCCCAGGAGTCAGCAAATTAAGAACCAAAGGCCAGACAAAGACCACTGCTTATTTTGTTAGACCAATGAGATAAGTGTTTTTTTTTAAATTAATTTCGTTAGTCATGAAACTGCTGTTTCAGTATCCATAGAGTAGTGTTATTGTGACGCGGAAAATACCATTCGTATTCGTTCTGTATATATCAACTTTCGCGCCACATGTGTATTTGTGACAGTGGCATTATGTTGTTGCACTCTTAACTCCGCGTGCTGCAACCGATATCACACGCGCTCACTCACAATGCTAGTCTAAGAGTGTTTTTGAGTGCCACGCGTTTCTTAGTTGCACGCATTAGAAGTTTACGAGTGTGAATATCAGTCCAGTAGGTACCCAATATGTCAGAGAAAGTAACTGGCCACTTGTAGTGTACATGGCTATCAATCTAGGGATACACCGGGTATACTCTCATATGGTACTATGGTGTTATTTTTTTTTTCTTTACGAAAGCGTAATTTTCCCGAAGGTCACCAGGGGCTGGTCGATTAGGATTAAGTTATCATAAGAGTTTATCTGATTACACGCTCTCATATTCACTATCCCTATCACCTGATCTTATCGGGACATGGAAATAGCCTCCACAGAAAAGATGTACGATTGGTACACTCGGGCCTCCCCTTATATATATATATTATATATATACAGATAGATAGATATATTGATAGATAGATAGAGAGAGAGAATGAAAAGCTCACTTTGAATATATTTTTTTCATCACCACGTCCTACTACTAGTTCCGGCTATACGCATATATGATAAGTTACTCTAATGAAGTAGGTACAGGATGGCCCACGGAAAAGTAGACCACCCTATATCCAGTAGGCACCTCACTCTGAATTGGAGGAGGTCAATCCCTTCCACCCATATTGTGACATGAAGAATGAGTCAATAAAGCTTTAGACTAGCAGTTCACTTGCTCATTCTTCGTGTCACAATATCGGTGGAAGGGGATTGACCTCCTCCAATTCAGAGTGAGGTGCCAGCTGGATATAGGAGGTGGGCTAATTTTCCATGGGCCACCTGTATAATGAAATAACCATCTTAGAGTTAGTCTATCCACATTTCATTAAGAAAGAAAGTGGGGATGCATTTAATAAATAAAACCTAACTAGACCCAAACATTATTCAAACCCTGATATCCCCTTCATAAGCAGTCAAGTCTAAGACCAGAATGACACCTTGGGCCAATCGACCATTGAAGCGGGTACCTTTGATTATCATATGCCCGCTTTGGTGGACATTTGATTTAACACGTCACTCTCACAATATACCAGGCTGGAGATGATGAGGATATTGGAGTTCTAGTTCCAGTTGGGTGTTTTGTGGGTGGATTAACTAATTGGTTTTATACACATCACACAAATACGGTAACTTTAAATTCAAACTTTATCATCACAAACACGGTAGCGTAACTAGTACATCAGCGTCAAAGCCAACAGGACGTATTGTGACTCGGTGCTAAAAAAAACCCACATATTTAATGAACGGTTGAGACGCAAATGTTTTATAGTAACCTTTTCAGAATTCATGTGAGTTATAATTGAAAGAATTTTCTCACTTCTCAAACCAGGATAACAATAACACTTCTGTTTTTTTAATGTTTACCATGCTGACATTAAAACTAGCAGTTGAGAACAGGACATTATTTCAAGATTTCCCTGACCAAGGTGTTAAGTTTTCTTAAGGCACTGAAGTGACCTTGCGATTTATTTTTAATAAGGGAAATCGACGACGTGGTGTGGATCCTCCTTTGGGTTCACTAGGTTAGCAATAGCCATTATGATTCATATAGGAGGAGCAACTTTGGTCAAGTCATCCACCAGAATGGACGTGTGATAATCAAAGTACGAAGAGGACATAATCAGT
The DNA here is from genome assembly GCA_039000515.1 of Timema cristinae. NCBI lineage: Eukaryota > Metazoa > Arthropoda > Insecta > Phasmatodea > Timematidae > Timema > Timema cristinae. The sequence continues at coordinate 53,799,967 of JBCFYV010000003.1, read as the reverse complement.
CCTACTTGGTTTTAACATAAATCATACAGAGAAATGTTAGTTCTCATTATGTTAACCACGAGTATATTTAAATAAATCAACAAAACTAATAAATCAAACATTTCTTTTTTCAATATCCTAATTTATTAAATAATAATAACGTTGGTAGGACCTTCCTAGTAGGTAAACTACTTGGCACCTGCACCAAGTAGAATAGCATCAGTTGTAACTAACGCATGGGAATCAAGTGCAATCAGGATGCAAACAAAACAAGATATGATCTGAACCTAAGCATCCGGGGCAGATAAGACTTGTGTCATTAGAACATGGAGTGGATTGTGGCTAGCTTTATTATTAAATTAAATAGCAAATCATTAAAATTAAATATTTTTAGGGTGAACATTCCCATTAGATTTTGATGATGGGGAACACCAACTTTGAGGCCCAATTTAGCCAAATTATGTATCATAAAAAGTAAGTCAATACTCCCTCTTAATTTCCCCAGAATATGTGTATACTCAATTATATTCTGTATTTCGTTAGTAAAACCAATTGTCAACTTTTTTGTTCTCTATCTTATACATAAGCACACAGTATCCTCAATTTTACCTCTTGACTAGCAAAGCCTAACATTTTACCATCTATTTCTTTTCAGAAAAAGTTTAACAACTCTTTGTCGAGGCGAATAATCTGATTGCACTTGGTCACCGTTGATGGAGATATTGAAGTCAGAGATTCGATTATGTTAAGAGATTCAAGTTATTCATTTTAGAGTCATCCCATATTTTTATATCTCCTTTCCACGCTAGTGAGGTTGAATTTACTTCAAGCCACTCTCCTCAACCATACCTCTTAATAGTTGAAATGATTTAGATTAGAGGTGGGCAACAGATGTGGCGAATGAGAGTAGAAATTCACCATAGCATGTAAAAATCGAGAAATTATTTTGCTAGATCGAACATTTATAACAACACACACTGTTTTAACAAGTTTATTCACAACATTACACTTCTAATACTCAGCTACAACTGCCCCAGATAAAAGTGATGAATATTTTTCAATGAATTAAATATGTTAAGATAATTTAAATCCAAAATTCAAAAATGCTTTTGCTTCCAATTACATGCAGGAAATATCAAGTTACAACAAGCTCACGCCATCAGAAAAAAGTATATTTTAGTGTGAGAGCCTTAAAACTCAAATTCACCACACGATTAAGGACAATTCGTCACTTGTGGCAAATGGCAATTGGTTAACAAACCCGGGCTTAGAAAAAAAACAGAAGAATGTTATATTACAATTTAAATAGATTAATTTTGTGTCATTACGCCCATATGGATACAAAATAATTTTGTTTGTTTGTAGACCACGATTTACCATCCATTCAGGCTGTTTGAATACTTATAATAAAAGTGATAGAAAATCGAGAGTAAAAAGCTACAGAAAATGTACCAGCATTTGCTTGGAGGGGAAGGAGAGAGAAAAACATTTAGGAAAAATTACCCTGAACATCCATCCGGGATTTTAACCTTGACTTCCTCATCCCAGATGAACCAAAACAGACAAGTTCGACATCTTAGCCAAGTGCCCACTAATTCAGGTTAAAACTTAATTCAATAATCTATTATTAAGCTTATTGAGTATGTTACAGTGTTCGTGGTTAACATTGTAGTGACTTATAAGGAGATAAACGCATCGTTATAAGAAAGTTTTTATTTACTGTGATAAAATGGAAGTAAATTGAATAACAAAAGAGACAGCAAAATAATATGTTGCTAAATGCTCTTCTTTGTAATATCTCCTTTTCTTGAAATCACGTAGGGCGCTAATTGATGTTAATTTACACATTTATACTCTCTGGATTTGAATGCTTTAAGCTTTTGTAAAGGGTCTATTGTATTTACTAAGCTAAATGAAGAGGAATTCTTAAGTCTGCAAATATGTATTCCATTCTTCATGAGGCTAGAAAGGAAATTCGTAATAATATATTGACATCGGCTATAGGAAAGAAGGAACCATTTTTAATTATTTGGTGATTTAAAAATAAAGTTTATAGTACTCGCACAGGTGGATAAGTGGATAAAGTTATAATCTTATATTATATAGTTTATCAACGTTGGGAATGGGAAGGTTCAATTCTCGGTCAGGTGTGCTGAGGTGCTTTATATAAATGTTTTGTCACACTTTCACCATGAAAATGGTGGTATATTTTGTTTAAATTCTACCTACCTCACACCTTTCATATTAGTGTAGATATACATTGGGACTTGATGAATAGTAAGACGTGAAGAATGAGAAAATCATGTTTAGTTGGTTATACATATGTTTATTAGTTTTATAATTTTGAAAGCAATTAAATTTTAATTCAAACGTGTATAAGTTTAATTTATTTTGGTGAACATAACATGAATATTTCCCATTCATGTTGCATAAACAAGGATATTTATTTTTTACATTAAAATGAAGCTTTTCCCAAAAACAGAATGTTTATAAGTTACTACCTTATTTTAAATATTTAATTTCCATCTGTAGGTGACTTCACTAGGGCAAAAAATTGAACAGATGGATGATTGTAATTGATACTTTCTTTTAAAAGCTACCTTATAAACACCATTAACTTTTTTCTTGTCAAATATGAGCTATGTTCACAAAACACACACACACACAGATAGGCCATTTAGTCCAAGGTCGGTAGGCTGTACGGTATGCACATCACACAACCAATCTAGTTGATTGCCTCCACACGATTGTTCAATTTTTTTCAATCAAACAGACATGAAGCATCAACATAAATTTTAAAAGTCATCACACGCACGTTGGTAGTTATCCTCTATTTCTGTAAAAAAATAAAATAAAAACGAAATTAAATTATAATTTTTTTCCCCTTTTTTTTTAGAATTTCACGAACAATTCATTGGCATTATTAACTCGACACATTTTCGTTTTATTCTAACCCAGCTTTTAAACCATCCACTCAAAAATCTAGAAAAAAAATTCCATAGAGCTTTTTACGTGGATGCGAGAATGTACGAATAAATTAATAGAGTCTGCGTGAGAACAGTAGAAATTCGTCAGACGTGAAATATGCTGTTGTACATTGATGCATGGGATTGGCATAGTGTGTGAGGGTAAGGGGGGTATGTTGCGAGGTTGGCGGTCGGTGAGCGAGTAGAATAGGAACGAGAACGGATAATTTGGTTTCCAGGCTCATTCAGGTTACACCTATCCCCCCGCCCTCCTCCCTTACCCCCCACTCCTCTCATTCCAAGCCACGCTTGCATTTTATTCACGGGAACGGTGTTAGAAATGATGGGTTTTTTTTTCCTATCAGAAAGTGTCGGGTTACCGCAAGTTAGCATATTGGGTAGATTCAAAATAGTTCGATGCTTAATTAAATTGATTAAGTGTAGACTTTAGAGAGAGTGACAATAAAACGGTAGTCTGAATCTCTCTTACGAATATTTTTCTCACTATACTTTTTTTATAAACTGTTTGTTAAGTTAACTTCAAGAGAATTTTTTAAATTAAAATTATTTGATTGTTATTTCTTAACGTCATATATAACTTATGAAATATATAATAATTTAAAATAAGACATTGATAGCTTACATCTTAACCACACAGAATCGATTAATGATGTTAAGATTTGTTCCATTCTTCTTAAAATTTATATTTTAAGAAGAATAGAACATATTTTAAAATTTAATAAAATTGATTCTATATATCTTTAAAGGTTGGCGCACACCTTCCTGTCCGTATTGCATTGATTCAGCTATATCCTATATTATTTTTTTTAAAATTGAGAAAAATTCAAACCAGGAATTTATATTATGCCACTGTGAATTGATACGAGCCGTTGGGAGACGCCATCATACGCGTCTGCAGTTAATCAACTAGAGAGAAAAACTAATTTGTTTGTATAGTTTAAAATAACAACACCTTCTTAGGAATAGGAATGAATATACGTTATTGATATAAAACTGGTAACCAAAAACACATGTTTCTTCAATCGTTAATTAAAATCAATATTATCGGTGTTTATATCTATGCCAGCTTAGATAACAAATGTAAGAATTATAACCCTTAGTTTAAATCCAAGTGTTGATAAAAAGTAATTAACGAATTTAAGCTTATAACATCTAATTCAGCTAACAATTATTAGTGGGGGAGGAGTGAGATGAATATTGCAAATAATATTATTTAAAATAAATATATAGCCCTATTGGTATTGTTACATGTTAACATATATTTTTAAATATCTCTAATGTTTTTTGTATAATCTAAGATATGTCGTTGGCAGGAGTCTAAACAAAACACGTTTTCAATATAATCTGAGGCAGTAACCAATTGTATAAAAAATCTTACTAAATTTGTAAAAAAACTTCTGATTTACAAATAATTACTAAGCATTAAAAAACCTTTCTCGAACAAAAATCAATAGCTGTAGAAAAAAATGCAGAAATATTCAAAATAATCCTACATCTTAAACATTTTAACTTTATGTATAAATTTGACTATACTCATAAGCTTAATTACAAAATATTTCATTTATGGGTATATAAGAATATGTATGAATAGATAAAAGTGTAAATAAAGGTCTATAATGTATTTTTTTAAGGCAATCATCAACTATTTTAATATATTTCAATAAATTCAATAAAGATCCTTGATGAAGTATGCCCATGGCATATATTTTAATTTAAGAAAAAATACAGATTAAAAAACTTAGGCTTAGCTTCTAATACGTATATAGCCACTTACTAATAAAGAATAAGATTATATATTTTCAAGAGAATCGCTTTTTTATATTTGGTTTTTTGCATACATAGTACTTTTTGCTAAAATGATCAAAAAAGTCGCATTTGTGACGTTAATTATTTTTTATTTAAAAAGGTTTTTTTTTAGATATTATATTAAATATACAGTAGTCACTTTTAATTGAAAAAGGGAGTTGTTGTGACCCGTGTGCTAAAAGCAAATCTGTTGTAGAACTATGTTAATATTAATACACCTGCCCATTCAATTTGGGCCAAGCCCCTAATATCTATTATAAGTACTTTCAATCAAGAAACCAACATATTTTAAATTCTTACTATATAGCTAATATTTTAAAATTAACTATAACATAATAATGATGTAAACGATTGAATTATGCTAAAAACCTTATGTTGAATTATATTTTTTATGATCACACAGGGAATTTATTTAAATTGCTTTCCAAATAAATTTTATTCACTATTTTTGTTACATACTTTAAGTGATAAAAGTGTTATACATTCATATCTTTTTATTTAAAAAAAGCTACATATATTAAATGTATTGATATAGTTAATATATAACAAGTAAAGTGTTTAGACTTGTGAAAATTTGAAATTATCAGATTATTCTTTTATTAGTTCATGATTGATTAAGTGAGTCCATGTGTCAGTCATCTATCGAAGTTAATGATACTTTTAGCTTTTATAAAAAAAATACACCTGTTAAAGTTAGTTTATTATAGTGGTGGAAAAACCTTTTTTTACTCAAAAGTGAACATTAATTAATCAAATCCTATAAAAAATATCTTTTTTTCAAAAGCAAGCCATTCCCATACCAGAAATATATCCTTACCTGAAAGAGGTATTTTGATTCCAACTCTCTAAAGACTTATCCCCCTCTCACTACCCCTTCCTTACTCTGTAACCGAAAAAAAAGGTAGTCATAGAAAACGAGGAAGACTCTCTAGCTTTCTCTATGTATGTATCTGTACGAGTCTGTCAGTCAGTCTGAGGCAATCCCGGAGATGAAGTTTACCCAGAGGATTAGTATGTTTACAACTGAGATGTAGCTAGAAGGTAGAGCGGGAATGGCCCACTCACCCCATGGAACAAGAAGAGGCTTCTTCTACTGGGTTAAGAAGGGATAAAAGATGAAGTAGTCAAGTCTACCTACCTACCCCCCCCTCCCTATTGACTGTTTGTTCTGCCTTTCTCCTTCTTTTCAACATCAACACACGAAGGAGTATCAAGTGCTCAAACTGCTTTGAAATAATACTAGGATGGTCAAATATGCCTTCTTCCCCTACCCGGGCTATAGTCAGGCTACAACGTGAAGTGGTTGTCTTTCCTGTTTTTAGTATTATTACAAAGGTTTAAAAAATATAGAGGGTTAAATCGCTCTATTGTTTAAGAGATGGAATTTTTAAGAAATAAAATAGGATGTTGTCAGAGATTTTATTTGAAGTAAAAATTAAACCACCAATATCGACAATCAATAGTTATAATAAAGACAAATTAGATTCTGATTATAAGGGTTTGACACATTAGTTTTCAAGTATTTACATTATTGTTTATATAAATATTATTGCATTTATTAATTTTTTTCGTGCTACATTCACTAACAAATCAAATAAATTAAAATAGGCCTATTGTTAAAGCTGTTGTCATATTATAGTCGTATTATTTATTATTAGGTGTTATAACTTACGACCGATTAATTCCTTTTTTCAGTGAGCTTATACCTCCAATGCACCCTTTCCGCTGCCTCTTTCATCATTCCCAAAATGCACTTCTTTCCTTCAAGTCATCCAATATTTGAATCCTCATTCCTAAGCTGCTCTTTTTCTTAACTTTGCCTTCTATGAAGTTGTGGAGAAGATAGTTTATCCAAAGGATATGCTCGATCCAGTTGGCAAATGAATAATAAACTTACTTTTAAATCACCATTTCTATTCAGTTCTGGAGATGGTATTCGCTAGTTATTGGTAGGACATATATTCAACACAAATATTTTGACTATATTTGTAAAAATAAACACTGTCTGCCCGTAATACTTGCAAAAGACGGTATCGATTGTAACGAGGAGGCCTAGGTTTCAATTTATGCTGGGTTGAGTGGGGGGATTATTTATATAGTCTCTATTGGTCGTTCAAATTAGTGATGAGTCGCTCGGGAGCGAGTCATTCAAATTTAACGACTCCTGAACGAGATATGTGAACTAACGACTCTCGCTTCACGAGCGTGTCGTTCACGCCACCATTTCACACTATATCACGCGTCTGATACAATTATCAATAAGCCAACAGTTCTTACTACACATTTCTATTATTATTTGTACAAAATAAACGTATGCACATCAGTTATACATTTAAATCAAGAACTTAGATCAATGAAATTAAATAGGCCTATTACCATAAATATTATTCCCTACCACAAGGATACATCAGGCACCGCTCCCTTTTCCCCTGATTATTGCTTTGTATCCATGTGACACTTTACTTGAGACATCGTGCATTAGTTTGATGATTCTTTACATCTCTTCTTTTCACTCATACGTTATCATTATCTCTGCCAACTCCCTTTGTGTTTTCATCCAATGTTCGGTTTGATTTAGTTAGTCTTGGCTATCAACGCATCGCTTCTGCACTACGTCCAACCACCCTTCATCACTGAGCTTATAGAGTTGTCATGCACGACTCTCTTTTCGCTCTCGTTCATTCGTTCTGGAAAGAGTCAGGAGTGTTTGTCTTTCACGACTCTTCTGTCGTTCTACGTTCATTAATATGAAAAAATCAACTATAAATGCTTACTATCGTTACTAGATAACAGTCCTGACTACAATATTAAACCATTTTTCTTAACATCAATATACATAGTTCTGTGAATTAGACACTAAAGGCTATATGCTAAGGTTAATCATTATAAGTAATATTCGTAAGTAATAAAATTAAAGAATCAAACCCAATAGGCTTCGGATAAATTACACATAAATCTTAATTCGTTAATAAGTTGAAAAGGAAAGAGAGACAGATTTGCACGCTCGGAACGGGAATTGTGAGAACTAGCTAGCGCTCGCTCTTCAAGTTATTGGTTGGGAAGGGGTTAAGATATTGGGAGCGAGCCAGCCATGCTGTGAACGATATGACTCATATGAACGACTCTCATGAACGACTCTTTTGAGTGAGCGAGTTTATATGAGCTAGCTCACGTCAATGAGCTGGTTCGACCCATCACTAGCTCAAATGAGGACACATTTTCTTTAGCTGCCTTGTAATCATTTCCCTGAAGATTAAGCTTTTATAGACTTGTGTTAAAATGTATGAGAAGAGTAGTGGTTGTCGAAATCCACATAACCAAGAGGGTAAATAGGCCTACATCAACGTTTATATAATATATTACACTATCAAAAAAGGTTTAATGAACTGTGAATTTTATTATACCTTGTATATTAATGGTTGGCTTGTCCTTTTTTCATTTCCACCCTTTTCTATTTCCAACTGTGATAAAACATGATCTACAAGAGATTAGTTAAATAAATGTAAGGGAGGCTAAATTATACTTTGAACTGTTGATGAAGACTTGAGAGGTGTAATTTCCCATATTTTGATGGAGCCTTAATGCATTAAAGTGTTTTGAACGGTTAAACACCTAATATTTTAGTTATTGTCACGGTGAACTGGCGGTCTAGGGGTAAGGTGTTGGACTTCTGTGCTGGGGTCTGGGGTTCAATCCTCAGTCTCGGCACAGATTTATTTGATTACCAAACCCTTCCTTCACCTCTGACAAGACATATTGTGAATGTGGGGAATGCCAGGCCTCCACCGTGGTGGATTCCATGTTAAACTGTAGGTCCTTCATTTAATCTCACAATAACCCTACCATTACACATTAGCGTAAGTGCGTATAAACCGAACGGGTTGTAAGACGCGGTACTAATAATAATAATATAATAATAATAATAATAATAATAATAATAATAGTTATTGTAAAATATATGTCAAGAAGAATCTTTAGAAAATACTTGCGTAGAGGGATATTTTTCCATAATAAGAAAATATTCCAACCCGGACTGTACTTAGATGAATAATCTGAACTATTGGGACATTAGCTTTACCTTATATCGTTTAAATATAACCCTGATTTCGAGTTTGTAATTGCTTGCTATTCACGAGCTTGGTGATTATTTTTGAACAATGAATTAAATATTTGAAAATTTGGGGATGATTATTAAAAGATTCTAAAGATTTAATAAGAAATACACACTGTTAATAAATGTATACTTACGTTGTTTCTGAATTCGAAGAAACAGAAATGTTATGGTTTGTTTAAACGTTCAAAGTCATCGAGTTTTACTTGAGCGGCCATGATATTTTTAACTACATCGGGTGGGCACCTACATAAATAAGCAAGGTGATACCAAGTTAAATTAAGTTCTGTTCACTTTAGCGCTGTTGTTTTCAATACATACATAGATTAAAAAAATACATGTTCATATGGTTAAATAACAGATTGTTCTATCAAATATTAAATTAAACTTAAATTCCTAAGATTGAAAGCTCAAAATTTACCTCACTACATTTATACTTAGTCCGACACTTTAGCTCAGTCAGTAGCGTATCTGCCTACTGAGCTAAGGATGAAAATATTGGTTAACCCTTTCACATTGCTAAATTAACGGCCGAGGACTGAATGGTTACAATAAGCGTTGTTAATCCAATAGTTAAAATCCCGTTTACTTCATCGCTCAAATTAAATTACTTTACTCATGATGTTTGACTTGTATTTCTAGCAAAAGTAAAAAATACAATGTTTCTAAAACCATTTAACTTAATTTAGATTGATTAGTAAATCAAAATTAATATGATTGTATACTTCTTTTCCTTTAAAAATATCAGTCTAATCTTGATTGAGTACACTATGACCTTATCTTATAAGCTACACAAAACCAAACGAAGGGAATCATTTTGTTAGAAGTCTTGTGTTTAAAAAAGTACTTATTTCGTATTTCAAAACTGCATTCCTAATTAAAGTTTATTTGTATCGTGATGACGATTTTATAAAAAAAAAGTATTCTAAATCTAAACGACCCATTTCAGTTACCGTATGGTCTAAGGCACCAATCGCACAGTACACTAGACATGCGATGATGAGAAGGTCAAGGTTCGAATCGGGTGTACTAAGGATTGTTTTTACAAAATAGATGTCCACTCTACTTCCACACCAAAGTGGGTAAACTTCTTCAAATATTGTCTTCTTAATCTGTAAAACTATAAGCGTAATTAATACATAAGCGTACAACCTAAACGGGTAGAAAAATATGGTGCTAAAAAAATAATTAAAAGGATCTTTACTTATGTGGCAAGAAAAATTACTTGTTGGAATTCGTTGAGGATTAAATTTCTAAAATAAATGTAATTTAACTGTTTCATGATAAACAATAAATGCTTAAACGAATACTTGATTTTGATTAAGTAAGGCTAAATATATTCAAATTATTTTGGTGAATTTCCATTAATAAAATTTGTTTCAAATATTAATTTTTATGGGATTTTCGTACATTTATTAGCAGGGATTCATAAATGTAAAATAAGATATAAACGTTGTTTCGGACCTTCAGATTAATAATTCTATTCACATAACAATTTGTTAAAAAAAAAAGTTAAGGTTATCATTTTAATTTGTCACAAAGCCATTTATATATATATTTTAACACGTTTGGAATACCTTTTGAGCAATTTCAATTTAATTTTAGGGAATAAACAATCTAACATTTTAATAATAATAGTAATATTATTTTAGCATATTGGGTAGATATGCTTTTAAATACTAATGGAGAGGGAATCAATAAATAAACAATGCTTATCAACAACATTAGCCAACCAAAATATATTTAAACATTTCAATTTCGACAAAACACTGTGCATATTAATTTCGAGATTGCATTGTTTTGGTTTCTTATATTAAGCTTGGATTAAAGTGTATTTTTCATTTGGTTTGTTTCAACGTGAAACTCCTCTGAAAAATAGTGCTCATTAATATGTTGGTAAGGTTGTTGTTTGATTTAATATTGAAAGATGTTTTTATAAAATAAAACAGGAGTTTGTTGAACTTGTTGGGTTGACAAAATCATTTTTATCTTAAAATATAGTATTTTAAATCTATATAGTAGCTTTCCTTGTTATTGGAATAGTTATCAATTATATTTTTCCCTCCTGTGAATAATTCATTTTTTGAGACCCCGGAAGATTGTGGTGGTATTTAAAGATAATGAAGAGGTTTTACCCGTATTTGCATTGTCCTAAAACCAAAGGTATTGGCTACCATGATGGAGGTAGATCGTTTTTGCCATTAGTTTACAGATAAAAAATTGCAGGGCACCCAAGTACCAAAACTTGAGTACTTAAATATTGGCTAATTTAAAGGTTGGCCAATAAATTGTTGCTCCTTGAATCAAACACAATACTTGGGGTTTATCATGAGAATTGCAGGAGTATGGATTCTGTTTAGGTATACATTCAGTGCCCCACCACTACCCTCTCAACTTGGGTAAAGGCATTCGTCTTAAATTGATATTTTACTTAGACACATGATCCCTCGAACCTAAATTTGTATACCCAACTTAGGTATACAATAGTTTTAGTATTCCATGAGATCTGTGAATTGGAATGCTATTTTTTATTTAAAAGTATTTAAATCTATATCGATATCTTTCAACCAAAATTGTAGGTCCAAACAAAAATTTATAATTACTAGTATAAGATATTATTGAGACTACTTACAAAACAGCTTTGGATGCAATGGGAGAGGTAACTCTGAAAAACTCAAACTGAGATATAGTTCATAGAATAGCCAAGAAAGCAATCTACGACCACAAAAACTGTCATCGTGCCTAGAACGACCAAACATGTTTTTAAAATTAGTCCAATGTCAAAAATAAACAATTGGTATATATTATTAATCTAACCTAATCCATCCTAAACGAATGTCTACATCCATCACTAAAGCATTAGGCTAGTTACTCGATTAAGTGGCCGCGTGGTCTAAAGCGCTACTCTCATAGTAGATTTACTGCCAATGTCGGGTAGATCAAGCTTTGAATCTTGGTCGGGTGTACTGAGGGTGGTTTTTACAAAATAGTTTGCCACTCTCCCTCCATGCAAATGCCAGTACATTTCCAATAAATGTAACATTTTTTATCCCTAAAACCAGTATTGTTTTTAGAACATAGGTGTATAATTCGAACGAGTAGCGAGATGCAGTACTAAAATATACAACTAGGTTCTGTACGTAAAAGGAAATGTCTCATAAAAATAATGTGGTCGTTTCCAAAAGGACACCTTAAAAAAATCACATTATTTTTAGCATTCATTAAGGTGAGAGTGTAGGGAAGCAAGATAAGGTGCTTAAAGGTTTTTTGTAATTTTTAAATCAACACTTTATTTGTAAAATAAATACAATATTTCTCCAGTATAAAAATATTTTATTTTATTTTCACATGGGGTCTTACACCAGACTGTTCTTGAATATATGTCAAGGGAGTTCTGGTATTAAATGACAACGTTTTCTCTTCATTTAAAAAGTTTCTCATCTAATATAACTATGCTCATGAGTCATGACAGATACTCAAGAACGGTTTAGGTCACCATGCTAAGAAAATTAAACAAATTATTTTTCAACTGGAGAAAGACTTTATATATTTTGGCTAATAAATGTTTTGATATGAAAGCTGCAAAAACATTGTTCTCAACTAGTTTTTACTTCCCCCCATCATAAAGATTTTCGTCAATGATCAATCTCCTACAAACCAGATCAAAGTCTTTGGAATCCTTCCTTATTTCCACCAAAACCTAAGTAACATTTACACCATCTGTTCTGACTACTCCCTCTCCTCCCAAAACCCTGGACCCATCAAGCTGGCAAGGTCATCCACGAGTGAAATCCACCCAGGGTGGCTGTAAGGGGGTCCTGTGATTCACAAATCAGCCAGGGTGTACAGACCAAGGATGCTGCGAGTTGGAGTAATGAGATAACATCTCATTAGAGGGTGCACCACCAATAGGAAGGATCTGGTGGGGGGTTATGTGGGGTTGGGGAGGGTAATGATGGTCAATGACAGGATAGAGGGGAGGAGGTGGGTTTGGTGGGTTTCGATACGCATAAGGGGGTTCGGGGTGAGTGGGGGACCCAATCACCATCTCCTGTCACGTACAGGGTTCCTTGCTTGGATAAATATGAAAAGGATATAACTGCTTATTCCTGTTAGTAACATTCCCAGAATTAACAAATCACAGGGCCAGACTTTAAAAGTAGCAGGAATCCACTTAAGCACGGTCAACTGTATGTCGCCTGTTCAAGAGTATCGAATGCCCGAAACTTACATGTACTTGCCGAAACATTTTGCTGTAATATATTTGTGACAATTTAAGTCTTACTAATATTATAAATGTGAAAGTTTGTGTGTTATGAATATAATGTGATTGAAATTATGTTATCTAAGAATTTGTGATTTAATATTTTGTAATTAAGTAAATTGAAATTAGTGTAACGCAGTTTCATATTAATAAATAATTAATATGTGATTTTAGCTATGTAGTTCGCAAAAAATATTATTTCATTTATTTATTTATTTATCTTACTAATTATGAAGATAGATTAAATAAATAAATAAATTAACAATTGATAACTTAAATAATATATATTTCTTTTACTACGAAATATTTAAAAGTGAAAATTAAAATGTTTAAGTAAAGATAGCATCATACGGCAAAATTATTTACAGCTATAACTGAGAAAAACACATAGATATTTGAAAAAAATAAAGTTTGAGCTATGACCAAAACAGTTTAGTTAAAGATTAAAAGATTTGATCAATTATTGAGGGCGAAGTCGTGACGGGTAAAAGCTAGTATAAATATAAACTCTACATTTACATTTAATTGAGTGAAAATTAATAAAACGGTATACTAACTAAAAACTTTAAAAATCCATCACTGCATGATTTAAGTTTGTAAAATAGTAATGTTATTATTAGCTCTAACCTACTTAAGAAATCTTAAAGAGGTACATGGGAAGGAGGGGGAGTTTTAAGAATAGTTAATACTTACTGACTGAGAAGTCCCACTATGGAGAGAAGGGAGTAAGAAACTAACTACTTTTATCAACTAGGACTAAGCAATACCCTTTCAGGACAAAGGTCTTCAACCTTTCATGGTCCCAATCGACTTACAAACTTATCAAAGTTCCCACGATCACCCTTTTTTCTAAATACTCCTTTCTATCTTTTTTAAATCAATCTTTCCCCACCTTTATAGAAAACATTATAGAATAAATATATATATATTTTCATACTAATCAATTAAATATATCTAATAAAATTGCCTACTATAGTCAAAATAACATTTTAACTATAGGCCCACTAGGCATGGGACTAGGGGTGTCGGTTTTATGGGGAGACATATTTTGGATCGCATTATTTTCTGTTAGAATTATGTATACAAATTATTGACTAACACTATTGAAATAGTTCAAGATAAAGTAAGAACGACAATGTTTATTTTTAAATAACTGTACTTTGCAATCGCTCTGTAACTGAGGTCAGTCTCCTCGTCTTCATAATTTTAACTCAAGCTACTGTAGGGCATGTACTGTACATGCCTGATTATCTTCCGTAGACATATTTTCTCAAATACTAACTTCTAGCCCCCTTCCCCAGCACCTCTATCCTCCAAAACTTCCTAAAGACCTTGAACCTTCAGAAAAGGTTTGGAGGGAGGGGGAGGGGAGGGGGCGCAAAGTATAATTGTGCCTAGGGGCGCCAAAATCTTAAATCCGTCACCGACTATAGTTGATAAAGTTATTTTGGCCACACTCAAATATTAGTAGAAAATAATTAATGTAAGGCGAGTTTAAAAAATAATAATTTGGCCTTAAATCATTTTACAGTTTTCTTACACGATCGACTGAAAATCTCCGTGAGATTGGCCGGTTTTCCGACCCCTGGTCTAGAGTAGGTCAGGCGTTCTAAGCAGTCTGCTAAACTTGATGATATCATAATATTTTAAAGTTTAGTACTTAAAAGATTAGGATTCAAGAATTATTTTTCAAAAGTTCTTGCAAAGTGTTCTTATCGATCGTAAAATGACTTAGGCCTATTGACGATATCTTCCATTAACAAGTCTTAAAGGCTTGTGGGCTGATTAAAAATATATTTTATCAATTTTTTTACATTCAACCTTACCACCGTTAGTTTGTTCAGTAAGATTATATAGGATTTAGGGAATTAATTAAGCTGCTGGTAAAACTTAATGGCATTAGATAAATCGTAATGATAATAATATAGCTTCATTACTGCACATTTTTACTATTTGCAATGACAGGGTTTTTCATAATCTAAATGTATCGGTTTTTATTGCCAGTCAGGCTTGAAAAAAACTATGGTTGGAAAAATTGTTTTAAAAATTTTAACAAGTTGATAAATTATGGTATGATTATTTTGTGAAAAGTTTTTAGAAAAATATAAATATACTAGTGGGCCTGACAGACGTTGTCCTGCCCGAAAGTTGGGTTTTCGTTTGGATGGCATAATTGATTTCGATAATAAAACAAACACTATGTGATCATCAATATTACAAATGAACTCCAATTAGTGAGTTACACAAGTATTAAAAAGTCAGAGTTTGTCAAGACAACATACAGAATAAAACATATTTTCTTTCCTCAAAATCAACTATATTGAGAAAATAGTACATTACAAATAATTTGTTTCACAGTAATGGCAATGCTTTCCCATTCCGTCTGTCTGTTTCTGAAACTAATAAATTGTACTTAGAATAGGAATTGCTAGACACTTATACATACATGGTATCCATTATTAAACATAATAATATATGGAATAGTGATCCCTACAATTTTTGGAATTTCGCCCACAACTCCACAAATATCAGCTGTATCGAAAAAAATTGCTAAGCTCGCTTACAAATTTGTATGCCGAGTACAGCTAATTTTATTTTATTGACGTACCTTCAAATATGACAAATATCAAATTACTTTTTAATTGTTTCTATTTTCATAGTGCAAAACATATACTGTTTTGGGCCTAGAACCTTTACGGGCTTAAGCAGAACAACTTACTTATATACGTACCATCTATATAGTATATGCTTGTTGTACGAAGTACATACTATTTCGATGATACGTACAGTCAGCTGCATAGAAACCTCACCCCCTCTTATACCTAAGGTTGTGATGTTATAAAAACGGTCCGACAAAATGAATAAAGTTAGATTTGTTTTTATCTTAATGCGAGTTGATTAACATGTTTTTCGTATAATCCCTGAGGTGTATAAATGAACAGATTGATGTGTAATTTAGTTAATCAACGATATTAATTTTTGTTTGAAGACACGTGCAGTGATATCATGGCGATGCATTGCTGTTTGACCTGGTAATAACAAAATTTTAATTTCATCTCATTTAGGATTGCACGTAAATGTAATGAACAAATCTGGTCGGCCGCACGCGCGCATTAAAGTCTTGAATGTTTTTTTGCATATGACGTGGCTGCCAATATATGATGATGAAAGAATATATGCGGTAACGATGTCATTGCTATTAGTGGTTCCATCAACGTTACCGACGTTACCGATATTAGGATCACGCAAATGAATGTACTCCTCAGAACGCAGCTTCGCTTGATTATACTTGATGTACCGTAATCGCTCGCTTTAAATTTTTGGATACACATCAACGATGTATTGATGAAAAAGCTGGAGGCATCAGAGAATGTTGTTGTCTTCATTGGCACGAATCATCAACCGATATGCGTAAAGTTCATCGCGCTCACTTTCTTGTTGGTTCCTGCACCAGCAAAGTGAAAATATAAATAAGAAAAAAAGAAATTAATCTTACAGAAAAAGTAAATAATATGTAGATTGTACCTGTCACTGGATTTATTTGTTTGATGTTAAAATTATATCCATCTTCTCCTTTCCAAAATATCAACGGATATTGCAAAGCGTCGTAAGAACGATGACCGTCTTGAATTGTGTGAACCGTGTTATCTCTGTGTTGGATCCGTATATCTCGAGGTTCATATGCGTCGCAAACCATAACAACTGCAACTTCATTAAAGGTGTGTGAATTTTATCGGCCCGCATGCTCTCCAAATGGTTCTTTGTCTGCTTTATTGACGATCATGTAGTTGTCGTTTTGCAGTCTGTTTGAAACGGTATAAAACAACTGGACCAACTGGTTGTGATTTCGCAAAATCAGTTCCAAAGTCGCCACAATTTATCGCTCCTCCATCTGCTCGATGTGGTTGTACTGGCAGCATGCGTTTATTTGTTGCTCCTCATCGCCCATGAAGTAGATTTGCAAGAATTTTTGATCGGCATCAGGCATTGAGATTAAAGAACCTATTTGATGATATTCTTGGCACTGAATCTTAAACGTTGATTCGAAATGGTGAACATCCTCATTCTGAACGATTTTTGTTGCTACAAATGATGTCATTTGAAAGCAAGAATTGAATTTGTGAATTTTACCCAAAAACAATTTTGATTGAGGTGTGGCTCCAGCAAATTATGTTTTCAATGTTTCTGGCGGCAAATTCAATGGTGAAAGTACAACTTTTCCAGACGCGCAGCAGAAACCGGCCGATTTACCTTTGTATTTGAATGCATGAAAGATTGGTATTCTTTGTCCATAGCGACGCTGACAATTTGTGAATGTGACGAATAGTCAATGTCTGACTCATATTCGAACGCAAGACGGAGAAGTGATGCGCGTGTTAATGCGCGATGTACTTGCAGGCGCTGTGGTTCATGTGCTCTGTGTGCGTCAGTGGCTCGTTGACGTGCCTGTCTTTCTCTCAATGCATTAGATCGAAGGCATTCGTTGCGTTGCTGTTGACTTTTATTTGCACGTGTGTTTGCAACCTGGACTCTTAAATTTGCATTGTCTGTCAATTGATCTTCTGCCGTTCTATTTAACCGACAGGTGTGGACTATTTGTGAATTCTGTGTACGTCGACCAATATTTCCTTCTCTTCCACGAAGACCTGGCATTGTTCTTTAATAAACACACAACACCTAAATATATGACTTATATTTGAATTTTAAGGATTACATGTTGTTTTTTTTCGATGAAACGTTTAATACTCTGTAAATTTTATAAAATCATCGACACAAATAAGCACTTAAAATAAAAATATGCAGGTTAGATTGATTGTCATTGAATACGCATGTATATAATTTAAATTTATGGAAGATCATGTAAGATATTCACTTCAACACAGCACCTTACACATTCTCCCAATGTAATGTATGTATTTGAGTACACTTGATGAAAAATACACTCAATATTCACGCGATTGTGATACATGGATTATCGAAACACATCGTACAGAAATTGAAATGTCAAAACAACGCCAAGCCACGACGCAAGAGACTTGCGCATGTATTGATGCGTACGTCAAATACCACAGAATTCGAAATCAATGCCACCTATGTTACACAAACATAACTATGAATTATTCTCAGAAGTTCAATTATGCGTATGTCAAATACCACAGAATTCGAAATCAATGCCACCTATTGGTACACAAATATAACTATGAATTTTTCTCAGAAGTTCAATTATTCACTATTCTGAAGGTTTTAACGTTCAATTATTCACATTATATTCATTATTATAAATATTTGGGGGGAGGGGGAGCGTAAGTGAAATTGTGAGGTTACATGTACTGATATGCAAAAAATCCCCTTAAATAAATTCCCTAAAAAATAAAAATAAATCCTAGAACCAGATTGCAGCGCCACCTACCGGGTTCAGTTATGAATCAAAACCATCCATGGACCCACACAAATACACAAAAAAATTTCATCAAAATCGGTCCAGCCGTTTAGGAGTTCAGTGATATACACACGTACAGAAGAATTATATATATTAAGATTATATAGGTCAAAATTAATTTTCTAATAAATCTATATCATTAATATTATTTTAAAGATATTGATACTATCTATCAAAAGTGACAGCTGAATATCTCATATTACTCGTATATTGGCGCATATTTTAAAATGGTTTTAGTGAGTTTGGTAAGTGTCAAAAAAATGTTTTTTCCTATTTTTATGTGACTGAATCTTCCGTTTTTTTGGTACCATAATTAATAGAACAGGATTGTTTTTTTGGACAGTGCTTAAAAGTTTGTGGAAAAAATCACAGATTTATACCAATTACAGAATAAAATGTTCCTAGAATTTCATTTATCGCCTAAATCAATTCATATAAAAATATTTTTAAATTCATTAGATTACTAACAGTAATGGCTGGTCTATTAAACTATTATATAGTAATGTAATATATTTCTAATGGAAGGATTAGTCAAACCTAACATCAATATATCATATTTAAATTATTACCATTGGTCTAGTATCTATTCCACAAATATCACCAAATAGATGAGTTTTCTCTTAATAGTTTCATTTTTACCTAATATATCTTAGGAACATTAAACTCTTTTTCATTACATTAATAACATTTTAAATAGATTTAGTTCTAATCATAAATGTGTTACTATTGAAAATGATGGTACACTTATTTTCAGTATTGGAACCTTCAGAAATAGTTATTAATTATAAACTAATTAAGTGAATAAATACATTAATTGGATTAGCTTTTTAATTCCTTTAATATTTTTAATAGTTCCTAATATTTTAACAATTTTATTAAATAAAATTATTATTAACCTACAAAGCTATTAAGCTTTTGGTGCTTGTTTTACAATAAGATAAATGTGGTTAGATATTTTCATATTAAATATTATACACAGTCATCAAGACGTACTTGCTCAGAACTTGACAATGACTTATCCTTGTTCCATTGCTCTATGATGAACTGGTACAAGATAATCAGGGCGGATGGCTTTCAGGAGCCTTCCCTAGGGCTGGAATTGAAGGGGTGGGGGGAAGACATTTAGGCCCACGGCACGATTTTTCTGTAGTGATGGTAAAGGGGAGGAGATGAAGGTTCCAGCAAGGTGAAAATTTATTGGTTGAATATAACTTTGATTCGTCAAAGGTGTGCTTTGACGGGATTTTTTAAAATCTAATTATGCATGAGTTCTTCATATGATGGTCGATAGGTATTTGGATGGTTGGTTGTGTATAGGCTAATATGTAAATATAATCTCGTTATGAAAATGATTTACCCCTTTATCAAGTATTGCACGAGAAGCACTCAACTTTCCAGGGGTTGTACTGTTAATTAAATTTCCTTCTGAATGCAATTGAAGGAATGAATAACAGAACAGTGATGTTTTTGTCTTCAAACCATTCCGTTCTGTGAATTGTGTCCTTCATTTGAAAATTGAATCTGTAAAATGCGTTTGAGAGTCACTTATTTTATCATTAATGCTTTTTTTAAAAAGACATTGATAATGTATCTATCTATTAATTTGAGGTATTTAACGTGCACGTTCTATACCGATATTTTCACATAAACTCTCTTAGTTCTTTCACATAACACATTTGACATAAGAGAGAGACGGGTTTTCCACTCCAAAGGAATTTGTGTTTCGGTTCTTTATAGTTCAAGAAAAATCCACCGACCCTATCTGAGTTTGAACCCTTGAACATTGGGTTCGGAGGCGATCTCTTTACCTCAACACCACTGAGGTCGACAGCATTGATATTATCTGGTATTTATGATTAAATACTCCAACGTTAGACAAAGATACATTTGAACCATTAAAAAATAAACAATTGGTGCCAGTATTTCACAAAAAACACACGCACAAAATCGTAAAACATTAAATGTAACAAGAGTTCTCTACGAAAGAAGAGATGAACATTAAAGAGGACTTGAGGAGGGTAAGAGGGGACATCATGTAGAGAGAACGCAATCACTTATCATACCATACGAGGCGTACCAAAATAATGGTACTGCATCTTATGAACCGACGGGGGGGCGCCTCTCTGCTCAAATCTTCAAGAGGAAGGAAACGGAGGGTGTTTTTGGTTGGCCACGAGAGGAAGCATTGGAAGGAGTGTGGGTGAGTGGAAAAAAAAAGAAGGGAGGGACGAGGTTGTTGTCGACGTGAAAGGGTCGTTACTGAAGACGAAGACAAAAGGGAGTCCAGTCATCTAGGGATGCCACAAGTTAGTGTTTTTGAGTAAGGGTGAAGAATCTCCCTCCTTCCCCTTCTCATGAATATCATTGAGGAGGGTGCATTTGTTTTAATGTCAACGGGGATTGTGAAACAAACTGGAATTACATGGTTATAGGGGTTCTTAGCCATAAATAAGGTGTTTTTTTTTCATATAATGCTTTCCTATAATTCGGAGAAGGGATGGTTTATGATTCCTTAAATAATCTTTATCGAGCTGAAGCGAGTAATTTGATAATATAATCGTTATATTTTTAGGTTATTTTGAAATAAAATAGCTCTTCTAAAGTGTAAAATATCCCAAGCTTATTATATTAGTATATGATAGAAATTTGAGTATAACATTTTTTTCTTAAATATTATAGATTTGAATTTTTCTATATATTTTTTTCGTGTTTTAAACATTTAAAAGTAATCTGCTTATAAACAGAAACATTGTATTTCTATCACTAATTTATGAAACATTAAATAAAAATCATATCAAATTGGTTTAATTTTTAAGCTAACAAGATTATTTTGTTAATTTAAATTAGTTTAAAAACGACACTTAGACACGATAATCGAACCCAGTTATTTTGGCTTAGCGTGACAATGTTCTATCAGTGAGCTATCCAGGATTCGTCCTATGCTTAGTGTATTTTTCACTCACAGCTTAAGGCTAAATCGGTTATGAACGTGTGAAAATTGTCAGCTGTATATAAATAAGCGAGTTTAGATGGTAAGTTATCAGATACTACAGGCGTCTGCAACTCATTACCTAGGGATGTTATGCTGCCAAGCCCTCCTGAGTCACAGATGGCTGTAGTATATGATTGCTCACGATAGTATCGGTCGCTCATACGTAGCTTACGATTCTCATACGTACATCACAGACCCAGACGTGAATAATGTCCCTTAGCACAGGATAAATCCTAGAAATTCAGTGGTAGAGTATTAACGCGTTAAGCCAAAGTTCTCGGGTTGGATTAATGTGCCCATGTTTAATTTATCAACTAATTTAAACTTATAATATGTGGTCCCTTCCATACGGACATTCCAGTAATTACAATTATTTGCAGCTTGTGTGTTTATATTCATTATACTATTTTGTGTAGTCCGAACAGAACTTTATAAACCAAATTGCCATAAGAACAACGTACTACTCCAACTATAATTAGCCTGGTGTAGTATTTGACCATAAAACTCAGAATATACAAAACCATACTTTTATCGGTTGTTCTTTACGGGTGCGAAACATGGCCTTTTAACTTGAATGACGAAAATAAATCTCGGATGTTTGAAAACAAAGTGCTAGGAATATTTTGTCAAAAAAAGTATGAATATTGTGAGTAATGGAGAAGGCTACATAATGATGAGATATATACCCCGTGCTTATAACCAGACATTATTAGGGCAGTAAAATCTCGCAGATTGCTGTGTGCATGTCGTGCAGTGCATATGGGATTATCTGGAACAGCATTCATGGTATTGAATTACAAACCCAATGGGAAAAGACCACTGGGAAGACCCAGACGCAGATGGGAGGATAATATTTTGAAAGAATTGAGAGAGATAGGATGTAATGAGATAGACTGGAAAAAATAATCTCATTATAGGGATAGGTGGCGTACTTTTGTGAGTTCAAGTAGTATTTGACCAACAAATATTATCGTGGAGTTCTCAAATAAAAATTTAAAATAAATTTACTCTGCCTTTAAATGTTTGTTTTTAATACTTACAGGAACCACTGCAGACCTCTTCTAAGACTCAAATAAGCAAATACAAATTTTCTGCCGTTCAATATCAACCTATAATATCACCCCGAATTTATTTTATCTCATGATAAAGATTCTGGAACTACCACAATTCATTTAGCACGTTGAATAAAGTCACCTAATACTTAATCCCAACTCTATGATATGACATAATGGATTTTAAATTAATCTTCACTCAGTTACTTAACCTCCGTTCTCACAACGTTTGTTGAGCAATTTATCACACACACACAAAACAGTTTGAGGAAATACTCGCCATTGAGGATAATCACACTACATACTTCAACCGCCAGGCTCTTACTTTATCAACATCTTCCAAATGATAGTTCCTGAAGAGTATTCACACCACAAATTGTATTCAGCTCCAAATCTTAACCCTCTGATATTATTTATATATAATTTACTAACTAAATAGTTATAAAATTCAATTTTTAATCTTGTATATCTGACAAAGGAAAGCTAAAAACTTTCAGTGGCTCACTTACCTTCAGATTTATCTGATTGCCAAATCCTTCCTTCACCTCTGGAAAGACGTGTATTAATCACAACTTGTGAATGTGTGGAATGTCAGGCCTCCCCCGTGGTTCGGATCCCACTTAAACTGTGGTCCTCCATTTCATCTCACAATCACCCTACCATTACACATTAGTGCAAGTGCGTATAACCCGAACGGTTTGTAAGACGCGGTGCTAATAATAATAATAATCTAATAATAATTTACCTTATTTATTGATGTCATAGTTAAAATTGTTGTAATAAACAATAATGCCATAAAGTAAATTAACACAATAAATGTAATCTGGTTGGAAAGGAACGAAAATTAAGATACTTTTTTTTAGTTTTTGTTTTTGACGAAACAACTTTTTTTGGGCAAATCAAATATTGCTTCAGCAGAAGAATTGAGTTTAATTTTACACACAATGCCTGGTAATTATTTAAATTGTTCTTTAATATTTGTTTTTGTGATTGCGTGGCTTGGCCAATATTTTTTCTCTTAGTTCAAAAAGTATCTGTTCAACTTGCATGACAAATATTCAAGATACTGTTGAGATTGCTTGCTGAAAGTAGACAATTAAACTAAATCTATCTAATTAAGGGAGATTTTATTGATTTGGCATTAAATGTGGTTTGTCATAAAAAACACAAAAAATAGGGATCTTAAATACCTTTCCTTCCATCTCACCTTAAACACATATTTTATTAATTAAGTGTTTCAAGATTAAATATTTTAAACAGATGGCCGAGTCATCCTACGAGTTAACAACGTTACCTACCGGGTGAATTCTAATCTATTTTGGAAAGTGAACATCCTAGCTCTTGACATAGGTAAGCACTCTAAGGCCTTTTAGGCTATTGCATTTAGATTCCAATGTATGAAATAGAACAAGAGGGAAGAAATTTAGTAGTCCATCCTTTGAGGCCTCTAAACTACCTACTGAATACTTTTCTCCTAATCAACTTAGTGCCGGCTTAAAAAGCAGCCACGACCTGGGCTGCCAAGATACTAAAATCATTTACGAGTTAAAACATTATTTTAATAGCATTTACTAACATAGTTGTCTGTTGCATGAAACACGCGAAATATATTAGCACAATACAGGTAGTAGAAGGCACCTCTACCCATAGACGCGCACCAAAAGTTCATGTTTGTTAATGCGCACTACGCATTTTTTGCACATCAACCCAGCCGGCATTCTTTGTCAACATGTGTGCTCATGTCAATGATTATTCCACTTTGCTTGTTGTTATCAGTTTATATTTTCTCTAAGGATATCCGTATTTTCAATTAAACTGTTACCAAAGTTGTCGCCTATTCGTAAAAATATATTACGTTAAAATCAGGTTGAATCATTTTATCTATTAGTTTTGATTTTAAGCTGAACGGTTTTCAGTGTATTAAAGAGCTGAACATAAATTCTAAAATTATGTATTAAAATTAGATCACGGAATTACCAACCAATCGTACTTGGTGTCCAAGTTTTCTCTTATTAATCTTGTATTTTCAGATGAAATGTTAACAAAGTGTTCACCTGTTGCTAATATACTACGTTGAAGTATTGTGTGATCCGTTAGTTTCATACTTTTTTTTTGAGCAGTGAAAAAATATATTATATTTAACAAACAGTGTATATTAAATGTATAATACATTTAGGTGGTTAAGTTTATGTTATTGAACAAAAAAATTCAATTTATTTAATTGACATTCATGTGTCATAAATGAAAATATTTTAAAATTAGAAAAAAATATTTATACTTTCCTTAATGACAGTGGTATTTTTTGCATACAGTTAGATAATTATGAGTGCTAGATAAGAACATGGTATTTATTGTTGAATAAAATATTTTTTATAATCTGAAAATTGAAAAATGACACCTGGATACGGGAATCAAACCCTGGATAGCTTAGTGGTTAGAGCAATGGTATACTGATGCAAAGGTCCCGGGCTCAGTTTCCGTGTACAGGTGTAATTTTTCAATTTTTCAATTTTAAATTTTCTAGATGGTGTAAATCCTCACTAAAAGCATATATAATAGCTTTGGCGATTTTATTCTTAAAATATTTTTGCCTAGCAGTCTAGCAGATATTTAGCTATCATAGTCTAATAAACGTTAACTTGGAGTCCAAGAAATGTATATGATACTACATTCAAAAGGTATATATTATATAATCAACGTTTCCGCATGGCTTCCATTTAAACTTTATTCCACAAATTGATATGACCACACTAAATTTGCATAAGACCAGATACATTTAATCAGATTTTATACAAATTTTGCAAAGTTTTATCAGTTTATATTATAAAAATGTGCTGTGCAATGTTTGTTAACTATTAAGCTATGTTTTGCATAAACAAATATAATATAATTTCTAGATCTCTCCGATTAATTTCAAACTTTTTTGAAAGCGGGGCAAGACATGATAAATTTAAGATAAGATCAAATAATAACTTCTGTAAATCGAAAGTTTATCATGAAAAACTATTTATTGGCTTAAGTTGTCGATTATTTGTAATTCAGACAACAAAATATATGAATTAAAATGAATTAAAATTTTTTTTTTCTAGAAATGTTAATCAAAGCATAGTCTACTAAATCTTAATACTGATTGTTATTGGGGTTAAAGGGGAGGGGGAGTAAGGGCGAGACAGGAGCTCGCATTTTTCGGTCTTGCCGGGGTTGCAGGTACTTCTTGCATCAGCCCAAAATGTCCACTGACAAGGATAAACAGTCACTTTCGTATTTGTGTCTGTACAAAATTATCTAATATTCAAAATTACCCTTTTCTTGCTTCCTATTTTAGATAGACATATTCTTCTACGAACTTTTTAATCCAAATCCTGGCCAGACGATTCCTAAAACAATTTTCATAGCTAGTCTAATAGTTTGAGATATGGGATATTTTTTTAAACGCATTTGCAAAAAAAAAAAAATCTAGATCAAAAAAATAGTTTTGCGGTAATGAAAGACTTTTTTCTACATACTTAAAGTTCATTGACATAAAAAACATTTAACACAACAGTTATAAATGTTCTTGATTTGATAAACTAATTAAACTATAGATGTTTTAGGCATTGCCAAGAAATCTAGCATAGGGGACTCATAAACTTGTTGTTGACCTCCCTTGCCTCACAGTTTCTAATTTGAACGTCCTTGGTAATGAACAAAAAAGAGTATAGCACCTTCTACAACAAATAATGTAAAATGAACTAATTTAATCTATTCTACTTCTTACATTCTATCACCATTACCGCTACCTGGTGCAACATTAATACAATGTTTGAATGGTTGGTACTGTGGCTACAAGTAATAGCTTTACTTGTTGATGAAGGGAGGAAAGTAGTCCATAAGGGGAAGGCAACAACAACAAAGAACTGGATATTTGCAGAGAGTGGTTTCATATTCATAAAGCACCGAGCGCTGCAGGGTGCAAGGAACAAACAGCTGCATACATTCAAACCCTACATTGCATGGAAGGTGTTATTCCAACACCTGCAAAACATTCATTAACAGAGCAACAAATGACTATCTCAACAAGGTCATAGCTGAGGACGCGAGTTTGTAATTAGTGCATTTGTTATTATTATTTGTTTTCACCCCGTCTGACTACCCTCCCACAGATTTACAACATTGGGATAGGAATGAGGAAAGTTGAAACTAGAGGGATTGTACCAACATTTGTATAAATACATTACTGAGATAAAAATAACCTCAGTACACCCAACTGGGATTCTAATCCTCAGCTCCTTAAATTAGAATATATTACATATATACTTTAACCCACTTGTTCACGCATACGTGTCCATAGTAGTAATAGAAGTTGTAGAAGTAAAATGAGTATTTAATTTTTACTTTCTAAACCAAACCAACTGTTTATATTGAACCTATACCAAATAGCTGGAAAACAAAAACGTTAATAAAATATTTTATATTTTGCTGACCTAGTAAGGTTCTTTTTTCCAAAATTGTTTCCCGATTACTCAACAAGCAGATGTGATTACGTACACTTTCTAAAAAAATTATATTTGTGATTCAAATCTCCATAATATTTTCTCACTTTTAAAAAATACCAAAAAGAAATATATGAATGGGTTTTAGTATCACTGTTTGTCGGTGTTTTATAAAGCTATGTCTCGGACATTGAAAGAGAATATACTTTAAAAACACAAGATGCAACGTTAAAAAAAGATTATGACCAATAAAATCATAGCCCCTTGCAAGACTACACTGCCAAAATTGTTATATATCTCTCTAGATTGATTAATTAGCTATTTAGATCATCTCGAGAATATATATTTTCTTCCTGTTTCGTCCCAACCTTAAATATGTTCTGTTGTTAGACGCCGATCTCACTGCAGATTAACCAGGAAATTACACTTGTGCTGGACTGAACTGTTGAAGACGGGGAGACTGGGATCCAAATTCTGGTTGGTCTACTGAGGGTGTTTTTTCATAAATGGTTTCCCACTCTACCCCCACTCGAATTCGGGTAGATCACTTCTAAAGTTCTTTCTTTCACATTCCTACCCCATAGAGTAGGCCTAATTATAATTTTATATGCCTATAACCTGAACAGTTAGTATTAAATAATGTATCGCAAAGTGAGTACTTATGGTGGACCAATGAGGGAAACGGGTCAAAAGAATTCTATCGCTTTGCGAAAGCTCGAGATCTTGAATGATTGTGACCTAACGATGGTAAAATTATTTGAATTTGAATTTTTTATTTTCATCGTTCAATATCTAAACACAGGACTATAACACTACAACATCTTAGAAATATCTCAAATTAGGGTATTAATACAAAGCATTAGCATTCAACATAGTCGTTATAGGTATCGAGAGGTATAAGCCATTAAACCTACCGTTGACAGGGAAGTCGTGGTCTCAGTTTTCGTTTGGTGCACTTGGGAGTGGCTTTATAATACGTGATCTTATCTTCTTTCTTCCAAGCTAGTGAGGATGTATTTATTCTGAGATATTCTTATGTTACAAGTAGAATCTTGTGCATCTCTTGGGTTCAAACCAAGTTCCCTCATCTCATGATCTTACTGGTAAACATGATTAAAGAAATGCTTCTACACTAAACCCTTTAGATTTTGATTAAAACATGTATAATAGCAAACTCAACTTTTTATTTATTTTTAAATAATTGAATGTCTGAATAAAACTAATTTCAGGGTAGTTTACTGAAAATTCTTTTTTGAAAATTTTGTTCAAAATTTTAATACACTAAAATACACATTAAGTTTGTGCAATTGGGTCATACCATTTATTTTAAACTTGTTTTGATTGTCAACTTTGAATGCTTTAATCTCCAAATTTTAACGGATCAAACCAAGATATAGTTTTATATCCTAATATAAATGGAATGTAACAATTAAATTAGATTTGAAATTGAACCGTTAAATATTATGGTTATGAGGTCTATTATAGCTTTGGTTGTACAACAAATTAAATATTAAAATTAGGAATAAAATAAAATATAACCAATATGCATTACTATTTTTATTATTTTAAACAGTTAATATTTTTGAATGTGAGCGTGTAATATCTATTAATATCTTATATATGGAACAAATATTATTACAACATTTTTTACTTTCTCTCAACATTTCGAAATGATTGAACTCAAGATTTTGATAGGTGTCGACATTTCACGACCCCTTGAAACTAAAAAGTTGTTATCGCGATGCCATCTGTG
This sequence comes from Timema cristinae, assembly GCA_039000515.1. NCBI lineage: Eukaryota > Metazoa > Arthropoda > Insecta > Phasmatodea > Timematidae > Timema > Timema cristinae. The sequence goes on along the minus strand of JBCFYV010000003.1, from coordinate 53,771,111 downwards.
TGTCCCTTGAGCTAGGGCTGAAATTATTTTACCAATTATGCTGAAATTTGGTATCTGGTGATTTAATAAGGTCCTCAAAGGTGTTTTTAGAATTAGATATTCTTCCCTAAAATTGAGGTTAGTTAAATGTAGGGAAAAAAGAGAAATTAAAAATTAATTTAAACTTTACATCTGGAATTTTTTTAACATAATAAACAAGATTACAATTTTCAGTTTCTCTGGAAAACAACTTTGATGATACTTTATATATGTGTAATTTTTCAATTTTTATAATTTACCTGTAACTATTTGAGGTACTAAATTACTTAATATTTATCATTGTTAAAATTGTAGTAATATTAAAGTTAAAAATGTGTATTTGAAATATATTTTTATACAACCAATAATTACTGAGCTATAAGTAAACATATATACTTTTTATTTGAGGTCTTTGAAAATATGAATTTGATTATTATGCTCCTTGGTGGATACAGATGTTTTTCTCTTTGCTCAATTTTTATATAACAGTATTCTTAGTTCCTAATGCCATACAGTAAGTAATTAACATGTATAATATTTCATTTATGAGCTTTGCGCAGTGTTTCTACGGCAATGTATAGCCCTATAATTTCATTTAACGAATCTTACAAGTTTTTAGCAAATGTTTATTTCAATATAAAAGCGTTAGAAAGTGTGCGATGCAGACTATCATTATTTAAAAAAAATTAAACGTCTATACTAGTTACAGTCTTTGTAGAATATATTTTTTTAAAGGTTCCTACTTATATTTCCTTGAATTTAATTTTAAATTTGTCTTTACACATGAACAGATTACTTCTTCAGGATATAAATATAGCTAACCTTTAAGAGCTTTAAGTTACATTTAATTACCTTACTCGAACTGTTATTATTTTTTAATTGTTACTATGTCAATTACTATCAGAACTTAAGGATTACCGAAAGGATGTGATAATATATATCAGTCAGGCAAATAATAGCTCAGAAGTCTAAAAAGAATTGGTGAACAAATTAAATTAACTTAATTTTTGCTTCAGAAAGATTTCTTTGTTAAATTCTCATCATAGAGTATATAATTCCAACATTTTCCAGAGTGTTGACAACTTCAATATCTATTAATATATATTTTAAGTACCCCGTCCAAATGTGGAAATCATGTAACATGTCAAAGTGCCCACAAACTATTTAATTGACAAGAACTGTGACCCCATCATCTTCAAGAACGATAAAAACTAGTTGGATGACCATTAATTGACAACCTTAACAATCTCTCTCCCTTCGGGTACATTCTAGACAATCGGGAAGAATTCTTTGTGTATTTGATAATATTAAATCATAGTGGTTTATATAATACCAATAAGAAGAACACATCCTTGTTAGTGTTAAGAAATGCCAAATAAAATCAAATAAATTTTAATTAGGTTAATCTATCATATAATATCATCAAAATTGGAACACAAATATCTGTTGTTAATTAATAACATCACGCCATTGTATTAAGCTTCACATGCTAGACTAGCTCTTTCGGGGTCGTAGCTTGTTTTGGGTGAAGTCACAATGCTAGTTGAGGATATGGATTTACATATATTTTTTAATTTGATTTTAATGATTATAAGAAGGTGTAAAATTCAACTATAAATGTAAGTGGCTAAAATAATCGGATCAGGTAAGTTAACTGCTTAGGTTCTTTGGATTACTTAACTAGTCATTAATTGACCTCAGTGGTCTTGGGATAAAGTGCTCGCCTCATGACCAAATATCCGTGGGTTCAAACTCAACTAGGGTCGACTGATTTTTCTTGGATGTTGCGTTGCACAACTTCTTTCCTTCCATCGGTCACATTTCAATTGAGGCATTCAAAAGAACCCTGGAAGGTATGTAAAAATATCTTCAACAGAAAATTTGTAGGTCCCTTCTCACTTGCTCATAGATATTATTATGTGCCAATATAATCAGTCGGTTTAGAAAGTGCATGTTAATTACCTCAAATTTAAAAATAACTTGACAGTTGCTTGCTGACTTAGTTTACTATAGCAGTCTCTCGTGCTTAGGTTAATTTAATTTCTCTTCTACCAAAAGTTCAAAAATATCCTCTGGACTCGTTGATTCTCTTTTAAAACACTTCAGCTGAATTCGTATACTTGTTATATAAACAATTTATAATCATTAAAACAAACATCAGCGGGCACGTGTCACGCTGATTTGGTTTGTTGGGTTGACAAAGAGATTGGGTTCAAACTCTGACCTAGTGTACCTTGTGTGATATTTCCTAAGCGATTTTCCCCTTCTAATTCCAAGCAAATAAAGATATGAACTTTCATCTTACTTATATCCACCATAAAGTATAATTAAATGCGGAGATCCCGGACGGGTTATAAGATTAATTGAAATAATAATTAAATAGATTTGATGCTTGTGTGTTTGTAAGGGGTCGTATGTTCTCAAAATAAAAAAATAAAAAATTTGGGTCACACTGCAAAAGTTTGGAAACCACTGCTCTAACGAGAAGATTTAGAAAAATTCAATACCATCGGTACTAGATCCAAAGTAAAATATAGGGAATAAATATCAAAACATAATTTGAATCATATTTATCAAGGATTAGATCTTTAAATACATAGGTTAAATCAAGGGATTTGAACAACATCATTTTTTTCAATGATAAAAAATAGTTAACAGATGAACATAAAGAATTGGGGGAAAAAGTATAGATAAGAAATAAAAAAATTAAGAGTAAAAAAGGAAGGAAGAGAGAAGGATAGGGGTTGGGTGGGCAGCGATGAAGCGAGAAGAATAGTTTTTCTCTAAGCTGCGAGATTCAGTGTTGGGTACTGGAAGGGAAAGGGGGAGGGGGGGAATCAGGGGATGTGATATTTCCTGCTCCAGTGAGCCTGAACACAGTAACCAGCTTCATCATCACCACCTCACTCAGTCATCAGAGACATTCCGTTGAGGGAGAGGGGAGAAGAAGGAGCTTTCTCTTCTCTCCCTCAATCCTCCCTTATTCTCGTTCTACACTCTCAATCTGTATACTTTTTTTTTACTCTTTTATTTCTATCTCTATACTTGTGTGCCCGTTTAATTCTCATATTCTCTTTATTGTCACTGTTTATTCGTCTCTTTTCCTAGTTTCTCATGTCATTCTCAATTGTCTCACCTCATATATTATTATTCTCTTCCTTCTTTTTATTAATATATTTCGTTTATTGTTCATCTTTTTTTACCTATTTTTATATATTTAGTTCTCTTTCACTATATTCTTTCCCTATAGATTATTTGCTAAATTGAATTTCCTTTTATTTATACCAATCTCTTTCAATCTCTGTGTGTGCATGCAGTTTGGTCTTACTTTCCGGGGGACTTGCGAGGAAATTGTCTGTTTGACGCATGCGCGCATTATTTCTTTTTTAATCTATTTCTTCTTTCATATGACACCACGAACTAATGTGAGATTTATATTTACAAGACGCAAAAGCACACATGTGCAAGTAATAGTATAAATTCATAAGATTATTTTGTGTGTTACCCATAAATAGACGAATTTTTATGAATAAAATGTTTTAAAATTATTACAATTATATGACTATCTATAATCTTTTATATGTGTTTTTTACAAATTTTAAATTATTTAATGTGAATACCAGTCCTTTCATAAAATACTCGAACACAAAATAAGTAAACTATGTATAAAAAATGCCATTAGAATATATTAATTTTTTGAATTGTAAATTTACTTTTAAAACAGAAAAAATTTAATTAGCTTTCCAAGTGTTTATCAGATAAAAAAAATATTTAAAAATATAGGTACTTTTACATATATAACTGGAGCTATTTGTGTCTGTATTTAGACCACTAACCTCCCTGGTACCTTAATAATACACATTTTCTAAGCCTTAGTCTTTACACCCTCTCAGCCAATCCCAGAAATTTGAGCCAAAGTATATTTGAGATGGCTGGAAATTATATAAAACAGGGCGCGACCATTATTGTGACCATAGCTGAGGCAAATACGATAGCTGAGAAATAATACCGCAGAGACCTATAAGCCTACCTAGGTTAAGTTGACATGAACCGTTATTCAAGCACATATAGTTGATGACACACTCGCTCTTACGTAGAAAAGAGATTTTGAGGATTTGCGCTACCAGTTCTTTGAAATTGATAGGAAGGACCTCCCAATGACACCCTATTCATGACACCCTGCGAGGGCTAGATCACAGCCAATCAACAGCGCTGATAACAGACAGGTCGTGCACGCTGTTTCCAAGACCACTAGTTGGATTTCAATAAGAACCTTTTAGAACAGGGGTGCAGAAACTCTTGCCCACCAGCCATATGGATACCACAAAGCTATTTCTCATGACCTCCTAGCATCTTACATTTTAATACTTGTTACTAAAACGGTACCATTGATTATAAAACCTCAAATGTAAATAATTTTGTTTTTAGAATTGATTCTATGCATTGGAAACTATTTTATTAATCTAATTTTTAAGATAAATCATGGATCAAGATTTTTGTAGTATATCATAAATCGTGAATTAAAACTTCTAGTCATACATAACAGATGTATGTGTGTGAACATTTTTCTAATTATCTGTATCAGTAGCCATCAGTAAAACAAATTGATACTTTATAGACTTTATTTATTTAAGTTTTCAGTAACCTAAGTCACAAGATAAGCCAAAACTATCTAGCTGCCAGCAGAAAAAGAATTTTCTCCTTCTGTGTTTAAGAGATTTAAAAAAAATTGTCTAACCTCAACAATAATATAGAAAAAATACATTTTTGTTAATAGTAGGCCTTTCTCTACTTTCAACACCGTTCACGACATATTCAAAGAATTGGGTATTGGGAGGGTCACTTTGAAAAAATGCATTAGAATTATCTTGTAGAAGTGAAGAGGGAATCAAAAGTTGAATTCCATCCTCAATACATCCGGCCTATAATTGAGATGACTTAAACATCACTGGAAATAAAGTATGTGACGAGGATAAACTCATATGTAGTTGTTTAATCTTTTACTAAAAACCACCATATAACATTAATGAAAGATACAAAACAAATGGCTTGGCGTCTGAATATGTATGAATGTATATATTTTAAACCGTAAGAGAAGACAGGACTAAATATCAAAATATTTAATGTAGTTTGGATTTCTGTTTTAAGATTAGACACACAGAATTTTTGTATTTATTTAAATAAAGCAATAAGATCCAAGGGAACGAAACAACACTGGTTTTATCATTTGTATCGAGCATATTCAGCCTGCTGCTAGAATTATCATGGGAACACTCCACGTATAGTTGTCCATAGGAGAAACACTTGCTGCTGAGTTCAATGCTTGCCAACTTCAAGACTTGTTCTTGTGTTTTGTTGATGGTCATCGCATGGCATACCTGATAGGGAATTGCATTCATTTTAACTGGAAGGGCAGGTCTGAAGGAATCGTAGCCAATTTTCCGTAGTGTAATCGTGTTGTGACAGTCACCTCTATTCAAAGTTTTGCAAACTTTTACCTATAAGTGTATCCCATTATACATATAGTTAAGGTGTGTTCAAACTACACAACAGATTGTGAGTGCTCAAATTCTAATTGAAAAAAGTGAAAGGATAAACTGGATGCATTAAAGGAATTAAAATATTAGACAAGGTAGTGCCTAGGCACATATAAGTGTTGGATGGGACTTGGCAAATTGGTCTAAAATACAATCACTAATTCTATTAGATGATTTAATTTTGTAGCTAGAATAACTTTCTCCTGGAACACAAAATATACTTGTAAAATTGACTAATTCTTGGATACCCTAAAGCGCTCTGATAGGACTCCATTGCCAAGTTTCAGCACTATATTGACAATCTAGTTTTTGTCTTCGAACAGGTGGATGGGCATGTAGGGTGCAAGGGAAAATTCTACAACGTCTGAGCATATGTAGGATTTTAATTCAGGCAGGCGTTGATCTAATCAAATTTTGAGATTCTCGGAACTATGGCAGATCTTTTTTTTCGGAAGTCCCCTAAGGACATTACAGTGACGCCTCATTTGATCAAATTCTCGTTTTTGAGACCTTTCAGAGTTATATATATATATATATTAAATCCAGAGTGGTCTTATACGACATTGTACTCTCACTCCATAATATAAGAGGTAATTTTGGCATTTATTTTGATGTGAAGCTTTGCTTCAGCATATTTTACTTAGTAATTTGGTCATTAGAAAAATATAAAGGAAATTTTAATGACGCATTTGCTATTCTTCTTTCTTATAGCAATTAGTGACTAGATCCGATGAAACCCCTGCTAAGGTAACACATTCCTAAAATTTGAGCTTAACTAAGAATAAATTAACTATGAAGGTATTTCCTTTATCTTTGGGTGCATCTTAAAATAACACTTTTACTACTTGACCTCGAACATACTATAATACTTTATTGTACACCAAAAGCTGTTATGTGTTTAGTAGAGGCTTGTTTTTATTCAACGTTTGTAGTAAAAATGTTCGTTCGTCTGTTGTATCTCTCAAATGGTCTCTACAAAATATAAATCCGTACAAATTGTTGAGTAGAAGAAGACTCAAGTCCTCAACGCTCTTGTCCAAGAGAAACATTACGATTTGGTTGAGATCACTCTAACATGCATTAAAAATCTCTTCCTTTAGATCCACATTTTATACTGATTGCTTTATTCTTATTCTATCCTCATTATTTTACGACATGCTTTCCCTGAAGGCGAGCCATGAAAGTGAAAGATAATCTCTAAGGTGAAAAACATTAATATGATAGAGAACAATTATCTAAGTAAGGAATATGAGTGATACAAAGCGGCCTTTGATAAAGTACTTCTCCAGGTTGAGTCACCCTTTTAGAATTCCAGTGCTTTGCAAACTAATTGGTAGGATGTGTGAGTTACGTCGTTTACTGTACGTAAGTTTTCAAATGAAGTTTGAACTTTAAGAGCGTAGATCCGCATTCTCACACAATAACACTATGTTACTCGGGTATACGATTATACCCAGGTCAGGGAATCACCCCTCATTAATAGAGAAACCTCTTTCTTATGGCACTGGAAATCCTTAATTTTTCAAGCATATATGGATAAACCTCATTGTAGGTAAGCGTCTTCTCTAGGGGATGTTCTGTGCACAGTTTGAGAAGATTGCTAATGGTGTGTAGTGTATGGGTTTATAGCGATGTATCTAACAATAGTATTTGTAATATAATTCCACTGTCCATTTTCGAGATGAACATCTAAATAATCAATATCCTGAATAGTCTCAACTGAAATTGTTCCACCTCATTAGTAAAGTTGATACTAAAAGTCACTCGAACAATTCCCTTATTTATTTACTTATATTAGTAATGGATTTGATGAGACTGCACAGCTCCACATTAATTTGTAAATAAAACACTATTAGAATGACGGGGTCCTGGGTTGGTTTCCAACCAACAATTGTCCATCTCTAAAACTCAATAATGAATCGTGGTCAAGTGCTATCTATTGTCGGGATGCCATCTACTGTATTTAGGATATCTAATATAAACGTAGGTCTTTGAAAGCTCTTTGGATAGTTTTTGCTGCATGCAAGAAGACAATCGATTCAAAAGTCCGTATTGGCTGTGTATCATAATTTTTCTTACACCTGCATGCAGTTTGGTTCAATGGTTGAATCCGGAATCTCTGAACCTATCAGCGAATCTAAATCGTCAGGTTTAATTTTTTTTTCTGAATGCAAAACATTTGCTGGACGTATGTCAGTCCTCACTTTTTCCTGCACTGTTATTGTTGAGTTTTACCTCACTTCTCAGCTCCTAGAAAGAATAGATAATCTTTCGATAGTTTTTAATATTTTTCTAAAGTAATTCAACATATTATAAACAAATGATACATTTATATGTATTAAGTAGGTAACTATTGCGTTATAAACGAACATATTATGGGTAGGTAGAGAAACTATTCTTTATCAGGATCTGTGAATTCCAAACAACCAACAAAACTAAAATAAGATTTCACTTTTGAATCACTATTGAAATGAATTATGATATTACTCTTTGGATTTGGCAATCGAGTTATAGAAAGAATAATGAATTCTACATTCAGTAGGAGAATTCATCTTTGATCAAGTATTTTGGCCACTGATTCAAATCTGAAAAATGGCAGGCAAGATGGTGAAATTGACAAAGGGGTGAATTCATTTCGGAAAGTATCTGAGTGAATGTGAACTATTGCAAAGAATATAGTAGTATCGAAAGAGGCAAATATGGTATTATATAAACGCGTGTTAACACCAACATTTTTTCATGAATGTGAAGCGTGGGTTTGTCAGGAGAAACACAAGAGCAAGGAAAAGGCGGCTGGAATGAGATATCTAAGAAATATATGTGGAAAAACTCGTCTAGGCAGAGTAAGAAATAAATAGGCGCTAAAGGAGTGAAGTCTTAAAGGGAATCCAATAGGTGAATGTGAAAGAAGCGCTTACGTTGGTTTGGGCGTGTTGAGATAAAAAGTGTGGATCGAGTGATGGAGTAAATATATGAAGGTAGAATGTGTGGATCAAAAGGAGAGGTAGGCTATGGAATACGTTGTTAAATTTTATAGAAGAATGTGTAAAAAAGAGACACATTAAGAGTTTTACAAATAAAATAGCATGTATGTTTCAGTGTATAGATTTTGTGTAAACGAAGGGCAGTGGCGCAGGAAAGTTTTTATTGGGGGGTGGGGGTAAAAATAATCATGTGCTTTTATAGGGAATACAATTTTTGAGATAAAAATATACAAAGGAAATGTAAGACAGCTGTCCCTCGCACTACGCGAGTGATTGGTTCTGATAAATAATCGCATAGCACGAAAACGCGTAAAGGGGTTTGATTTTAACATGAGTGAGATATGTAAAAAGTAAATTTAAAACTAAAGCATGTAAATGAATGCAATTTGTATTAATTTATCTCACTAGTACAATACTATAGGTAGCTTACTACTTTTGTCAATCTTCAATCACCTTAAATTTGTAAACGAATCCAATTTTTAGTAAATTTATATAACTAATACAAAGCTATAGGGGCACTTACTGTTAATCTCCAATCGAATGATAAATTAACTGGATCTGGCAAATCTGGAATATCACTCTTTTGCGCTCTTGATGGCCCTTGGACTGTAAGCTCTTGCTCTCTGGAAGGCTCTAGGATTGTAAGATCTTGCTCTCTTGAAGGCTCTGGGACTGTAAGCTCTTACTCTCTGGAAGGCTCTGGGACTGAAAGCTCTTGTTTTCTGGAAGGCTCGGGAACTGTAAGCTCTTACTCTCTGTAAGGCTCTGGGACTGAAAGCACTTGTTTTCTGGAAGGCTCTGGAACTGTAAGCTCTTGCTCTCTTGAAGGCTCTGGGACTGTAAGCTCTTGTTTTCTGGAAGGCTATGGAACTGTAAGCTCTTGATCACTGGAAGGCTCTGGGGTGGTAATCTCTTGATCTCTTGAAGGCTCTTGCTATCGTATAGATCCTGGGTTATTAGACTGAAGATTTTCAATTTTTCTGATGACATGGTCAAGACTCAGCTGACGGACAGCATTCTTCCTCTATCTATATATTAATTTGTAGCAAGCCAATTAACCCGATCTATCTAGCAATTTGGTAGTTCTATCCATGTTAGGATCATCCTTTTCAATGATTATAATTGCACCGTCAATGTGCTTTAAAGATTCAGCAATTTATTTTGTTGAAGTTGTTTGATAAGCTCAGCAACATGGGGCTCTTCCTCCTTTAAACCATTCTCCATTTCTTAAAGATTTTCATTGGTTCTATTGAGTGGGATTGTAGAAATTCAGCTTTCTTTTGCTGGTCTATCTCCTCAAATCCAACATCTTGCTATTTCAACGATGTCATGTCTTGAATTGTAAAACTCGTGTTCAGGATCAAAATCATTTGAATCAGAAACTTAAGGCTAAATATTTTTCCAAACTACCTTCACACAGGACTGTTTAACTTCTGCCCATGCATTTCCATTGTTGCCTATACCACCACCTCCTATCAACAAACTGTACAGTATATATATTTGTCCTCACTGAAATGTGCACGCACAAGGTCACTTCACTACCACACAGGGTGACTGCGAGATTACAGCCAACCATGCAATATTTTTATTAAATCGCGTTATAGCTAAAACGCGTAAAGAGATATTGAGTACAGCGAAGGTACCTGTAGTTAACAGGCCCATTGTGTATTTTTATAATTTATTTAAGTCATGCCAAGCATTAGAATTGATACACACAAAACAACTTAAGAAAACTTATATCTGATGTGGCTTAGCTAAAAATTATGAAACACCAAAAATTAATGTAGGTTTCCATACAGCATTACCCTATATTCGTTACTAGTTATTAAGACCAATATCAGTTTTGCAAATTTAAAGTTTGTTGAGCCTCTCAGGGAATGAATCCAACAGACACAGGTGATTTAATTATGTTGCTTCATCGTGGAGCGAAGTAATTTTTTTTTGTACAAGCATTGAAAAACTTTTTTCTGCAGTAGATAAATTTTAGCTAGTATCACTATCAGAGTTTTCAAACAGTGTGGGCTTCAAGCACATTTAATTTTTATTATGTTACCGTAGTGTGAACTTTTAATATCTTGTCTCAAAAATATCTTTACCATATCTAAAAAACATTACTATATTATTTTGGGGGGTAATATTTACCCCCGTTCCTGTGCCACTGGCGAAAGAGTATGCAAGGAAAGGGAAGTGTGGAGAAAGTTAGTAAGGATGTAATAAGTACAGAGTCTTATATATGAGATATATTTATTGTATACCTCGTATGGTTACGGTGTGATTAGGTATGTATGTGTGCAAATAGCTATGTGCTTATTATTTATTAAATTTAAATCGGGAAAGATATTTACATGGGTTAAGATTTCCAAAGTTGAAGACTATTATTTATCCATAGTCCACGCACACTTGGTGAAAATTTTAAATAAACTTTAAGTTATGTACTTGCGTATATCTTGAACATGTAGTAAATGAGGTGCTGAAAATAAATGTTCTAGAAGAAATATAGCATCTAGGTGGTTAACATAATAACTTACCTTAGGTTGCTCCTACATTTTTTATTCACAAAAACCATATTTGACTATCAGCAAGCACTGTGGGCTGAAGATATAGTTAGTAATTACCATAAAATTAATATAGGCCTAAAACAACACTTAATTAATATTTTTTTAAATACTCATATAAAAATGTTGTTTTCTGTTGGCAGAATTCTCGAATTTTAATGCCGAATAAAAATGCTCTGATATCCTAAATATGATATAGAATATTTAGGCACACACTTTTACAAAACAACTTATATATTTCTAACATACTTGTCCTAATTAAATAAATGGTAATAACGTTCCAATCTGAGCTTTTTAAATAAATACTTTTATTGGAATCATTAGCTATTTCACACCTAACACAAAGGGCTTTCATTAAATTCTCCTCCATGATACTTTGAGGCCTACATTTTTAGTGAGCATGGGCCACATTTGGCTCACGGGTTGGCATTTGGACAACACTGATTTACGCCACTAACACCTTTCCATAAAACTATGTAAATATATTTTTTTATACTTCGTTATTTAGTTATTCTATTTGAGGGTTTAAACCATGAATCATTCATACTATTTGAAACATAAATAACAAAATGAAACTTTGCGTGAAGCTCACAATTAAAAATGTAATTAGACATTAAAAGGCTTAGCCAAGCTTAAAATCAAATATGAGCGTGGAAATGTATTTGCTCATTCGTCAGCCCGATATTGAATAGGAGTTGTGCGGGAGAAATCAGTAGGGAGAGAGAGAGAAAGAGATATATACCATCTCCAACCACCCAGATGATCGTTTAACGAGACTATTGTTAGGACGTTACGTTCCTGTAATTTCTAGGCACAACCAAGCATGAATGTATAGAGCTAAAGCTATTTAGTTTTTTTGCCCCAAACTCTAAATGACCAACTTGGACATTGTCATGGAAATGTTAAATAGCTGGCATGCGCATCACTACATTAATGAGTTGCCTACTGTTGCCTGATTTTGTGTGTGTGTAGGGGGGGAGGGGGGGGACAGACAAACGCCTGTTAAAGTTTTCTCAGCGTTCTGTTTATAGTGTGATTAATGAAAATTTGGTAGAAAGGAATGGTTGCTGTTGTGTGGAACTAGGAAGTTCTGGGAAGCGAAATTTATTGATGTAGAACAATTCACAACAAAATATAGCTAACACATAAAATGAAACATAACAAACTCTTTTAAATTCAATTTAAAATACATTTTTACAAACAAGCAGTCAACAGCCACATTAAAAATATACAGTTAAACCCTAACCCACTTAGGTGACCACATGGTCAAAGGTGCTAATCTCGCAAAAGACTGAACTGCCAATGACGGGGAGATAGAGGATCGAATTGGTTGGGTGTACTGAGGTTGTTTCCCAAAATAGTTTTCCATTGTCCGTCCAGGTAAATGCCTGTACACTTTCCCTAGATATAGCTTTTATAATCTCTGAAACCATTAGCGTAATTAGTAAATAAGCTAACCCAAACGATTAATAAGACGCTGAACAAAAAAAAAGTGTGGGAGGGGGGGGGGTCTGTAAACAAGCTTAGTCAAATGTGAAATATATTTTATTGGTAACAAACAAAAAGAAAAGAAAGAATTGTCAGAAACATGATAATAAAAGCTGGATATTTACATGTTGTATTCAACACAGTGTTTTCTATAATGTAAAATAATAGTAGACCTCTACTGTAAAATAGATAAAATGCAAATGTAAAACTTTAGTACATATTACGCATTATAGCATTAGTTAAATGAATGAAAATTTTATAAAACTCATTTAACTGTAATTTATAATTTGTTTAAATAGCTTGTATTTCCTAAGACCATTCCGTATTCTACCGCTCATTCCAAATTTTATGCTAATCTCAGCGAAATTAGGTCCTTATTATTTCATATCCACGAGATTATAATGTATATGTGTTTTTCCTCTTAAATTTATATAGAATGTTAGTAATGGGAAAAGTTTCAAAAAATAATCTATATTCCACACTGAAAACTAATAAGTATGGCAAATAATATTTACAAGTAAAATAAACATTTTCGTTAAACATTTGGTCAACTGCGCTAATGTGTGCATTACCAATAAATTTTTACATGACAAAAATTTGTAGTAATTTAATTTCATGTTGTAATAATAACCAAAATACCAACTCAGGCAAAAATGTACTAAATATTTTTGAAGTAGTAACTACTTAAATTAGAAATTATTTTATAAGGCTAAACAAATATTAAAAATAATATATTTTTTAACATTAATTAATGAAAACAATCAAATTATTTATTAATTTTTGAAAATATATAATATATAATTAACATATAAAAATAAAATATATAAACAGCACGAAAAAGAGATCGTACAGTTAAATCTAGCCACCGATTTGGTTTTTGCTTTATTTCTGGTCTTAATTATTGTTTTCTCTCTTATGTGAATATTCTGGAACCATCTTCACTCAATGAAGAGATGCACTTTATTTATGAGAGCTTGCGTATAACCCGAATGGGTAGTAAGACGCGGTGCTAATAATAATAATAATAATTTATGAGAGCACGAAGTTGTATGATCGTCCAAAGCCTTTGTAATGTTTTCCTTTTAGATACACACATTTTTTCTTATTTAATACAATTTATTGTGCCACTGAATTGTTATCTTGGTTCTTGTTTTTTTACAGCACATTAGGCTTTTTAATAATTAATTTTACATTAATATACTGTGAGACTTAATTAAGTCTTAAACCAGTTAAACTTTGGTTTGTTTGTTACTCAATCACCCCCAAACCACTCTATCGATTGACTTGAAACTTTTAATGGGAACAGCTAAGAGTACGTAATATCACATAGTTTATGTTGTATCCTGTAACTTCTATTCAAGATTAGTTTACTTATAATGTTTACAAAGTGTCTGACTTTGGACATGTGTCAATTTTCAACTAATTTAAATTAATTTAATTGTGATCACCTCCATACTGACATTTCCGTAATTATCCTTTATCGATTTAAAGCTTTTGTGTTTATATTCTAGACAAAGATTTTACAATCCCCGAAATAAAAGGTTGACCAAGTGTTCAAAGGAGGACAAGTCAATTAGATCTTAATGGAGTCAACTTCCCACCTCAAAACCAAAGAATACGTTAAACACTTTTAATAATTAATATTAGTATGCAGATAGGATGGAGCTGAACGGGGAGAATTAGATCATTTTGACAAAAATATATCTGTGATTGGAGCATAAATACTTTTTACTTTCTCGAATATATATATAAATATTGTATATATATAAATATATATTTATATCTGTATTTTTTAGCACCACGTCTTACCACTCGTTCATGCTATACTTTCCCGTACTAATTACACTCATGTGTTACGGAATAGGAAGGTTTAATATAGTGTAAGTATATCCGAATCTGCGTTGAGGGAGAGTATAAAATCATTTAGGAAAACCACCTTCAGTGTAACCCAAATGGTATCGAAACTCAATTTCCCGGTCTTCTGAAGTCTACTTCAACACTAGAGTAGCACGTTAGACCATTTGGCCACCAAAGAGTGTGGGAATAAGATAGCTAAGAACGAATTGTATCTGCATTATCGTGAGAAGGGCTATAATGGCCCTCGGTGAATTCAAATAGGACCCAAAACCTGACTTCCCTATCAACGTCAGCTATTAATATTGATTTAGAGACCATTGTTCAATAATAATATAAATTTATTCATCCCACATGCTGTGAACTGTTCGGATGTGTGTAAAGTTTAGAACCATGTCATTTTGCAAATCATGTGTGTTAGCTTCTGAATAAAGCCTTAACTAGTCCATAATACTCGCAAAAAAATAAAATGGTAATGAGTCAAAGGAATTACTCAATAATACACATTAACTATGCTAAGTGTCAATAGAAGGCATGCGTTTTTTAATTTTTTTTGCGTTTAGAAAATTGTCCCGTGCATTGGCTCGTCAATATTATCATAGTTATTACTACCCACTTTGGTGGCCGCATAGTCCAACGTGCCACTCTCACACTAAACTAAACTGCTGACGACGGGGAGATTGAGGTTCGAATCTTAGTCGGGTGTATTGAGGGTGTTTCTTAACACACAAAAAATTCTACCCTTCTTCCACGCAAATGCGGGTACACTGCCTATAAAACATAATCTTTCTAGGACCTAAGACCATTGGCGTAATTAGTATATGAGCGTGCTAATACAATCAAGCCTAAGAAAATATGATCAATCACTTTATTAATAGTATTATTGAAAATAATAATTAATAGTATTATTGAAAAATCTAAGTGAACCCAAATGAGACTAAACACTGATATTTCAAATTAAGGGCTACGTCAATATTCGTGTCAGACCACTCAGTAAAAAGGAATATTTTTAGAAATGGCAACATCCATTTTCAGGCAGAAGCCGTCATACTCGCTTTCATACTGTTTATAATGATATGACATTGAAGCGGCAGTAAAAATACACACAATAATTACAACATCAAAAAATACAATAACTACATTTTTATTTATTCACAATTATTTTTTGTACCTGTACTTAGATACATTTACTACAAAATAGATTTGACTAGTCCATTTAAGTTACTTGGTAAAATCTTTATTAGACTTCCATTATAAAATTTGGTTTAATCTAGCATGGCCAAGCTACCAAAACTGAACTGTCCAATAAATTAAAATAATATATTAAAAGGTTAACCAAATATATATTAAATACTCAACATAAAAACATTCCAAAGTTTTTTTTATTGATTGGGCGATTTGCACAAATACAAACAGATCATGAACAGGTGCGTGGAGTATAGCTTAAGCCATGTTGGCCTAATTCACAAAACATATTGACAGGAAAATATTCCTACATTTAATCAATATATACATGATGATAAAGGTCTGGTTTACTTTATTAAAATTGATCAATCATTAATTAAATTTGTCTCGTTTAAATATTTCTAATACATTTAATATCATAAACAGATTTTGTCTTACTATAAAACACGTAATTTTTTAAGGCTTGGAGAGCCAAACTGGTCAAAAAGTAAATTGGTCATTTAGTCAAATAATGCTGGTTTGGTACATATATAATAAATTTTTCATACAAAAATGTAAAATCCCTTTAAAAAATATATTAAATAACATATTTAATAATAATGTAAGATATTAAAATAAATATTTTTAAAATCATTATATAGATCAAAGCACCGAAAAATTGTGTTAATTTATTAGACTTAAGTAAAGTGATATATGTTTATTTAATATTTTCAAAATAAACAATCATGCCCTAACATAATTATACTGTGGTATTTTATATTTGAAATAACCTAGACACAAACATATTTTATATTATGAACAAATATAATTTTATTAAAAATAAGATAAGTTGAAATGCGTTTTGCTTGTACAGCAGGTAATGAAATATTTCTATCACGTACAAGACTACTTTAACAAATTTATCCAAATAAAATATGTTGATTAGTAATTATCAACGTATAGCCTTATTATTTAGTAATTAAGACACGGTGCTAAAAATAGAAATAATTATCTTTTAAAATACTATTACTAATATGAGAAAATTTTATTTTTAGGGAAGAATAGATTTAAAGTTTTTTTTACAGTTAATTGTTTGAATTTTAATTATTATATTTCAGTACTCTAATTAATACGTCTGAAGAGAGAATGATGAATCACAATCTTAACAAAAAAAAATCACAAAATCAATTCTAAAATTGGTCTAACTCGTACCTGTGGTTACACGGTCTAAGTTGTCACCCTTAAAATATATTGGCTCACCAGGGGTATGCAAGTCTAGTTTTGAGTCTCAGCCGTGCCAGTTGAGGGTGATTTCATTATGGAATTTATCATTATCTTATATCGACGCTAGGTCAGGCACACTTCTTTAAAAACCAAACTTTCTTCCATTTGCCTCCTTCACTAAGCCATTAATGACTATAGTGTTAAAGATAGTATATACCTTTAATTTAGATATTAAATTATATGATCTAAGATAAGAATAAAACTGGAAAGTTGAAAGAACGCAACCTCATTACTAGACAGTGATGTTTTGGTAGAAAGAAACGTTTAGAAAAAACAAATATATATTTGTCTGCTATCAATAATGAGACTTTCCTTTATTATTAGTGTCATTTTATAGGTATTGATAATATTTATCAAAATATAAAACTGCAGTTCGCATGATGTATGATTACGGGAAAGAAAATCTAGTAAACTTTCCAGCTGTAGAATTTTTTTTTTTCCCTTAAGAAAGTTGGAATTTACTCTAGTATCTTCAAAGGTTTATTCTATTAGAATGGCTGACCACAAGTCTAGAGGATCCCAACTCGATTATGTTTGGTACTGAATAAGATATTTAGTATTTGTATGTAGATTCGAGGTACTATTCAAAATAGTAATTATTTAGGTACTGAGTGAGGCGTAATGGCTTAATGGATTAAGTTTCTTGTGTTCTGATCGAATTAATATTTTTAGAAGGTATACGTTGCATATTCAAAATAAAAATATTAATAATTTTTAGGTCTTAAACCAGCCAAAGGTAGTATTTTATATTTAAATACTCAATAGAATAGGTTTAATTTCTAGAAAAATTACTCGATTACAAAATGTTTGTACGTAAACTATTATTTATTATTTAAGTTAAAAAATATATTTTCTGTTAAATCCTATTTGTCAACATTTTTTAATTGAAAAATAATCGATTTTCATACCGACCTACATGTATTGATTAAAAAAAATAGTTATAAAAATAATTTTTTTACCTCACTAATAATTTCTGCCCCCACCGTCCCGTCCCCCCACCACCCTTCCCCCTTCTTTTTAGTCTTGTTTTCCGCTTCTATCTACTCCCCCACCAACTTCTTCAACATCTTTTAACGATAGATAAATCACTCGAAGCCATCAGGTTTCTTAGCTGTAAGTAACGAGAGAGGACATTTATCGGATAATGTGACACAGCCAGAAGTTTTCACCAACTTTTCTTCTGGCCCGTGGATTCTCCGATAATACACAGCCCCATCTCCCCATCATACCCTCTCCCTTATAACCTCCGCTCCCTCCTAGAGCCTCCACCCCCCAACCCCAATCCAAAAGGACGGACTCTCTTACAAGTCTGCAAACAACCGCACTCAATCAGCGGTGATGGAAAAAAGGTCCTCCGTGAGGCCATCCAATATCTTTCGTCAGATTGTTAACAATGATGTAGCCAGCCCCTTCTAGTGTGGTCCGAGTAAATACTACGCGAAGCATTAAACTAATAAAATATTGTCAGAATAGCAGTGGACTCTAGCATTGATGGGCACGCGGTCTAAGCGTGGATCTTGTTTGGTTTGTTTTTCTGGTGGCGGGAAGGTTTGGGCCCAAATCCTGATAAGGGGTACTGAGAGTGTTTTTTTTTTTCCTAAATGGATTAACAATCTCTTACCATACAAAATAAGAGACAACTGTAAAAAATATGAATGTAATTTTTTCGCGAAAAATGAGTAAAGGCTGGCAATATAGACATAAAATGTTTTAGAATTATGCTACGAGAGTGTACATCATTAATAGTTATGGCTCCTGAGTTACAGAGGAGAGAAGAAATCCCATAGAGGGAAAGAATGCTGGCTGTCACTGGTAAACATAGCGAGAGTGATTGATGTAATAAAAAAGGCTCCATTGACTTGTGTATTGCACCACACAGACATTTGATTGTGCTCCGTAAGTTTGACAGTAATACATCTTGTGTACAGTCTGTTGTTTTAGATAATTGTGATGTTGGTAAAGTTGCTTCCTTTTTTGTTTGGTTATTTAAATAAACATCATGAATCCAGAAAGTGATTTTGAAATCATATCAAGTAAAATGAAAACCGCTGCAAATAAGAAAAGGAAGAAAATTAGTAGGATGAGAGAAGTTATGAAGAATATGAGGTTATGTAGCCGCGATATTTGCCCAGACTTTGAGTGTGTGTGTGGCTTAATTGTTTTAAAAATATTTATGATATACAAAGAAAACATAGACCTAATTAATTCAATCAAATGACATGCTAAGATGAACAAAACTCATATATGTTGATTTTATTGTCAGTTAATGCAGTTAAAAAATATAAGGCTGGAAAATAAGAAAACAATGCAAAATTTCATGAAAATGTTTACACCTAAAAAGTAAGAATTTATGATGATAACTCACTGAGTGAAATTACAGTGTGTGTGAAGGCTTTTATATCCATACATGGCATAACTTCAAGGAGGGTACATATATTAAAGACATCGTGTAAGAAGACTGGATTGGCATCAAAAGATAAGGGATGGAAATACAGCCCAATAACTCCAATGTAAAAACTCATCCTAATGTAGAAATAAAGTGTACACAAGATCATATAGCTTCTTTTCAATAATAGCTAGTAAATAACGCATTAAAGAAATATAATTTTTTAGAGGACAATTAAAAAAATGTTATTGTAAAAATTTATCAAATTACATAAACAAAATTGTAATATCACATGAGTTAAAAAAAAAATAGTCTATTCAGATTATGTGAAATTCATTTATTTAGTAGGATATAATTCTATAAATTTAATGAAAGTTCATAGACTGAAATTCCATCAATTCGATGAACATATATCTTAAAAGCAATAGAAATTGTAGTTTGTTAAATATCGTGACGTGATAATTTTAGTATAAATATATATATTAATTTGTAACTTCACAAACATGTACTGTTCTTTGGTTTTAGAAATTACATAATTCATATTACATGATAATTTTGTTTATTGTATTAAAGAATTTGTAATTTAAATACTGTTTTTTTCTTATTATATATTTTAAAAATAATAATTGATTAATTTACTTATTGACTAGATTAAATATATTTCTTCAGTATAAAGGTTTTCAACTTTATAAACTGTTTCCTGATTAAAAAAAAGAATTTTGTGACATTCATAATTTTCGCAGTGACTTTTCAAATGTTGGGCACATTTGCTATAGACTCTATCTGCCTTTTTTCTACCCCATTAGTTATATTTAATGCGTATAACCAGAACGGTTAGTAAAATGAAGTTCAAAAGAAGGACAGTATACATTTTTCTAATTTACCACACTTTAATTCACTGACTGTAAACAAATCTACCGACAACTTTTTCAGTCGTTTCCGATAAAGATAAAAAGCTGAAGTTTTAGATATATATTCCTAATTCGCGTGACGATGCATTTTATTAAAATTTGAGCTATATTCACCGGCAACGATAATAGTTTTTTGAATAACTTACTCACGTCCTCTGTCATCAAAACTTATTTTCATTTTTTCAGTCACTTCTAATAAAGATAAAAAGTCTGAAACTAAGTACGTTTTCCTAATTCACGTGACAATGCATTATATTAAAATTTGAGCTTAATCAACAATGCTGTGCAACATGTGGCCACTGAATGTCATAAAGATTATAGATAGACCTATCAGCTATCCTGAATGTATACTTTGCCCGAAATTTGATCCTTAAATTATTTGTTCAAACATGTTCTATTTAAGTTTATATAAAATAAAATATATAAAGATTTTCAAAACTCTACCCTCTTTCGAAAAAAGATAAGTTTTGACATTTAACTCTGCAACATACAGAAAGTAAATGAACATGACCTACATAATCCGATGGGAACCTTGGGAGGAACTTGTGAGGTGAGGCAATCTATGTGGCGGGAATAAGTGCCATACCTTAAGTTTTATCGGCATAAGATGTATTTTTAAGAATACTTGTTTTATTTAAAGATGGCTTTATCTCGGGAACCATCGAATAAAGGACATATGCTCATTAATAATGTTTATGCTGTTTTGAGATTTACTATCCACACATCAGTTGCTTCCTACACAAAATAATACACTCTGTCTATACTAATACTAATAATATTATAAAGAGGAAAGATTTGATTTTTGGTTTTTTTGTTTGTAATGGATAAACTCAAAAAATACTGGATTGATTTAAAGAATTATTTCACCAATATAAAGCTACATTATCAGCGAGTTACATAGGCTATATTTTATTTTGAAAATTTAATTTATTCCTCATAAAAATGTCGATAGTATATTATATAATCGTTAGAAAAAAAGTTGTTGAAGGGAACAGGGGTTGGTGAAGGGGGCGGGGGTAGGGGTGAGGAATGAGATGAAAATAGGAGGGAGGATAAAAAGAGGGAGGGGGCTATACAGTGATGGTAGGACTGTATTTTTTTTTTTTAAATAAAAAAAAGTTTTATTTTTATATTGACATGATGGATGATTTGAAGCTTTGTTTTACAGGATTCTTAACAATATTTTTTTACGGGGAAGGAGGCTAGTATATTATACGGCCACAAATTTTACACATTGGTATGATTTTATTTCTTGTATTTTAAATATGTCGATAGTAGTAAATTAATGGTTTAGGGCTTGGATTCTTTATTTTGTACCCTAAAATTATGTAAAGCTATATTTATAGTGCGCTATATCTTCTTAAGTCAACCACCCTAAGGTTGGTTTGAAGTGAATTTTATCCATTCAGAGCTGATCATGTACTTGACTCTTCGGCTAGTTAGTTCTGCCTGCACCATCTGGTAGAATCCATATACTATGGGGAATGGAGAGTTCAGGAAGTGTGCTGATTCCTCGTTGCCTTCTAAACGGAATTTCTATGAGCGAGCGCCAAAAGGAATACCAATATTGCACGGAAAGGTATTTTCACACACTTTCTAGGAGTTATTTACATACCACAATCATAATGGGACCGACGGCTTTGCCTACCCTCCCAAGGAAATTGAGATCCGGATTTGTATCATATTGTTAATCAAAATTAAAAAAAAAATAATAATACTTCGAACTTGGTTTCTAAAATTATTGTTTCACTCTTTGCATCTCGATTATCTTTAAAGGATAAGGAGATTTAAGGATTGGAAAAATTTAAATACCCATCCCTAATACAAATTTATAACCACTAAAATTGGTCTTTACCTGATTATAGTTTTCACATTCACCTATGTATTCCTGCTAGTGATATATATTTTTTAAATCATATTAACTCATTTACAAACTTTATTAGATAAAGTGTATGGTGATAAATTCAAGTTATACTATATTTAATAAAAATTAAATTAATAAATGGATGGCACTACAAAAACTGGGTCATAAGTGCGATCCATGTTGTAACCTACTTTTCAAAATGACTGGCTCCTCGACACTAGCCAACTATCTTCCCTTTGAAGTATATTTCGTGTTGTAGCACTTTTTATAGTGACTGGCTCTTCGAAAAAAATTTACTTTGATTCCCATTCCCAGGTGTCATTTTACAATTTAATGACTACTATTAGCATATATGATAATTACTCTAATGGTGTAGCAATGAGGAAGGAATATTTTAGAGGCAGTCTACCCACATTTGAGGGGAAGTAGAGTGTAAAACCATTTAGTAAAAACCACCCTCAGTAGACCCAAGTGGATTTTGAATCCCAATCTTTCGCCATCTATTATGTTATAGTTTATAAAATTAACCACAGGTAAAAGTAACCAAATCTCTTATCATGTTTACACATCAATCCCTTATTTGTTTAAATTGTGTTACAAAACAGAAAGTTATACTGAGTAAAACATAATATCAAAATAAAGATATAATTTAAACATGTGCTAAAAGCTGAAATTCATTTGAATATTGATTTATAACTCTCTATACACAATACTTTGAACTCTTGCTTGTTGGTGCTAAAAAGATATGGAATAGCAAATCAGCACAAATAAGTTTGTTTAAGAGTTTAAAAAAATGAAGCTCACATATTAGAGTTATTTATAGTTTATATAAGGAATTATTTATTTTAAGTGCTTCGGGCCTGATGTGATCATTTATTTTCAATATACCATATTACGTTTTGGTGTTTTTGAACTTTTCTAGATAATATTATCTAAAGACCTTTCAGCATAAAAATGTTTAGAGTTCTAGGATATTTGGAAGTGTATGAATTGTTCTTGCAGACGGACAGATATCAAAACTATATGGAATTATGATGTTCAACATCAAGATGCAATATTTAAATAATTTATTTTCGTTCCATACAAAGATAACCATGACAATTCCTAACCAAGTACGTCCACTAAACCAATTTTAAAAGCAATCTTTGAAACAAGGCATTAATTAACCTAAAGACTGAGTGCACAAACGAACGCAATCCATAAAAAAAATGTAATAATTAACTTAGAGAGATAACAAGCTTATACGTTATATACATTGTTACAAACTATTGTTGACAAAAACCATTTTTACAAAGAGCATAAATGAAATAAATGTCGGAATAAAAACCTAACCAATATTAACAAGTCCTGTCTTGGTAGGGTTTCATTATATGAATAAAATAATCTAAATATTGTACTTTGAGGATATATTATTCACACTGATACTTCAAAGCTTTACCTCACTACTCACCGGGTAAGAAGTCTCCTAAAACCTTTCCACGTGAAATTTGTACTCACTCTTTCTTTCGTTTTTATTTTGTTGTATGCGGGATTGGATTTTACTTCCTCCACGTGCATTTCAATAAGACTGACAGAAAAAAAAAAAAAGAGAGAAAGAGAGTGGAATTGCGAATACAAAGTTACAAGTTGGGTTGGATGTGTCCTCCTTATATACTCGCTACTACGCACACCGCTTGTAAGACGCGCGCCTTTGCCAGAAGAAGTGGAAAATTGTGCCCTCTCAATGTAAGCGGATTTCTTACCGACTGAACCCTTCCTAACAAGACATTTGGACGGGAAACTTTTTTTTTTTTTTACCATTCATGTCCTTTTCGCAAGTAAATGTGCACAGGATGGTTTTGTGTTCACGACGAGTAAAATCTAAATAAATTTTACAAAAATAATATAAATACATATCTACATGTCAGGGTCGTGGTTGAAAGAGTGTTTTGGATGTTGTATCCCTTTCCTTCACACCAAAACTTATTTAACTTTTTAAACTACATTTATGTAAATATTGCGATAACTCTTAATTATGTTCACGACGATTTAGTGAAACATCTATGTATCTGGAATGTAAGCTTTAATTAAAATATATTACCATACATATAACTGATTATAGGAATGTATACTGATATATATTAAACATAGGTTTTGTATGATATTTACAGTGTATTGACAAGTATATATTATTAAAAAGGACTATTCCAAACCCTATACCCCAGAATAAATTTCTACACATGCCCAAACTATATATACATAATTGTGTTAAGCTTGACAAAACAGAAGAAAGCTACATAAATATGAGTCATAGACCCTGTACTAATCACAAGACATTGTCAAGATAATCAGGCCTCATAGATTACGGTGGGCAGGACATGTAGTGCGAGTTGAAGATAGAACCCTGTTCAGGGTATCGACTGGCAAGCCCAATGGGAATAAACCATTGGGCAGACCTAGACTCAGATGGGAGGATAACATTAGAATCGACTTAAAATAAATACTGTGTAATGAGGTGGACTGGATATAACTAGCTCATGATAGGGATAGGTGGAGTACTTTGTTAAGTGGTGCAATGAACTTTAGAGTCCATAATGCCATAGAGTAATAAGTACGTAAAAAGGCATACATATTTTTATTTGAGATCTATGAGTGCTGCTTTATTATTCTGACTAAAAACTGTTGCTGTTTTAAAAAAGACAAATGTATATATAGGGTATTATTTTACTAACAATGTTTTTCTCCAGTCATTGTTATCACACGCTAAATAAAGATACCTTCCATTAAGAGGTAAACTATCTGGTTTAGCTCTACTTTCTGTGATTATTTAAGATATAATTTTACCGCCCCCCAAATATCCAAATCAATGACATTAGAGAGATAAAAAAAATCCAGCATACTAATTAAGTAAATAGTGATCACGGACACCGTATTGACTCTAAAATATTGTATATAAAATATATAATTATTGAAATGGAAACTATAAGAAACAGACGATTATCAGAGTTGTGGCTTATGAAAGATAAACAAATGATTCAATTTACAAAATAATAAGAAATATTCTGTATAGAAACCAGAACTAGCGTAACTGTAATTAATAAATAAATAGAATCATTGATCAAGTATCAACGTGACACTTTAGTTGTCAAATTAATCGACGCGATTAAATTGAGTGGTTTTAAAAGTACTTGCTAATTAAAAAAAAATTTAAATGTCTCTATACACCAATTTTAACAGTGTGTAGGCAAACAATTAATACTAGGTTTACACGTGTAGAGGTATGGTAAATCTTCACAAGTTGTTTCCTTGGATAATTTTTTTAAATTTGGACACCCTTAGAAAAATGTAGTGTGCCCATAATAGAAATAAAAGAATTATAAAACTATTCACCATAATACTATTTCATTAGTAGGTTCAGGGGCATATTTAATTGTCCGGAAGCTCATTAATACTTGTATTAATATTTACTTGAGTATCAAACAAATTTTAAAGTAGGCCCTCAGAGTTACAGTGCAATTTGGTATGCAAGGCCTTTTATAAAATCGACCAAATTTTACTATAATATTATTAGCTTTCTTTGATTTTTATTGATAATATTTATCAAAAGTGACAGTATAATAAAACATGACTTGTACGAATACGTGAAAGTACCAAAAATAGTTTTCCACTCTCTTCAACGCATATTTGGGTACCCCTCCTCTAATTTAACCTTCCTGATCCCTAACTCCACTAGTGTAATTAGTACATATACTTATAACCTAACAGGTAGTAAGTAAAACGCGGTACTAAAAAAACGTGAAAGCTGATATATTAACTTTTGGTTGTTATAGTGCTCCCTAGTAAAATTGTATTGTATTAATATGGCCCACGTATTTAAATATCAGGTTAAATCTTATTCAAAATATATGTTTTTTATTTTGTTTATGTTTTCTTTTTTTATATACCATTTTAATATTGTTTTTGTAAATACAGGGTCAGGTAGTCAAACGGCAAGATTCCAGGAAGGGCTTGCGGGCGTGGTGAGTGGTTGTGAGAGCAGAGTACTTGCTTGACCTTGGGCGTCTAGACTTCCAGAATTCAGTATCCATCGAGTGTTGCTCGAGTGAGCAGGGTGCGTTTTCCGTAAAGGTGTATTACAAAAATGAGCATAGTTTCGTTGGCACTCAACGCGGCGCCTTCCGGTGAGAGTTTCATCTACCCCCACGTGCTCCTGTGCCTTCTGCAAATGCGATCGGCTTGTGGGTGAGAAATTTTGAGGCCACTGCTAGCACGACACAGAAAAGAGGTGGCAGTGAAAAAACTAGCCGGTCCCCTGAGAATATTGATTATGTGCGTGTAGCCTTAGCAAGAATTCCGCGAAAATCGGCTGGACGACAAAGTGTAGAGCTTGGTCTCAGTAATCGAACCGAAAGGAGGATTCTGAAGAGAGACCTCCACTATCACCCATATAAGATTCAAATAGTGCAAGACCTCAGACCTCAAGATTACAATAGCAGAGTACGCTTTTGTCAACAGATGTTAAATCTCATTGAACCTTAGTGCATTCATCAACAACCAGAATATTTGGTACTGGGCCAAAAATAACCCACACAATCTCCACGTAAAACTACTCAATTCAGAAAAAATGATAGTTGGTTACGCATAAGTACCATCTCGTGGAATGATTGGCCCTCATTTTTTTGAAAATGAACATGGTAACATGGTGACGGTGAACTCCGATCGCCACTCTGACATATTGACAACTTTTTCCCTGCCTGCACTCGATGACTATGGCCCAGATGAAAACACACCTTTCTAGCAAGCTGATGCAACTTGCCAGTTTCATTGTATTTGCTGAGGTCACTTTCTTGGTAGTCTCATCAGCAAGTTCGACGATTTCCCGTGGTCAACCCATTCACCAGACTTGTTGGCTTCTATTTTCTCTGGGGATACCTTAAATCCCACGTTTTCAAGGAGAACCCACCAAGGACCAGGGATGATTTGAACGAGAAAATTCGACAAGAGGTCAACAACATTCCGTTGGAAGTACTATGCGACATCTTGGGCAGCTTCACTCTCAGACGCCGAAAATATGTGCAAAACCAAGAATGCCATCTTACTGACACCATCTTCAGAAAATAAACATTTTCCTGGTACATTAGTAATTTTCACTTATGTACATTACATTAATGCAAAGAATAATTTTAGAAAACATTCTAAAAGTTGGTAAGTAAGGAGTAATAAAATTGTAGTTAAGACTTTGATGCCCTTTCAAGTTAAAACTACACTTGTGGTAGGTTGTAGAATAAAGCAAGTTAAAAGAGAGACATTTGACAAAATTTGAATTATAATATAATAGTAATAGAGAAACATACCATCTAGCTTTTATAAGCTTAAAATTATATGATAACATGTAGAATTTTAAAATTGTCATTGAAGAATACCATAGGTCAAGTAATAACCTTCATCATAAAAACAATTATATAACCACATATAAATATTTAAAGTAATAAATTAAGAAAATAATATTGTATAAAAATCAAAACAGACATAGAATAAATTAGGCATGTGTAAACATTTGAAAGTATTAAATAATGGAATTATAAAATATAAGAAAGTGGTATAAGATAAATTAATAAAATTTAATTTAGATGATGGTACGAAGTCTTAACATGTATTGGGTTCCCTTCCTCCTTGGTTGGCATCGGCGTGTTACTTCGATTAATTTATGGCCAACATGTTTCATTACACGGTATCATAATCATGGCGCAAGGTCTTATTGCGAGAGCGATGTTGATGTCCTGCAGTCCCTATATTCTGCTCAGGACATCAACATCGCTCTCGCAATACGACTTTGCGCCATGATTATGATACCGTGTATCGAAACATGTCTGCCATAAATTAATCGAAGTAACACGCCGATGCCAACCAAGGAGGAAGGGAACCCAATACATTTTAAGACTTCGTACCATCATCTAAATTAAATTTTATTAATTTATCTTATACCTCTTTCTTATATTTTATAATTCCATTACTTAATACTTTCAAATGTTTACACATGCCTAATTTATTCTATGTCTGTTTTGATTTTTATACAATATTATTTTCGTTAATTTATGACTTTAAATATTTTATATGTGGTTATATAAATGTTTTTATAATGAAGGTTATTACTTGACCTGATGGTATTCTTCAATGAAAATTTTAAATTTCTACATGTTATCATATACTTTTAAGCTTATAAAACCGTAGATGGTATGTTTCTCTATTACTATTATATTATAATTCAAATTTTATCAAATGTCTCTCTTTAAACTTGCTTTATTATACAACCTACCACAAATGTAATTTTAACTTTAAAGGGTATCGAAGTCTTAACTACAATTAATGTAAAGAAATCAAATAAAAATTAATTGTTTTCATTTTTGTGATTTTTTTTTAAATCTTGCCGTTTGACTGACTCACCATGTATTTGACTTTATTTAATTTATTTATGTACTAACCGAATTCTTAAATTCTTATATTTGTATATTTTTTCACTTCAGTAATATTTTAAATATTTTGAAGCTTATAAATTTCATAATTTTCAGTCAAAATAAAAACGTGAATGCATCAGTCTGAGGCATAAATAAAAAAGTAAATATTACTTTAGAGGTGTTTAAACTTTACTTATAATCGTAAGTTATTTGAAATATAAGAATGGGGTGATATTTTATATTTTAGAAGAAAAAATGGTCATATCAAAGACTTCCTTCACCACAAAATAGTAAATCCTCTTAGTAGCAACACAATTTTCCACTTCTATTGACAAAGGTTTTGGAATCTGTACAAAAAGAGCGTGGTCGCTCGATTTTCTACTGTCGGGTGTGTAGGAATCGGATTTGGTTCTTCTTTTTTTATAGTGGCCAAAATAAAATTGGGAAACCTTTTAGAAAGTCTTTAATTTGAGTCTAATACAGTTTTCACTCTTTTCTATTGATAGAAGTATAATAGAATATTATTAAGTTGCAATTTGTGGTAATAAAGATATTATTTTCTGAAAGGTTTTATGTAAGCCAGTATTATTCATTTTACATTACTGGTGTATGTTTTGTATTATTAAAACAATGTTAGAATTATCAAATGTCATTTTTTTTAAATAAAATGTATCCTAGATTTAAATAGAGTTATAAACCTTATGCAGTAGTCTAATACCCCAATACATCACTCTTGTAATAGACTGCACCGTTGACTAGGAGATTGATTTTCGAAACTAGGTCAGGTGTGCTCAAAGGGTTTCTCCCTAAATGGTTTTAACCAATCTCCTCACACACAAATGTGGGTACATTTCCTCAACTAGAGCATTCTTATCTCATATCCACTAGCGTAATTAAAAATATACGTGGTGAGAAGAAACTATAACTTAAAAAAGATAACTATAACTATTTTTATTTCTCACAAATGTATTATTTGCACATTATCAATTCCATGTCATTATTGATGTCTATTGTAAAATATTAATAATAAAAAATAATAAATTTATAAAACTCGTCTATTCATAACCATTCAAAATAATTGAATACATAGTATTTATAAAAATATTTTCGACAATTTGGTTTTAAAACTTTGTAATGCATGTTTTACGATAATTATAAAAATAATTTTACTCCTATAATATTTAATATATTAATTAAATATTTAGTGATAAAATATATTATAATACTATTTAATAGTCATTATAATACTTAAATTGTCCACTTTTCCAACAAAATTATTATGCGTAAGCAAGTGACATTGTCAAAAAAAAATCAGCATAGTAAGCACACACTCTCAAAAAGATCAGCAACCCTGATCTGGGTTATTCTTATGAGGGTAATTTAAGTCCCAAATGTTATCCTCCAAGTCCAAAAATATTTTGTCGAACCATGGATATCGTATATTACGACAATTCCCAAACTATAAATGATACTTGGTCGAGTTGTAACTTTTCACATTTTTGGGACTGTTTAATTGGACTATAGAGATGGAGAATTGGGCTCTGGAAGGATAGGGAGTAGCTTCTATCTGAACTATGGTAGATAATGACTTCAATAATTTACTTTTCTATATATAGCACCATGTTTTACTACCCACTCAGGATATATGCCTATTTACTAATTACAGTAATGTTTTAAGGACTAGGAAGGTTAAATTTAGAAAATGTGCAAGAAAATGTGCACGGAGGGAGAGGGGAAAACATTTTTGTCTAAACTCAGTTCACTCGACCGAGATAAAACCCTGATTTTACCGTCATAGACAATCTAGTCCAACATGAGAGTAGCGCGTTAGACCATGAGGTCATGGAGCAGGTTTCATTTACTTTAATAGTCGAAATGGGATTCCTTTGATGGACCCTATAAGTCAGGATTCTAACCAAATCAACCACGAAGAAGGATTTGTATTTCTAGTACTAAACTCCTGTTTCAATAGTAAACAGCCTTTTTAATTAACCTAGCTCGTGTTAGACTAGACTGCCGAAGATGGGAAGAATGGGGTTCGATCCTAGTCGGGTGCACTGAGGTTTTTTGATATATGGTTTTCCACTCTTCCTTCACACAAATAAGGCTGCATTTCCCTATACGATCTCATTCAATTATATTTTCCTTTTAACTTTCAGTAAATTAAGCCAAACTATTGTAAAAATAGGTAACGGTCGTACTGTAAATTGAATAAATAATAGTGACGTAGTGATTACGGTAAATGGAGTGTTGAAATAGGCAGTATGATAATGTTTATTAAGTACCTAATATTAAACAGGGACTATACACCTTAACTTCAAAATTGGATAAAAAGGTAAAATCAATGCAGTGTTTCTAACAGGCTTTACTAAAGGAAATGTATGTTTCTTACTGATAATAAATTTGCCACAATTAGACCCTAGCATTTTTGTATAAAATATTGTAATGCATTTAATAAAAACAAAATTAAAATTAACATATTCTCTCTACATCCAATTTTACAACATAAGATATAAATCTTACGAACAAAGCCTAGCATTACATGTGGTTATTATTTTGAATTTTAGGTTTTGTTAGATTAGTTAATATTAAAATCATCCTGTTGTCTACAGGTTTTAAAACTAGTGAATATATGAAAATCTCTATGTTTCTTAAAATAAATGAAATTAAAACACAATTTTCAAGAGGAAAGCTCACTCTTAATTTCTCACCCACCGAAGAACTAACCGTCTTTCTTGAATTTCATATATCTGTAGTGTATGAATGGTTCAACCACCACCGATCACAATTGATGAAGTTACTACCCGTTCGGGTATAGTACAGATTACGCTAATGAGTTAGGGAGGAGGACGTTTGAATTTAGAAGTCAACCCGAATTTGAATGGGAGAGATTGGGAAACTATTTAGTAAAATCCACCTTTAGTACAACCGACTGGGATCAAACCACGATTTTCTTGGCATCAGTAGTCTAACACATTGAGATAGTGGCGCCTTAAACCATGCAGCCACCGATGTGTACGCCTACTTCTTAATATGGATGTAAGTCTTAAAATTCTGTGAGTAGGATTTAATTTCACTTTCTACACATACTTACATTAAATGTGATGGTTAACAGTGATTACATTTTTCTTAAGGAGCTCACGTATATGAGAAAGTTGGATAACTCTATAATATATAAAAAAAATTAGAAGTTACTATTTGTTTTAGAATTATTCTAACACATGGAATTTAACGTAATTAAATTTCCAAAGTAAATGGGCATTATTTTTCAATTTGATTGAACAGAGATGAAATATATCACCTAGACAGGAGAATAGAAACTATAATGTTTAAGTTTCAAGGTTCCAATTCACGTGTCTAGGTGTGATTTTTCAAATATTTATAGTTTAATTTAATCAATATGGCCTGGCTTAATATTCAAATACATCATTTTGCTAAAGTCTTAGCATCTCTAAGCATGAAACACTTTCATAGAGATATAACTTACTCGAAAATGTTGTTTTGATTACTAACTCTAGCAAAGGTATATAATTTATATCTCATTTTGTCTTAAAAATTCTGGTTATGGTTGAAATATGAGACAAATTTGCACCACAAAATGTATCTTAATAATAATTGAATTAGCTTTCCAAACTCATAGCTCAAATAATTATTATATACTTCTCGTTGTACATAACCATCCAGAGTATACGCTTATTTAACATAGTGAGAAGTGATTGAGGAAGATAGATTTGAGAAGAAGTGTACTCGCATTTGTATGGTGGGGAATAAGTAACCTTGTAGAAAAACATACCTCAAAACAGTCTTGATTGTAATACTGATCTCCCAATAACCAACAAACAGTGTAAGAAGGGATTGATGCCTTTTATTTTTTGCGTGATGGAAAGGGCCTGCAAAATGTAAAGTAAGATTTTGGTAGGAATAAAATGATAAAATATAAACATTATCTTTGGGTTCAACATTGATAAAATTTTATATCAATGCTATTTTATTGGTTTTAGATATTGTATATCAAAATTAACAGTCTGAGATATTATTTTCTTCCTTATGACTACTTTTAAAGATATCAGATAAGCTCACTCCTATTAAAATTGAACTGTAGGCCCAAAATCGCAATCGTTTTAGGGCAGTCTTCTCGTGCGTACATATGTCACTATCCCTCTGTAAAACCTTCAAGCCACTAGACTCCACTAAACACTTGAGGTTTAGAGATGTACTCTCGCAAGCGAATGGAATGCAGTGTAATTATTGCATACCTGTATAATTTTCGTTGCCACTCCACGTTAACGTTAAATTATTAGCCCCACCAATTAACAAGAGTCTTCCACACGCACGCACACACACACACACACACACACAAGAGCTGCTACCACATTGCGCGCCACTTGAAGTTATAAACGGTTTAGCCAGCTATGTGGAAGTTATCAAATACTTCTGGGGGCAGCTCTTCAGTTGTTTGATACGGTAGATCTTAAACAGAAAATTACTTCGAGATGACTGTGCTAGCTGCAGGGGCATCCTACTAAGAAATAGAGAACATTCTGTCTTGCGGGTCTTAGGTTTGATAATATAACATGTGGAGGGAATGGGTGAGTGAATATAATATTGTTTTAAATAATAACACAAAGTAGTTTAAGTTCAATTTTCTTAGAAATTATCTTTTAGAAAATACGAAAGTATATTTTTCGGATCACTTATAACATCTTATTTTTAAAATAACTATTTGTGTATAGTCCGAACGAATAGTGAAACCCGCTGACCAAACCCAATTAATATTATTTTAAATATAGTGATAACATTTATCAAAAATGATTTTTAAAGCTCACATGACTTGACTTAAAATACGTAAGAGTATAACTAGTAAATTTTTAGTCATCATAATAAGATTCTTCCAATGGAAATATAACCGTTATACTAGCTCAAATATATAACACTTTATATTTAAAGTTTTTATTCGTTTAAATGTTTGAGTGGGTTGGAAAAAGATTTAGGCTGTTAATAGCATGTGTTGTTTCACATAAATTAAAACCAGAACTAGTGAGAGTAAAATTAGCACTGGTTTGGTTTGACAAAAAACTATAATGTAAATGTGGTAGGTAGGTAGGTAGTAAGATTAGAAAACACTCAAAAATTGAATTGCACCAGACATTTAAAAACTGTAAATATAGCCCTATTATAATTTCATCTATTTATTATCTATCATCTATTAATTTATTAACTATATGTCAATAATGACTGCTTCAGATCAAATGATTTGATATCCACTACATGAAAGTAGATCCAGCAACTTTTTGAACTGTAAGCTACTGCCTTTCTTACCATGGTACTACTATAGTTTTAATCTACTGAGCTTTTTGTTTTTGATGCTGAAATATGCGTGAACTCACATTAAAATTTATAAATTTATTTTGAGCTATAATTAAAACTTCCATTATCTTACTTTTCCATTTTTGTTAGTTAGCAAGGTTTTAATTGTGTAAGAGTTTTTAAGTATAAATTTAAACAAGTTGATACTTATAATTGTTTGGAAAAATAATGTGATCTATGTTGTAGAGCTTGGCATCTTCCTCCGGACTACCTTGTCTGTCCGCAACTAGACTAATTTTCAAGGATAAATAAAATAAATACTCGGGAAATACATATGAATTTATCTGGTGATAGGAAGGATAAACTATGGCAAGAACTACAATGTGGGACATAGTATATGAATAGTAGTACGAGTGTTTTTGTGTGGATTATCCATGATATATTCGAACTAATATAAGAAAATAGCCTGATGAAGGAGAATTTTGAGAAAAATTCGCTTTACAAGAAACCGGTTTGAACTAAGCTCGGAGATAGAAGTACAAATCGGTCGTTAACCAACCCATTTATTGAAAATAATCTATATATGGGAGGTGATGCGCTATTGTGCAGAAGTTGTTTTACTTGAGATTTATCTAATGTTTTACATAATTATTAGGCGTGAAAAGCTTTATTTTTTGAAAAATGTATTTTTAAACATTATATTCAGTCCAGTCACTAGTAAAACAATATATAAAATTACAAAAGCACATATAATGATTGAATTTATAGGTGATAAAGAGTTTAATTACAAAGACATGATTTGTAAATTTAATTATGTGACATTAATTTATATTATTTAACCGAATAATAAACAAACAAATGTAATGTAATATTTCGATATCTAAATGTATTGTACAGTACATGAACCATATGTCTTTAAGTGTATTAAATTTTACAATCTCTTTTTAAGAACAACAAATAGTAAGAGGCATATTTTACTTTGTTCCTTTTAAGTGGATAGTTTCACTCTAGAAATGAACACGTGACTATCTCTCACGTCAATTTAGTACAATGGTTTTCTGGACGTTTTTCTCGCCTAATATATCGCTCTGTTATAAACAAATACGTAGAACACTAATTTTTCTATGATGGTCTCCTAGAAATTTTTAATCCATTTTACTTCAACGGAAGGATTTAATTAATGTAATTACAGAGCCGTTCTTTGATAGGTATTACCATTTAGCCACAAGAGACCTTCAAAAAAGGTCAGCAAAGACTTTAAAGTTGCTCTGACAATTTGAATTATTTTTCATGGATTAACATTTTTTTTATTAACTTTTTGGAATTTTCTGTTGGTTACAGGCTAGAAGCTATGTTTGCCCAATTTTAGGTTTCTAGCTCATCTGGAACTGAATGAACATTAATGTCAGTGTGTGAATTAGCCAAGTGGCTCTATAGTAGTATAATGCCCTCCGGTGCCCCCTCTCAGAGAGAGCTCAACCAATTTCGAGGGTTCAGACCCTCCAACCCCCTTCTTTCTCTTTTGCTTATACTGACAGGTCCACGATTAACTTAAAGTTCAATTGACGTTCACGTAACAAAACGATCAATTAATTTTCACGTAACATAAATAAACATAATGCTTTATAGTTATTCACTTATCTAAACGTGGAACGTAAATACTTAAGAAAAACATAAGCAATTAATATGAAGTGTTTGAAATCAAACTATTAAATAATATAATGGAACTCAATCAGTTATAGGATGATCTGCTTCAGGGGCTAAGTGGTTTAATAAGCTGCACTCGCAGAAGATTAGAATGCTGATGATAGGAGGATCGGGATTCAAATCTCGATTGGGGTAGGCCTACAGAAGGTGGTTTTTCCACTTTCTCTCTAAAAAAATGCTGATACACTTCCTCTAAATATAGCCTTAATAATTCATAAAATCATTAGAGTAGTTAGTACATAAGCGTATAACCCGAACGGATAGTGATACATGTTACTAAAACAAAAGTTAGCGATGATTAGTTATCAGGTACTTACATTAGAAGTTCACTGTATCTACACAATCAAGTGTTTAAGAGGAATTTGGTCATTCCCAGATGCGAACAAATGCACAATTAAATTTCATCTATTAGTTATATTTTTACATAATAGTATGTACATAATTATATAAGAGTATATTTAAAGTTATCAAATTCACAGTTCAAAATATTTAAAATAAATAGAAATACAAAAGACGGATTTCCATCCTACCTCCAGTTCCCAACGTTTACTCTTGTATATATAGTATATAAACACAAAGTATTGTGAGCATAGAGGCATTATGATATGGTTATGTATTCAAATTATCTTAAATGTGTAGTTTCTATTAGAAAAAAAAAGGAGAAAAAACATAGTAAAAGATCATATTTTACACATAAAGTCCCTTTCTCGTGTATTAATTAGAAACACATTGTCTTCACTGCATTTTTATCGACTTAATTTTCATCTCATGAAAGTCTAGTGCAGTTTAATAAGAACGAAGGTTATGAGAAGAGAGGCGAGGGTGGTGGGGATAGGGATGGGAGAAAAAAAAGCATATTATGAAACTTTATACTATTATTACTTACCTCTTGAAAACCTCAGGGATGATTTCCCAAGGGATACTCATTCATAACTTCTACTGCCTATCCAGTCAAGGATGGTTGAATGAAAATCATAACAATGGAAGATGAGGTCTTTCCAGCCAAGAATTTTTTTTTCGCAATGTAAATATAATATTAGGAGGAGATAATGAATAATCATGCGTTGTGTAATTAGTTGATACGACAATTTAGTATAAATGCCTTTTCATTTAAATATTCAACATACATGCATAAATATATTTTTTATTATATTTAGAAATGACACATGCTGTGGCTATCCAACATCTTAGATAAGTCGATAGCATGTCTGTTTACTAAGCTATGGGTCCCGTTTCTGATTCCCCGCATGGTCGAAAATTGTAACATTGGTGAAATATGGGTTTTCCCCTTTCACAGTGATGTATTAACGACCGGGGACTGGATGTTGTGCTTATCCCAGTCTTAAGTTAGATTATAAGGCATATGAAGGTATAACAGCCTAATCAACCGGAAGTGGAAAATATACAATTTGAATAAAAAACTGACTAAGTCCACAAGCTGGAAACATTAGTGGATGTAAAAAGTAACGCTACTGTGGCTACCAGAAACATTATAATTCCACAGAAAAACTAAATACGAACAAATACTTTAACCTATCAAATAAAGCCTCTTCATAATCACGTTTGCTTGCGGCTTTCTCAGGACAATTTTAGTCTCCACGATTTTCCATTGGTTGGCACGGTCACGTGAGTTAAAAATATTGACTGTGTGGATGCGCTTTCTATTTCTAAGGATCATTAGGAATTATTCGGATGCGAAGCTTACGTTACTGATTTTGTGGATGGGACTTAAATCGTAGTACTTTAAAGATGCTTAATATGGGTGGAACCCACTGCAATGGTTGAGTGATATATAAAGCAGTAGTTCTCAACCTTAGATGTCCCACGAACCACTTAAATATTTGGAGCCCCACAAAGATTCAGAAGTTGTGAATTTTTTCTCATTGTACAAAATGTCACAAATAGAATGGTTTTGTTTAATAGAACACAACATTTTATTTTTTTGTTTTCTCTTGCAGTGTTAGTAAAGAAAACTATAAACAAAATAGCTAGTTTGTAATTTGTTAGTCTTAATTTGTGCAAACACATCACTAAGAAAATATTAATGTGGCAAATTATTTTGCTTGGATCAAACAAGGTTCTTTTTAATTTTGGATCAATTTCAACGTAAAGTCTCTTTATATTTTTATTTATTAAAAACCAAATATAATTTAAAAAAACACTTACTATAAAATGTGGTCTTAAATGGTATAGTCTGATCTCTATGTGGACATATAACTCCTGTATAATCAGGCTGGACTTGCGAACAAAAATGTAAATACCCTGCTCCGGTAATAAATAGACTAATCATGCCTACCCTCGCAAGACAAAGGGCATTCTATTGAACAAATTAAGTAAAGCTTAACCCACACATTTCTCGACCGAACAACAAGGTACCTAATACCCACCCATGAGACGTGACCTACCATTTAAGAACCACTTGTCTAAGGTGTCACTCTCGCAATATACTGAATCATATTCATAACGAAGACATTGGGTCTTGAACTCAGGTCGGGTGTGATGATGGTAGTTTTTCCTATAGGATTTTTTACACTCTCTCTCTCTCTCCCTCTCTTCAGGTAAATGCATGTATACTTAATCTATCATTATAACATTAGTGTAGGTAGTATATACATGCATATAATTCTAACGGATAGTGAGACGCTGCAACAAAACACATATACACATAAGCGAACCCTCTCCACATTTTATGGATTATTCTGAAACAAAAAATATCTTTAAAAAGTTATAAAAAGAACTCACGTTTTCTTCCCACTCTGTGTTTTATCACATACAATACTCCTAAGATAATGTATGTGTTCTTTGTTTCAGATGATGAGCATCTTAGCTCAGTCGAGAGTGCATATTTTTGACATCATGGGCGATAAATATATCGTAGCTGAGATTGGCGCACCGACAAAAATACACGAGATACAGCCCCCAGATCAAAATGATTGCACTTTTATGGAGAGACTGAATTCTTAAACACAAGGATCACTACGTGAAGTCTCATGTAGCAACCTCATTATAAAGTGGGTATTATTTTTAATATATTCCAGTTTAAATGGGTTTTTACTATAGAGCAGACGAAATTTGTCTTCTAGTGTCAATAAACCGGTTTTCACCAATTTATATCCAGGTAGTAAACCTACCCTCTTTAATATAAACCAACCCCTAAAACAAGTTTACTCAGATTGAACATTATCCTCTTACTTGTCTGATAAGGTTTGTTAATTCAAAGGTGTTAGAGGTTTATTTGAGGGGAGGAATTTCTCATAGTTGAACAATTGTGTTTGAGACGCCATTATAGGAAACCGTTCTCCATCCTGTAGCCTTTACAACGAACATGTTGAAAGTAAATTTTTGGGATGATAAGTGCTGCTATCACTGAAGACTGCAACTAGTGGTCCCCAGTGTTCATGTACTGAACTAATCTGGTCAAGAAGCGAACGAAACTCCTCTAAGTCTGTGTGTCTGTTTCTTTGGAGTATACATAGACTGGGTATACCATTTCACAATCATTAATTGATTATCAGGGGTCTGGGCAGTATTTCTCTACTAGAGTTAAATTATATTTAATTCCAATGATGATACCAGTTGATTCATAAACAATAATTTCACTTTCATTGTATCTAAGGTTCTAGCCAACAAACGAGACCTTAACAGGCTAACACTGATAAATAATAAGAACATATGACTTACAAAATACCAAATACATGATCGTAGTTTATAAGGAATTACAATGAAACTAGTTTAGTTATTAAATAATAAGTAGAAAAAAACCAGAAGAGAGCTGATTTAATGGTATTTGATAATTTAGTGAAGCGTCGAAAGTAAAAAAAAAAAGTAAAATTTAAAAACTACTTGGTGTCCTTAAATAAGTCTCTAATTTTGGTTTTCCTTTATAATAATAAAAGAAGCTCTGTAACGCTAGAGTTAGCTCAGCTTACACAACAAATAAGAGGGCTGAGTTTGCTGTAGCTAATTATAAAAAATGTTTTAAAATTATGAGAAGTACGAGACGACACAAGAATACTCACATGTTATAGAGCAGATTGAAATGAAAAATTGCGCTATTAAAAATGTTAAAAACCAAAATGTTATCGTTATCGAGTCTTCGTGAGAAGAGATTTTGTTGCTCTAAAAAGGATTAAAGTTATATCATAAGCATTATAAAATTGGTTAAAAATGAATTTATAACAGCAAGCAGTGACAAATTTTCATTCAGCATTTTCCAATCTAAGAGTTAGTTAACATTATGTAATATACTACTTTACACTAGCATATTCGATCTTGGCTCTGTTGAAACAAAGTACAAACTTAAGCTAGTCAACATCAAAGAAGGAGGAGCCAAATACATAGGCTAAGTAATTTCAAAGAGCGATAGCT
The DNA here is from genome assembly GCA_039000515.1 of Timema cristinae. Taxonomy (NCBI): domain Eukaryota; kingdom Metazoa; phylum Arthropoda; class Insecta; order Phasmatodea; family Timematidae; genus Timema; species Timema cristinae. The sequence continues at coordinate 53,731,250 of JBCFYV010000003.1, read as the reverse complement.
TAAGCTCTAAGATAACCCCCAGATCGTTAATATAAAAGCATAATTCTATAATATCGCTGCTAATCTTAAAAATAAAAATTTTAGCGTTGGTTTTCTTGGTGAAAGCTATAAAATAATTTTTAGGTTTATCGATATATATTCTATTTTAAATATATTATTTTAATATACATATACTTCAATTTGTAATTCTAAACAATCAACAAACTAAGTAAATTGATGTTTTTTAATAGTTTAAGAACATCAGCAAACAATATTGCAAGTCATTACTAACCACATTAAAAATAAAAATCCAACATTAATCCCTTGGGGTTCCTTGGGGCCAGAAAGGAGTTGGAAATGATTGATTCTAATCTGATGGCAAAATATATATTTTATAAGTAGCTCTTAAACCAATTTAAATATTAGACCAATTGAACAAAGTTACTTATTCTGAAAATTGAGAAATGACACCTGGACACGGGTTTCGAACCCGGAACCTTTGACTTAGTATGCCAATGCTCTACCACTAAGCTATCCAGGATTCGTCCCGTGCCCAGGTCAGTCTTCAATCATATTTGAAGACAGAGTCTATGATGGACGTGTGGAAATCGTCGGATTTATTCACGAGCTATCAGATAACACAGCCATCTTCGACTCGGTAGTTGGCTTATATGATCTCTAGATATACAATTCCTCTCTAAAAGCACAAATAATAGCTTCGGCTATTTGATTCATAATTATTAGTTTGTAGAGAATAATACTGTGCTGATACAGATCTAAAGCTCTACTTTAGTCATCATAATTTTTATCGACATAACTTTGGGTGAAAACTTACGGGCGATATCACCCAGAAATTCTGCTAAGTAGATTTACGGTTTAAAAAACCATGTTGATTTTTAAATAGTTTGTTTTTTCAAATGGTAACAAAATATGTTCATCTATTTATTTTTAATAGGCATACTAAAGAAAGTATTTATTAAATAAACAGGTCAATAATTACAAATATTGTTTTTAGTTCCTTTTAAATGCTTATCCATCTATAAATTGTTTCCTTGCTTTAAGGAATGTTGCACTCAAGAGTCTGGGAAGGAAAATATAATATGATAGCTAGGGATTAAGGATATTAGCACAACCTATTACAATAAGGCTTGGGACTCCATCCACCTCAGTTCACCTTGATGAAATTAACTTTTAATTTAATAATAATAATAATAATAATAATAATAATAATAATAATAGGTGACATGGTGATCTTGGGTAAGGTGTCAGGCTTCTGTGCTGGAGGGTCCGGGTTCAATCCTCGGTCCCGGCACAGATTTATCTGATTGCCAAACCCTTCCATCACCTCTGACAAGACATCTTGTGAATGTGTGGAATACCAGGACTCCGTGGTAGTTCAGATCCCACGTTAAACTGTAGGTCCTCCATTTCCTACCACAATCACCCTAGCATTACATATAAACTCGTTTATTACGCGCATTAGTACAACCAGAATGAGTAGTGAAGAGCGGTGTCACATAAACGATATTGATATACGATATAAGATGGCACGTAACCTGACTTTAAAAAAAATACAACATGTTTTGCTACCTGTCTAACATTTACAAAATTGATTTATGATAAGGGAGTAGGGATAAGAAGTTAAAATTTTGAGTAAATATATCCGCATTTGAGTGTAGGCAACTTGAGAAACCATTACCGGCAAACCAGACTATGAGTCAAGCATTTAGTTCGTATGTCCATCGATGTGGATGCATTACCTATTAGTGAATCAAAATAATTCTACTGATTTTAATTATTTAAAAAAAATCACAAAATTTGGGAATGTTTTAAAGACACCAACAAGATTAACTCAAGTACGAATCGAAATTCGATAAACCTATTCAAAAGAAAAATAATCCTGCTAATACCATGTGTCATACTGACACATGTAATCTGATATGTGAGATCCAATTTTATTCATGTTTAAAATTTGGTACAATTTGGGGTTTTATATTCATTTAAAAAAAATTGATTTACAACTTCACCGTCAGTAAAATGTTTGTTAAATTTCCCATTATTTCTCAAATCTGTTTAAAGCGGCCAGTAATATTTACGGGTATTATAAAAACACAAATTAGATATTTATGTAATTTTTAAACTTGTGTTTAATCATGTTTATGCATTCCATCTAAATAACCATCCAGGGTCTCCGCCTGTTTACACTAATGTGGAAGAGATAAGCAAGGTTTAATTTATAGAAAATATTACTCTTCGTTTAACCTGTAAGGTATAGAGATTATCTTGCATTATTCAACTAAGGGATAACTTATATGATAGGGCCATAGTTCAATCGGTTGATGTTAGCTTGCCAACCTTCAGGGTGAACGTAGTGTACCTGGATTTTCAAAAAAATAACTGGAAAACCCTTTAGGATAAATCATCCTTCATACACCTGGTCAGTGTTAAGACCTCAAACTTCCTCCCACCAGATAGTCAGACAAGTCGATACCAACGCCTTTTAACTTTTACACACGGGTGTAGGTGGGTGAGTGATAATATAATTCTATGACGATTTGTTTTGAACAAAATTTAACTTGATTATAATAAAGGCTACTAAAATCATTATAAAAAAATTGCTATTTCACAATTTAGTAAAGGTTTTTTATCTAGCTAAAAGTCTTTATTTAATGTTCATCATTTTGTATTAAAACAAATATTCAATGAAACGTGAAATATAGACGAATTAGCAGACTGAGCATCGCCATGGGACAAAGAGGAAGGGTCGGTGTCCGTAAAAATAGAAGAGGGGTTGTGATACCCTTGACATTACCTTATAATAACGTCCCTCACCTATCCACCATGGACCAGGCCATAGCGTAATAGGGTGAGAACGTATTTGTAACGCGATACCGCAACTGATCAATATGGTAGACTCGCACGCTCCTCAAGGGACCTGTTTAGCGTTAATTGACCCATTTGTTAGCAATTAACTGTTCGTGCCAGTACACATTCCCACCCCACCCACCCACATACCCACCCGACCCTATGATCTAATACTCACCTTGATTGCCGAGCCATGCTCTGAATAAACCAAGCATGTGGGAGATATTTTTTTATTTTATAAAATACCATACATGTTTTTCTGTTGTCGATTACGTTCTTATTACTTTTACTTTCACGATTGAGATTTTATCTCAGATGTAACATCTTAGGTTACCATTGTGGTAAGCTATACTACTTATCATAACACCCACTGCAGCGGTCTAATGATCTAAGGCAGGGTTATTTAGTTATTTATTCAAGTGGGCGAGTTAAAAAAAATTATAAAATTTGCCTTGCCAGGCATTTAATTCAGTCTGGTCGTAGCTTATAACGTTATTATTTTGCAGTTGACAAGGGGGAAAAGGGAAACAAATTTGATTACATATTTTATTGGTCTATTTCAGTTACAGTAAATTTGAAACTTATAGTAATGTTAGCAAATATGAAAAAATGGAATACTCATTTCAAAAGGGAGTTGCACTTTATATCATTAACAAGAGATATGTTATAAGATTGCATTATGACCGGAATTGACCAAAAAAAACCTATAAAATACAAAACAAGGGGATCATAAATTAAGCCCACGCATCAAAGGAATGTTCAGAGAGAGCACTGATATGCATAACATGGACACCTTCTTTGGGACAAAAAAACACACTTGCACGTCCCTCGTCGCACAATTGTTCCACACGCAGCCAATGCTATAACTTTGCGTGGAGAAAATAAACAGTTTGGGGTGGATCGTAAATAGTGAGACGCTTGAAAGTTGAAACCCAATGAAGTAGTGGCGCGTCCCGAAAACCTGAGCAAAGATTTTGTGAACTACGTACAACATACTAAGAAACAGTGTCCGGTGGAAGTCATTAGACACAAATACAACTATAATTTCGACAGGAAATAAAGAATACATAAGAAAGGATCAAAATAAAGAAATCTTACATACTTAAAAGGGGATCCTAATGTCTTGTTGAACAACTGGGCAACATAACCCCAAAATAAAAACAATAACTTTATGACATGGATGGTAGGCGACAAAACATGTAGATCATCTTTAAGTATTCCTGGAGACCTGCCGGTGGGAAGACTGGCCGAGGATGCCAGTAACGCAATTGACGCAATTTGACCTGGCACATTCCAATAGGTCAACGCATTATTCAATGAGATACGATCGCGATTGTCCAAAGTTCCTACAGTTCACCATACTTGGAAACAAGTGTGTCGCAGGGTCGAGCCGCCGAATATCCCAACCATCAACTGGCTGAAATTGCCGGCTGCCCCTCAATCATCCTGTATGGCCAGACACATCATCACAACAACCCTAAAGGGCATCTGGAAAACGTGGTGGCACAAACAGTCTTTGTAAATGAAGTAAACAGCATGCATTTTTTTAAGTTTGGTCCAAATAGGATATTTAATTACATCTTAGATGATCATAGACAAGATTAAGTATCCAAATAATGGAACTAAAATTGGTAGTACAATTTTATAAAAGACTCAAAAGGGAATCATGACATTAGACTAACAGTATACCACTACTAATACTAATATTATTATTATTAGCATCGCGTCTTAATACCCGTTCGGGTTGTACGCACTTAGCTAATGTGTAATGGTAGGCTGATTGTGATATGAAAGGAGGACCTACAGTTTAACGTGGAATCCGAACCGCGGTGGAGGCCTGGCATTCCTCACATTCACAAGATGTCTTGTCAGAGTGAAGGAAGGGTTTGGTAATCAGATAAATCTGTGCTTGGACCGAGGATTGAACCCTGGACCCCCAGCTCGAAGTCTTGACATCTTACCCCTGGACCACCAGGTCACCTACTAATACTTATAGTTATACTAATTGGTATAGGAGCTAATATAGATAATCAACATAGGTTAATAAAAGGAATGATAGAAAGATATAAAATAATATTATCATTAGCACCGCGTCTTACTACCCGTTGGGTTATACGCACTTACGCTAATGTGTAATGGTAGGGTGATAGTGAGATGAAATGAAGGACCTACAGTTTAACGTGGAATCCGAACCACGGTGGAGGCCTGGCATTCCTCACATTCACAAGATGTCTTGTCAGAGGGAAGGAAGGGTTTGGTAATCAGATAAATCTTTGCCGGGACCGAGGATCGAACCCCGGCCTATAAAATAATAATAGTAGAGTAATAGAATTAAAGGACCCGGTTTACGTTACACGATGCTGGGTGTAATTAGATGAGGGTCAGTCTGGACGGGGGGATAGTGAAGACGGTGGAATAAAAGATAGATACATCCTTTCCCTTAAAAGATAATATAAGAGATCTCTTCAGTAAAATATCAGCTTTGCTCTACTAGTCTCGGATTTCCATGTCAGTCAGAATACTAACCATTCATCCAACCTATTATAGCCCGCCTAGTAGTTCCCTCTCTATTCCTCTATAAGAGAATATTGATAATCCCTTCAGTAAAATATCAGCCAATCTCTACTAGACTCGGCTTTGGGATACAAAGTCAGTCATGCTAGCCACTCACCCAACCTAGCATATCCCGACTAGTAGCTCACTCCCTATTCCTCTTTGTAGCTCGCATATCTCTCTCTACCCAGTGGTATTTTTTCCTTTCCCACATTTTACACAAAACTCTTTATCTCCTACAACACTCGTGAATAAATTTGAAGTATATATATATTTTTTAATATTACTCTCTAGTAAATATATAAAACATAAATTTTTTTAATATTACTATCTAGTAAATATATAAAACATAAATTTTTTCCAGATATATATAGACACACATTAATGAATAATCTATATATAGTTCTAAATTTCTAACCTTGTAGCACCCTTCCCCTTATTTCTTCAATAAGTCTGATTGGTTAAACCCTAACAAATATGGCCTATACATTAATCCTATCACGGATCGTTCAAATTGTCGTTCTTCCCCAGCGCGATACTAATTTTTCCTCCGACGCTCCTTTTTTTCTTCTCCACCCCATCAGACTCTCCGTTTTCCTCTTTCAAAACTGATTCCCTCGTTTGCTAATGTCAGGGAATTTCACAAAAGAGCGCTGAGCAAAGGGGGATAAAGGATGGTCTCTGGAAGGGGTAGTAGGAGGAGGCGGTGAGGGAAAAGGATTAGTGAACTGTGAGTGCCTCGTCGGTTTGGTTGGTATCGGTAAAAAAAAAAAGTGCAGCGTCATCACGTAGCATCAGGTAAGCTTGCTCGATGCAGCAGAGTGGAAAACATTTCCTAAAAGGAAGGGGAATAAAAAGAGTCCTGGTGATTAAGATCAGGACATTTCGCCGGAATTAATTTTGTCATGGGGGTGGAAGGGTGGGATGGAAAAAATGTTGCAAATATGATGTAAAAATTAAATCTTGGTTCATAAAATAGAAACAATTTATGCTTTAGAACTTATAGCACAATCCATTGATAAACAATCACTAGGACTATATTTAAATTATTAAATAAAATACTATTTTAATACAACAAAACTCCCTGATAGCGTAACAACATTCACACGTAACAAGGTCCAATTGATAACAGGAATTAGAATCATATAACACTTGTTTGCACTTGACATGAAGCCTAGGGTTCGAATGGCAGCCGTGTGCATTAGAGGTTATTTTCCATATATGATTCTTACTATATGGTTCCTCCCTCCACGTTTACTAGGATGCATTCCCTCAAAACTCTCTTCTTTATATCGTTCAATTAGATAAGTCCTTAATAATCCCTGGGAAAACATGATGGTTAGTATATTATACGGTGGATTAATTAGCACGTGTAAGTACTTAATAGCCCCTTTGAAAAACCTGGTAATTTTTTGTATATATATATATCTTTATCCTTTATAATTTTTGTGATAAGAAATCTTTTGTATATATGTATACATATAGCCTATGTATATATACTTT
>JBCFYV010000003.1:53700314-53715425 GCA_039000515.1 Timema cristinae | reverse complement strand
CCAGAAAGTAATATTTAAATCGTATCAAGTAAAATTAAAACCGCTGCAAATAAGAAAAGGAAGAAAATTAGTAATATGAGAGAAGTTATGAAGAATATGAGGTTATGTAGTCGCGATATTTGCCCAGACTTTGAGTGTGTGTGTGTGGCTTAATTGTTTTAAAAATATTTATCATATACAAAGAAAACATAGACCTAATTAATTCAATCAAATGACAAGCTAAGATGAACAAAACTCATATATGTTGATTTTAATGCCAGTTAATGCAGTTAAAAAATATAAGGCTGGGAAATAAGAAAACAATGCAAAATTTCATGAAAATGTTTACACTTAAAAAGTAAGAATTTATGATGATAACTCACTGAGTGAAATTACAGTGTGTGTGAAGGCTTTTATATCCATACATGGCATAACTTCAAGGAGGGTACATATATTAAAGACATCGTGTAAGAAGACTGGACTGGCATCAAAAGACAAGGGGTGGAAATACAGTCACTCACACTGTAAAACTTCTCCTAATGTTGAGAAAAGTGTAACCAATCACATAGCTTCTTTTAATGGTAGGCCTAGTCAATATTGTAAGCGCGAAAATGATCAAATCTACCTTCCCGCTGTGTTGAATGTGAAGAAAATGTACGAAACGCACAAGGAACAAAACTTACCAACAGTGTACCATGAGTTTAAAAGAACTATTTTTAAAACACAGTTTAACATAAGTTTTGGATACCCAATATGTTATAAATGCGCCAGCTGTGACAATAATCAAGCATAGAAGAAGATTGCATAAAAGAAATAGTCAGATAGCTTATTATCTATACTTATAAAATAACATGTCCTGATTGATTGACTGACTGACTGACTGACTGACAGATTCATCATCGCCGAGTGCAAACTATCAAGGCTACAAGCATGACATTCGGACTGTATATTCATTTTGTTATGTAGGCACCCAATAAGAAAGGATTTTAGAAAATTCCACCCCAATGGGGTCAAAATAGGGGATGATAATATGTATGAAAGTCCGTCATTTTGAAAGTTACATAAACAAAATTTTGTATTTCGGTTATTGACGTAAAACAAAAAAATACTTATTTCAGGAATTTTGGAAATTTTATTTAATAAGGGATGAAAAAGGGGGTGAAAGTTTGTATCGGATTGACTGACTGATTCATCATCGCCGAGTGCAACCTATCAAAGCTAAAAGCGTGAAATTCGGACTGTATATTCATTTTGTTATGTAGGCACCCACTAAGAAAGGATTTTAGAAAATTCCACCCCAAAGGGGTCAAAATAGGGGATGATAATATGTATGATATTATGTATGAAAGTCCGTCATTTTGAAAGTTACATAAACAAAATTTTGTATTTCGGTTATTGACGTAAAACAAATAAATACGTGTTTTAGGAATTTTGGAAATTTTATTTAATAAGGGATGAAAAAGGGGGTGAAAGTTTGTATCGGACTTGCATTATTTTTGATCTTAGGTCAAGTTATGGTCATCAACGTAACGTAATATTTTAAATTAATCTGTAAATACATATGTATATTTTCGTATTTGTATATAATCAACTTCCACACGAGCAAAGCCGCGGGCAACAGCTAAACTCCATTCACGGTAGGAATTACTCTCTGAAAGGTCCTATTTCCTACCAATATTCTACTATATAATACTTTTCTGGTAAGGAAAAAGGCCTTTCAGAAAACAATTCTCACCGTGAACAGACTTTATCTAGTCAGATATATAGTACAATTATTTTAGGATTCTGAGCATCATTTTACAGATTTCCTGTAAATTTCATATGAGAAGTTCATAGACTTGTAACATCTCATGCAATTTTGTGGGCAAGAGGCCAGGAAGCTCTATAGTATGCTTTCGCTTAGAGAGTAAGGACAGAAATAAGAAAAGTAAAGAATCACAGTGACCAGAGCTGAGTGAATTTTATTAATAAATTTATTTATATTAACTTAATTTGTAACTTTCACATGTAACATGTACTGTTCTTTGGTTCTATAAGTACTAAATCTCTACCCCATGACATTCATCATTCTTGGATGTTTTTCATACAATCAGCGTTTTTGCGTTTTTATTGTGTAGTTAAATATTTTTATTGATAAAAACTGTATTTTATGTTTTGGAATTATTAGATTATTTAAGTTTTTTCTACTGTCTTGAAAGAATAGATAATTTAAATACTTTTCTAAATTAAATGTATTTTATTCCAGTATAAAGGTTTTCAACTTTATAAACTGTTTCCTGATTAAAAAAAAGAATTTTTTGACATTCATAATTTTCGCAGTGACTTTTCATTGGGCACATTTTCTATAGACTCTATCTGCCTTTTTTCTACACCATTAGTTATATTTAATGCGTATAACCAGAACGGTTAGTAAAATGAAGTTCAAAAGAAGGACAGTATACATTTTTCTAATTTACCACACATTAATTCACTGACTCTGTAAACAAATCTACCGACAACTTTTTCAGTCATTTCCGATAAAGATAAAAAGCTGAAGTTTTGTATATATTCCTAATTTGCGTGACGATGCATTTTATTAAAATTTGAGCTATATTCACCGGCAACGATAATAGTTTTTTAAAAACTTACGTCCTCTGTCATCAACACTTATTTTCATTTTTTCAGTCACTTCTAATAAAGATAAAAAGTCTGAAACTAAGTACGTTTTCCTAACTCGCGTGACAATGTATTATATTAAAATTTGAGCTTAATCAACAATGTTGTGCAACGTGTGACCACTGAATGTCATAAAGATTATAGATAGACCTATCAGCTATCCTGAATGTATACTTTGCCCGAAATTTGATCCTTAAATTATTTGTTCAAACAATGTTCTATTTAAGTTTATATAAAATAAAATATATAAAGATTTTCATAACTCTACCCTCTTTCGAAAAAAGATAAGTTTTGACATTTAACTCTGCAACATACAGAAAGTAAATGAACATGACCTACATAATCCGATGGGAACCTCGGGAGGAACTTGTGAGGTGAGGCAATCTATGTGGCGGGAATAAGTGCCATACCTTAAATTTTATCGGCATAAGATGTATTTTTAAGAAGACTTGTTTTATTTAAAGATGGCTTTATCTCGGGAACCATCGAATAAAGGACATATGCTCATTAATAATGTTTATGCTGTTTTGAGATTTACTATCCACACATCAGCTGCTTCCTACACAAAATAATACACTCTGTCTATACTAATACTAATACTAATAATATTATAAAGAGGAAAGATTTGATTTTTTGTTTTTTTGTTTGTAATGGATAAACTCAAAAAATACTGGATTGATTTAAAGAATTATTTCACCAATATAAAGCTACATTATCAGCAAGTTACATAGGCTATATTTTATTTTGAAAATTTAATTTATTCCTCATAAAAATGTCGATAGTTTATTATATAATCGGTGGAAAAAATGTTGTTGAAGGGAAAGTGTGGTTGGTGATGGGGGCGAAGGGTAGGGGTGAGGAATGAGATGAAAATAGGAGGGAGGATAAAAAGAGGAGGGGGCTATACAGTGATGGTAGGACTGTATTTTCAAAAAAAAAAAGTTTTGTTTTTATATTGACATGATGGATGATTTGAATCTTTGTTTAACAGGATTCTTTACAATATTTTTTTACGGGGAAGGGGGCTAGTATATTATACGGCCACAAATTGTACACATTGGTATGATTTTATTTCTTATATTTTAAATATGTCGATAGTCGTAAATTAATGGTTTAGGGTTTGGATTCTTTATTTTGTACCCTAAAATTATGTAAAGCTAGATTTATAGTGCACTATATCTTCTTAAGTCAACTACCCTAAGGTTGGTTTGAAGTGAATTATATCCATCCAGAGCTGATTCAGAGCTTAACTCTTCGGCTAGTTAGTTCTGCCTGCATCTTTTGGTAGAATCCCATGTACTATGGGGAATTGAGAGTTCAGGAAGTGTGCTGATTCATCGTTGCCTTCTAAACTGAATTTCTATGAGCGAGCGCCAAAGGGAATACCAATATTTCCCGGAAAGGTATTTCACACACCTTTTAGGAGTTATTTACATACTACAATCGTAATGGGGCCGACGGCTTTACCTACCCTCCCAAGGAAGTTGTGATCCGGATTTGTATCATATTTTTAATCAAAATTTAAAAAAAAAAAATAATACTTCGAACTTGGTTTCTAAAATTATTGTTTCATACTTTGAATCTCGAATATCTTTAAAGAATAAAGAGATTTAAGGATTGGAAAAATTTAAATACCCATCCCTAATACAAATTTATAACCACTAAAATTGGTCATAGACTGATTATAGTTTTCACATTCACCTATGTATTCCTGCTAGTAATATATATTTTTTAAATCTTTAAATCACATTAACTCATTTACAAACATTATTATATAAAGTGTATGGTAATAAATTTAATTTATACAATATTTAATAAAAATTAAATTAATAAATGGATGACACTACAAAAACTGGGTCATAAGTGTGATCCATGTTGTTGTAACCTACTTTTCAAAGTGACTGGCTCCTCGACACTAGCCAACTATCTTCTCTTTGAAGTATATTTCGTGTTGTAGCACTTTTTATAGTGACTGGCTCTTTAACACTAGCAAACTATCTTCCCTTTGAAGTGTAAATAGTGTTGTAACGCTTTTATAGAGGCTGGCTCTTTAAAGCTAGCCAACTATCTTCCCTTTGAAGGGTAAATAGTGTTGTAACATTTTTATAGAGGCTGGCTCTTTAAAACTAGCCAACTATCTTCCCTTTGAAGTGTAAATAGTGTTGTAACACTTTTATGGAGGCTGGCTCCTTAAAACTAGCCAACTATCTTCCCTTTGAAGTGTAAATAGTGTTGTAACACTTTTATAGAAGCTGGCTCTTTAAAACTAGCCAACTATCTTCCCTTTGAAGTGTAAATAGTGTTGTAACACTTTTATAGAGGCTGGTTCTTTAAAACTAGCCAACTATCTTCCCTTTGAAGTGTAAATAGTGTTGTAACACTTTTATAGAGGCTGGCTCTTTAAAACTATCCAACTATCTTCCCTTTGAAGGGTAAATAGTGTTGTAACACTTTTTATAGTGACTGGCTCTTTAAAACGAGCCAACTATCATCTCTTTCAAGTGTTATTTGTGTTGTAGCACTTTTTATAGTGACTGGCTCTTCGAAAAAATAATTACTTTGATTCCCATTCCCAGGTGTCATTTTACAATTTAATGACTACTATTAGCATATATGATAATTACTCTAATGGTGTAGCAATGAGGAAGGAATATTTTAGAGGCAATCTACCCACATTTGAGGTGAAGGAGAGTGTAAAACCATTTAGGAAAAACCACCCTCATTAAACCCAACTGAATTTTGAACCGCAATCTCCCTGCCATCTATTATTTTATTGTTTATAAAATTAACCACAGGGAGAAGTAACTTAATCTCATATTATGTTTACACATTTATCTCTTATTTGTTTAAATTGTGTTACAAAATATAAAAATAGATTGAATTAAACAGACTATCAAAATAAAGATATAATTTAAACAGGTGCTAAAAGCTGAAATGCATTTGAATATTGAGTTATAACTTCTCTAGACACAAGACTTTGAATTCTTACCTGTTGGTGCTAAAAACAGAAAGGATAGCAAAGCAGCACAAATAATTTTTGTTTAAAAATTTAAAAAAATGAAGCTCACATAGTACGGTGGGACAGTTATTTATAGTTTATATGGGGGAGCTGAATTGTATCTCCTCGGAAGAGACTCTTTTCCGATACTTTTGCCACAAAAAGCTAAAATGAAAATCCTGAATTATATCTCTTTTAAAAATCGGAATTATATCTCCGAAATCCTGAATTGTACCTCCTTGAAAGAGACTCTCTTGCGATACTTTTGCCACAAACAGCTCAAATGAAAATCCTGAATTATATCTCTTTTAAATATCGGAATTATATCTCCGAAATCCTGATTTGTACCTCCTCGGAAGAGAGTCTCTTCTGATACCTTACACATAAACAGCTCCGACTGAAAATCCTGAATTGTATCTCTAAGTACACGACCTTAAGTTTTAATTCTTATGCGTACTTTGAATAAGTCAGTTAGTTTGTCATAAGACTTCTAGATGGCATAACAAGCGACAAACTTTGGTTGATGCTTAGTACAGCTCATAAATAACAGAGGGCAGCATAGGGTAAAATTAATCAAATTACTAAATGTAACAATTTATAGAGCATTTTTATTTTCAATTTGTTTGAAAACATTAAAATCACATTGTAATATGTATTTTAACATTTTAACGGAAAACACATGATTTGTGTTGTTATAATTATTATGTTTGTATATTTATTTACGCATTTTATGGAACAAGTAATATTTACATCTGTTTTTAATAATGGTATAAATAATATTGTAAATAAGGGGCTCAAAATGTATAGAATTAATAGAAACAACTACAGCCTAGTGTGGTATAAAACTGAAATTTGGCATGCAGGTGAAAAATACTAAATCCAAATAAATATAACATTTTTAATTAGACTCCGGCAAATTGAGGTGGAAGAGAAGTTAAAAAAATACTTTTAGGTGTGGTAAAAAACTTAAATTTGCTTGACAGGTAGAAAAACAACTCCATATAACCAGATATCATAAAATTATAATTGTTTAAGTGGTAATTAGAGAAATTATGGCGGGATTGGGGGGGGGGGGGTAAAAGTTTCAATACCAATAAAAGAACAATTTTGTTTGGTATGGTAGAGCGCTTACTATTGCTTTCAATCCACTTAATTGTTATTTTTTTGTGTTGATTGTAACAATGCCTTCAAGTAAAAGAGCCTTTGTTAACTTGCTTGTGGTTGCGCCTTAAATTGAAGTATTTTTCAATTATTACATGATTTTTGGGTCTAAACTAGGTTTATATTGTTTTGTTTATTAGATAGTAAATTTAAACTTTTTTTTTGTGTTCGTTATAACACTGTCTCCCCGTAAGCAAGCAAATCCTGATGCAAGGACCTCATGAAATTTTTTTTTTTGTATACTTACTGTAGGTAGTCATGGATTCATCGACATAAAGAAAAAAATGCTCACCTCATACGTGGTAGAAATGGTCTTATTGGTAGTTTAAAAGATTCGCTAGAAGCAAAAAGTATGTTAACCAACTTAAATGCGAACGAAGCCGCAAGCACACTATTTGTTTATACGTCCGGAATTTGAGAAACCTCTTGGTATGATCCAATATTTCATTTTAAGTTTTACTACAACGTAAAATAAATATTATAATTATTATTACTATGTTGGCCAGCACTACAATAAAGGAAATAATAATGATAGTAATAATAATAATTATTATTGCTATACAGTAGATAGAAACGTTGTATGTACTTTAGAAAATGTTCCTTTATAAATTATTGGGAACGTTGAAAATTGATATTTAGACGCTGACAAACCCCGTCTAAAAGACTCGATTGCATATTAATTCATTTGACAGCAACTAGGATGTATTGTGGTATAAAATATGAGTGAATTCTCAATTTATTTAAAAGGTGATCCAATTTGTTAATAACATTTTTGACACTTTGTATATATAATATAGATACTAGTATTTTAAATTCCTGTTCCCTTCCCTTGAGAGATCAGAGCTTATAAGTAAGGACCTATATAATGCCAAAATTACATTAAAATTAAAAGTAAAAGAAAGACTAAACTTTATAGAACATAAGGGTCTGACTCACAAAAAAAAAGTTTGATTTGTTAAGTGCACAGTGAGGTATTTTATATTAATATGCTAAATTATTATCCCCCCTGTAATAATTGTCAGTGGGTATCCTCAGTCCGGCCAAAAATATCTCGAAAACAATAAGGTATAGGAAGCTGGGATTTGGTGGGCAATCAGTTCTCACCCCAAAAAGGTGAATTAGTACCTTATCTACCTAAAGTTCCCATGGGGGCCCCCAAAATAGGTGGTTTTCCAAAAAAGCCAAAGTCTAAAAAACCTAAAAGCCCAGAAGCTGAAATTTTGCAGGCAGTGTAGCCTCCAACCCAAAGTTTCAAACATTAATCTAAATAACTACTTGTAGGTGTGGTAGAGGATTTAAACCAAACCGTCAGTCTATTGCGTGTTAGGAAAAGATTCTCAATTTAATTTTTTTTATTATTACCGATAAGTTTAACATACTTGCTAGTACTAAAGGCCTGATTTAATTGGTAAGACCATAACACGGTGTATGTATATATAATGTTAATACTTCAATATTATAGACAAATTAGGCCTTTGTAAATAATAATCACATTCACGTGGAGAGAGGATGGGGAATCCACAACAATAAATCACTCGTCATGAACCACCCTCAGTTCATTGAACTAAGATCCGAACCTTTGCCTCCCCGTTAACAACTATTACTAATAACATGTTCTCCAGTTTGCCATGTAGTCGCTCAGTCGCTCACGCGCTTGTCAATCGAGCCGAACCATAAGTATTTGAAATTCTTAGCGTTCCTTTAATACAGATCTTAATCCTTATCTAATTAAAATAACTTTTTTTTTCTATCTGTCAGTGAACTTTATATTTTATATGGTATTAAAAAAAAATTCTCAAGGTTTTGTAAATTTTCTTCTCATTTTTCATTTCACTGTCTCCCCCACCACTCCCAATTTTTAATTTAAAGTTTTAAAAATGTTAGGCTTTCATTGGTGGTCGCTACTATTATGACAATTTTTTATTTTTTACCACACCAATAATATATTAAAACTAAAGACTTAGATAGTGATTGATAATAAAGATGAATGAGAAAGAATAGGCTAAAAAGTTAAATTAAAGCAAAGTGATAATTAATGTGTTAAAACATTATACAATGAGAATCATAGCATTAAATAAAAACATATACAATAATATGAGTCAAAGGGGTAAGCTAATAGAGTGAATTAAATATATATGGTTGGCAATATTTAAAAGTAAACCTGCAAGTCAAAAATATAACAAAACAATGGGTGTAACATGGTAATAACAATTAGAATGAAAGTTGGATTAATTAAAAATAAATACACTAAATATAAACAATAGATACAGTTTAAAAAAAAGAGTGAAATATAAAGCAGATAAGAGCTCTTATTCAAGATGTTGGAAATTTTAAATTCCTTACCCCTCCTAGATTTGGCCAAATACTACTTAAAGATTTCAAATTTTAAGAATTGTTTGGTTACTTGTAGCTGTCTTTCCACTTGTCTGTCAAATTTAAATTTTCTAACACACTTTAAAGTATTTTTTCCGTTTATGGCCCCCTTAACCCTATTTCCTGGAGTTCCATTTAGAGGTTTAAAGTTTTTGGATTTTATGATAATTTGGAGGGGTTCATTTACCTATCTACCAAATTTAAATTTTCTATTTTTTTTTTTACTAATTTAAAACTATTTCTTGGTCCTCCCCCCCCCCCCCCCATTTTGAAATTTCCCATTCTTAAACTTTTCTCGTTAGATGGAGCAATCCCTATACCTTCCTGCCAAATTTCCGTTTTTCAACTCTTCTGGAGTAGATTTTATTTTCCGACGGACATAATTTCATCTTTATGTTGAGAGATTGAGTTTTTTCTCATCACCGCGCCTTACTGTACTACCTGTTCAGGTTGTACTCTTACATTCTTTTAGTTACTACTCTAATGGGGGTAGGGATGAGAAAAGACGCATTTTAGAGATAGTCTACCAGCATTTTCATGGAAGGAGGGTTGGAAACCATTTAGGATAAAACGCCCTTAATAGACCCGACAGGATTTTGAGCCCAGATCTCTCCGTCATCAGCAGGTCAGCTAACAAGAGAGTGAAGCCTTATATCGTTCAGCCAATGAAGTGTGTCAGTTATTTACTAGGAGTAGATTCCAATAAAGGTGATATTTGTAAATAAAGAAGAATGTAAATAAGTAAAAGATATATCCGATAGATGATTGGACACTCATTACCAAGACAAGGCTCGTTTAAATTAATCAAACAAGTACCACGTGTTACTACACTTTCGGGTTATACGCCTAACCCATGTACTAATTACACTAATGAGTTAGGGATTAGGAAATCTTAATTTATAGGAAATGCACCCGCAGTGGCGTGGAAGGAGGGCCGTTTAGGAAAAAATCTCCCACAATACACCCGACTGGAATCGAACCACTATCTACCTAGGAGGAAGAAAAGAAAACATCTCAGGGGTGGAGTCTAAATTCTGTAAACTGCTAGGGAAGGAGTAAAAGTTGTGTAAGTGGGGTCCTTGAGTGTCAATCATTCCCCAACTCACCCTCTTTATCCGAGTGTGGTGAGGATGGTAGCTAGCCAGGTATATTTATGAGTCATTATCTCCCCCAAGAAGTAAAAGAAGAAAAGACAGAAATAGCTTGGTGTCAAGAACAGATAAGCTTCTTGAGTTCCAACTTCCAATTTCCAAACCACTCTGGAGACTAAGAGTTTAATTTTATTCTTTTTTGCAGGTACCTAACTAACACATTTTAACAAAATTTACTTTAAGGTTTTAACTATCGACACATTTTACAAGATCTGCTGATAAATGAAATACTTTAGTATTAATACCTACGTTTAATGATCGAATGGTTTAAGGCGTCACTCTCGCAATGGATTAGACTGCCAAGGAGGTGGGTGGTTTCGGTCAGGTGTACTGAGCGTGGTTTATCCTAGATCAGGTGTACTGACTGGTTTATCCTAGAGGTCAGGTGTACTAGTGTGGTTTATCTAGAGCAGTTATGAGGTGGTTTATCCTAAGTCAGTGTACTGAGTGGTTTTCCTAGAGTCAGTTCGTCGGTTTATCCTAAATAATTTTCCACTCTCCTCTCACACATTAGAGTAATTGGTAGGTCTACATAGGTGCATAACACGTACGGTTAGTATATGCGGTTCTAAAAAAACTACTCATAAAAAGTGTAAATTCGATCAATATTTTATTGCTACATTAACTAGTGTAGCCTTTTACCTAAAGATTTGGCTCAGTTACAGCGAGATCGACTGGTGGTATCAACCTGACACGGACATGCTTATAGTCAGTCCAGCAGGGATATAGGCCTACATTGAACATAGATGTTGAAGTTCGATTTTCCTCAAGATGATTTTCAACCATCAATATCTTGTAGCGATGTCCGAGACAGTGATATGTTTATGTGTATGTTTTAAAAATAGTAATTTTTTATTATTAGTTTTAATACAATTTTTTTAATTGATACAAGAGTTTATTACAAATACACTTACATACAGTTTCAATTGGTTTGAAAAATATTACCGATGTTTTTGGTTCTATAACATCTATGTTTTCAGACTATGTTCTTTTTACTTTCTCGCAGGCGTAGTTGGCTAACGCGCTAGTTTCATGTTGAGCTTAACTGCCGAGTATGGGGAGATCAAGGTTCAAATCTCAATCGGGTTGACTGGGGGTGGTTTTTCCTAAATGGCTTTACACTCTCCCTCCACGCAAATGCGGGTACACTTCCTCTAAATTCAACCTTACCAATTCCTAACCCATTAGCGTAATTAGTAATTAAGTGTATAACCCTAATGGGTAGTAAGACGAGGTGATAAATAAATAAAAATTGTGAATGTTCCACATGGACTAGCTTTATTCTCGTCTTATCTGATTTTTAGATGAAGAGGGTATAGGGATTCGAATCCCAACCCGGCTGACTGAAAAGGAGGGGGAGGAGGGGGAGAGGTTCGAAATGTTGTTTCACTTTTCCTCTAAATGAATGCGGTGCATTTTGAATTTTCACTACAATTATTTTACCTACATCATTACTATATTATTGCGTAGATATCCTGAATAGCTAGTGAGACGCTAAGCAACAAAGAATATAGAACTAATCATCTCATGCAACAATCACACGAAACTATTTTATTACTAAATGAAATATTTAATTTCTGAACACCGGGCTAAATTATATCATCATGCGACTTAATAACTAACGCATACCCGCTTCGGTTGCTGCATGATATAAGGAGTTACTTTCCAATATATCGGACTTCCGATGACGAGATCAAGGTTCGAATCTCTATGTGTACTGAGAGTGGTTTTTCCTTAATTGTATTCCACTCTACCTCCACGAAAATGTGGTTACACTTCCACTAAATACAACTTTCCTTTTTCCAAACCAGTGGCGTATTTAATACATAAGTGTATAACCCGAACGTGTAGGGAGACGCGGTGCTAATAATAAAACTAATGCATGTTTTTCGGTCGTTTAGACAACTTACAAGATTAGTCTGTAACGAAAAATTGCCCAAGACTGTTTGATACATTCAACTGGATGAAAATTAAATAACGATGGGCGAAATATTATTTAGTACAAAGTTTATTGAATTGTTTTATACTTTTAAAAAGGAAAAATTCTTTCATTTATATTAATTCTATTTTTTCTTTCTAATAATTATTATTATTATTATTATTATTATTATTATTATTATTATTAGCACCGTGTCTTACTACACGTTCGGGTTATACGCACTTACGCTAATATGCAATGGTAGGGTGATTGTGAGATGAAATGTAGGATCTACAGTTTAACGTGTGATCCGAACCACGGTGGAGGCCTGGCATTCCACACATTCACAATTTGTTTGTATTTTATTAAATCCATTTTAATTTGTTTTTGGTTAGGAACACTCGATGGAGGGGAGTAAAGGTGAAATGAAAATTCCATGTTGACTTTTAGAATTGAGATTAGTATACTCAGCATGCACCTCTGTACTAAAAAAAAATAATAAAAAATCGTGAAGAGTATTAACTGGAATAAAAATATTTAGACAGTTAACTATTGTAAATAAAAGTAGCGTAGGCCTATTGTTTGTGAATATGTGAAATTCCAGAGATTTAATCAATTCCATTACATAGTCCTGCCTTACAGTTAGTCCTAGTCCTAGTTAGTAAGTAATCCTTTAAAATTATTAGTTCTAACATAAATGTACTAAAACTTAATATATTTTAATAGGTGCTAATTATGAATGTAATCCTAGGACCAAGATTATATAATAGGAATAAAATAATCTTGCAGTGTAGTAAATTAATTGGGTATAGGAAATAAAGTGTGTTTTAATTGAGTATGTTCCAGTACATTGATTATGAATAGTGAATTTTTGTAGAGTTATGTACTGTAACTGCAAGCCTAGTGTTGCAAATCACTTCCACTTAATATATTGTATTGCTTTACTCTTTATTTACATTGCATTTATGAATGGTTATAATTTCAATACAACTTACTAGTTTGCTATTGCTATAAAAACTTATCTCAAAAATTAATATAATAATATTTTAGACCTGGCAAACAGACTAGAGCAATAGCGATAGTCAATATTTGTCTGTGACCTTGTATAGTATTCAAACATGTCATAGATCAAAGATATATAAGATACTTATCAAAGTCTTAAAAGTTAAGGTGAAACATGGGGAAATATGCTCAAAATTAATTAAACCAAACTAATTTAAGAATACCTCTACACAGTCTGTGAATATTTATTATTATTATATTATTATTATTATTATTATTATTAATTATTAATATATTAACACCGCGTCTTACTACCCGTAAATACAATACAATAAATGCTGACAACTCAAATCATTGCATTATTTTTACTTCTCCCAAATTCAATAATAAAATAAATTATAGGTTTTCTGATGAATTAATTTCCCCCATAATTGATTAGTTTTTTTTTTTTCAAATTTTAGTGCTAAAGTTGAAATACAGTTAAACTAAAAACCAATTATTTTTTAAAAATATTTTATTTAAATGTAAATTTTACTTTTGGCATATTATTTATACATTTATTATAAACATTTGTAAATATTACTGGTTCCATAGAATGCGTAAAGAAATACACAAATCGTGTGTTTTCCGTTAAAATGCTAAAATACTTATTACAATGGGATTTTAATTTTGTTCAAATATAAACGAAAATAAAAATCCTACTATAACTTGTAAATTTGTGAATGTGAGCAATGCCATGCCTCCACCGTGGTTCCGATTCCACGTTCGACTGTAGGACTTTCATTTCATCTCACAATTTCCCTACCATGACACATTAGCGTAAGTGCGTATAAGCCGAACGGGTAGTAAGACGCGGTATAATAATAATAATAATCTATAAATTGTATCATTACAGTTATTTGATTGATGTTACCCTATGTGCCTCTGTTATTTATGAGCTGTACTAAGCATCAACCAAAGTTTGTTGCTTGTTATGCCATCTAGAAGTCTTATGACAAACTAACTGACTTATTCAAAGTACGCATAAGAATTAAAACTTAAGGTCGTGTACTTAGAGATGCAATTCAGGATTTTCAGTCGGAGCTGTTTATGTGTAAGGTATCGGAAGAGAGTCTCTTCCGAGGAGGTACAAATCAGGATTTCGGAGATATAATTCAGGATTTTCATTTGAGCTGTATGTGGCAAAAGTATCGGAAGAGAGTCTCTTCCGAGGAGGTACAATTCAGTATTTTGGAGATATAATTCCGATTTTTAAAAGAGATATAATTCAGGATTTTCATTTGAGCTGTTTGTGGCAAAAGTATCGGAAGAGAGTCTCTTCCGAGGAGGTACAATTCAGGATTCGGAGATATAATTCCGATTTTTAAAAGAGATATAATTCAGGATTTTCATTTGAGCTGTTTGTGGCAAAAATATCGGAAGAGAGTCTCTTCCGAGGAGATACAATTCAGTCGCCTCGTTTATATAAGGAATTATTCATTTTAAGTGAATCTGGCCTGATATGATCATTTATTTTCAATATAAACTATTACATTTTGGTTTTATGAACTTTTCTAGATAATATTATCTAATAACCTTTCAGCATAAAAATGTTTATAGAGTTCTAGGATATTTGTAAGTGATTGAATAGTTCTTATGGACGGACAGATATCAACGCTATATTGAATTATGATGTTCAAGATCAAGATACAATATTTAAATAATTTATTTTCGTTCAATACAAAGATAAACCATGACAATTCCTAACCAAGTACGTCCACTAAACCAATTTTAAAAGCAATCTTTGAAACAAGCATTAATTAACCTAAAGACTGAGTGCACAACGAACGCAATCCATAAAAAAAATGTAATAATTAACTTGGCTCAATTTTAAA
>JBCFYV010000003.1:53667795-53700214 GCA_039000515.1 Timema cristinae | reverse complement strand
CCACGTTTCCACCACGCAAATTCTGGCACACTTCCTCTAAGTTCAACCTTTCTTATTCCTAACTAAATTAATTGTTAATTAGCACATGTGCGCTTAAACCAAACGGATTGTAAGATATTTTGCAAAAAAAATTCAAACAAAAATACCATTACTATGACAAGTTTCATGGAACGAATAGTAATTTGGTGACCACTGGTGAGTGGTAAATATTTGTGTGGTCTCCATACAAGGCAGACGTCCGTGTCTGCGGTAATAAGCGTCGCACTGATAAATGTCAACATGGCTGAAGAACGTCAGTAACGATGTCATTTGTTTTACTAGGGGTTAAGCTTTCCTTCCCTCTTTCGTTCACTTGTTCCTGGATCATTTATCCAATCTCCCCCTCCATTTGATTCTCCTTCCTTCCACCACTGGTCGCCATTTGCAAACAAATATACAACCTGTGCCTATAATATACATTCATCGTCCAATGAAACCCAGAGTACCCCCATTTTATTTACAATTTCTAAACTAAATAATATCTCTTGATCGAATACTAACAAGCTCTCACTTGCCAGTATGTACCAAATAATATGTGTTTAAAATAAATGATACTAGACAATCACACAAACATTCTTGTTTGCTATAGCTTGGAAGATAATTTGTAAACAAAGGTTTAAAGTAAACCACCCTTACTTATGCTTTCTTCATAAAAACAAACACATCGTTAATTTGATCACATATAGACACACTTTAAATATACATTTTAAATTAATTATTAAATATAGTTAGTAAAATTAAAATTTTTAAAAACAGTTATTTGTAAACAACCCCAAATTTATTTATTCGTAAAAATAAAAAGTATTCTCACTTAAAATGAAAAACTATACCATATTCCCTCCGATATTGAATTCAAACTTCAAGGTAAATTTAAAAATAATGCAAATTTTATATAATTTGTCGTAAGTAAACTGCGCTTAAATTAATGTATATAAATGAATATACATTATTATTGATAACGCAAAATGGTCGCTCGATACCAATTTTGAAACCAATCGTTAAAGTAATTTTCACAAAATCTAACTTTAAAAAAATCAGTCATTAATTAATTCATATAAAACGAATTTTTTGAAAAAAAAAATCTATATCACAATTTATAATGCAAATATATGAGATATCCACTACCAACCAAAAAATAAGCCTATTTTTAAAATATTCAAACTAAACAATAAGTCATCAGTAAATTAATCATAGCTAAATCCCCCTCCCCCCCCAAAAAAAGTGAACAGCTTTATTTATATGTTTATTTCAAACAGTCTCGGATATAGAGTTTAAGCAAAAATCATATTATACATTTTAAAAATAACTTGAGTTTTCAAAAATCACTCATCAGTAAATGAACCTCTGTCAAATTTTTAACCAAAACCAAGTTTAGAATGTTATTTGTAGTGCCAAACACTCCTAAAATACCCAAATGGAGTCAAAATATTTTAGCCATTTGTAAATTTTTGAGTTTTTTTTTAAAATCCATCATCAGTAATCTACCCATAAATGAGTATCCCTCAAAAAACAAATATACGATGTTATTTTTCTTACCACACAATTCCCAAATATACATTTGAGGCAGAATCGTTAGAGAGATTTTCAAAATATTTTGAATTAAAAAAATCTATCATCTGTAAACTATCCTTAATTTAAAGCCTAGGTTCAAAATAAAAAAGTTCCCTAGGTATAGCCCCATCAAATCTATTTATCAAGTTTGAACAAAATACAACCAATCGTTTCGGATCCATGGCCAGGGACAGACAGACATGGGGACAGAGAAAATGGTAAAATCAATTTTTTTTTTTGTATTCATATAAAACGTAAGTATTCTTCATAATTTCGAGATCAAATATTCTTACAAACACAATATTTTCTCTTGATACGAGAAAGAAAAAAACATTTGGTTTTCAGCTGTCAAGAATTTTATCATTTTTTTCAGTTCCGGTATTCGATAATAGCATAAAAATAAATCTAAAAAACATAACTTATTCTGTGTTCAGCTTTAAAGATTGATATTACATAGTCTAGTATTAATTTTTACAAGTAACTCAAAATATCTCCAAAAATATATATGTGTCTACAGTTTTCAAAATTGACAACACGTATTGTAGATAAAATTTTCCTACTTCTAACTGAAAATATTTCTCAAAGCCCCGTTTTGTATTCAGTTGTCTAAATTGACACCATTTATTGATAATTATGGTTTTTAAATGTATCTAGAAAACCTGTTTTGACTTTAGCTGTTTAAATGAGCACTTCTCAGTCTAATTATCAGTCTTCTTGCTAACTGAAAATATTTCAAAAAACAAGTTTTGACTTACTCTATCAAAACTGACTAGTTCTTATAGTGATATAATATGATGGTTACTGGAAAATCTACAAATAACATATTTTGACTTTATTTGTCAAGGTTGAGAAATCTTAGTATAGTAATAATATTTTCTTGTAACTGAAACATAATTTCAACAAAAACCTGTTTAATCTTCAGATTCACAAATGCATACCACGGACCCTAGTTAATTTAAATCGTCCAATGATTTTATTATAGAAATGACATGATTCAAATTAATCATTTCTAAACAACGCGGGTTTCATTCATTTCTAAAGATAGATACTAGTACTATTTATTATAATATAACCCCCTTCCACATTCCCATAAAATCTTGATCCTCAGAGGGAGTTTATGCCAGTTCTACAATATTTTACCCGCCTCTGTGGCGTAGTTGGCTAACGCGCTAGTCGTGTTGAGCCCGACTGCTGAGGACGGGGAGATCTAGGTTCGAATCTCGGTCGGGTGAACTGGGGTGATTTTCCTAAATGGTTTTCCACTCTACCTCCATGCAAGTGCGGGTTCACTTCCTCTAATTCAACCTTCCCAATTCCTAATCCATTAGTGTAATTAGTATTTAAAGTGCATAACCTGAAAGTTTAGTAATACGCGGTGCTATTATTATTATTACAATATTTTTAATATACTTATTGTCGTATGTGTGTATAAGCCCGTAGGTTGGTTGGATCCTCAACAGTTCCACAATTTGCTGTAAGGCCTAGTCAGAAGTGAAGATACGTACTAGGGAAATGAGGGGTGAAGTAGTTTCCTGTTCCTTTCCTCACTGAGCCAAAGGTAGGTATACTATAAGTCCACCGATAGGCCTACACAAACTGACCCTACAAGTGACACCTTCACTCCATTCATTACTTAGTTGAGAAAACATTTGTTCTCTTAGTATTAGCATCTTTTTCAAATATAAACATTGTTGATAACCTTTTATGCTAATTTCATTGTTTCTAAAAATAATCTAAAATTAATTTAATATTTTATTCTTTATCAGTTAATCCTCAATAGATTTAAATAAAAAAATATCAAAAATCATTTATAACAATCAAAATGAACCCAATTTTTTGTGTCTATTGTGCATAAAACGTTGAGATTCAATATAATCTCAAAATACAATATGTTATCGATTACTAAACTTTCTCTATATGAAAAAGAAAAACAACCTTTAGAAAAATAATTAAACATGGCCTTAATATCTGTAAATTCTGGCGAATACGGATACGAACTGCCACAAATGGTTTTGAATATTAGCAAAGGAATCCAAGCATAAATCAACTTGAATAGAATAACATTCAGGAGTTTATTTAAATTTTAAGGTGGGATGGAAGGGAGCTTGATAAAAGGCCAGTGGTTCTGCAGTTTTTATGGCCAAAAATTGTCTTTACTAAAATAAATAGATTATTGCTCCAGTATAAATATAAAGTTTAATTTTCTTCACATGTTGATATTAACACTTCCTAAATATCCATCATGAGCATAGCGACATTAGATGAGAAACTTTATAAAGGAATATACAAAAAATTCTTTAAATTCCAGTAGACCCTTGATATTTTCTGGTCATCATGTGAGGAAAATTAAATTATATGTTTGTACTGGAGAAATATTTTAATCATTTTCTCGAAAAAAAAAAATTTACGGTGAAAATTTAAAAAAAATATTTTTTTTTTTTCGCAATCGGATCCAACTTAAATAAAAAAGAAAATGTATCATTAATTACAACTGGAGTTTTTTCCAGGCCCTGAAACACTTACACATTCGTAACTTTCACAACTTTGCAGTTTTGTATTGACTCACGTTTATTCTCACCCTACCATCCTAATCGTAAAGAACTTTTAATTTAAATTCCCTTGAATCATCCATTGGTATTCAAAATACTTTGTTATAAGGGTAGTTATCTCTTAAACTAAAAAATGGGGGCCTTGTTTGAAATAACATTTCTTTGAATTGGATCAAATATTTTTAAAATTCTATCTCTTACTTGTCATTCTAAAGGAAGGCGCTTGTATTAATTATCGACAAGGGTTTGACCTTGAAACATTCTTACTGAACCATGAGACAGGGCTTACATTATTATTATTATTATTATTAGCACCGCGTCTTACTACCCTTTCGGGTTATACGCACTTACGCTAATGTGTAATGGTAAGGTGAATGTGAGATAAAATGAAGGACCTACGTTTAACGTGGAATCCGAACCACGGTGGAGGCCTGGCATTCCCCACATTCACAAGATGTCTTGTCAGAGGTGAAGGAAGGGTTTGGAAATCAGATAAATCTGTGCCGGGACGAGGATTGAACCCCGGTGCCAGCACAGAAGTCTGACACCTTACCCCTAGACCACCAGGTCACCTTTTAATTGTACTAGTGGAAGCATGAAGCCAACTATCGAGTCGAAGGTGGCTGCGTTATCTGATAGCTCGTGATGTTAATAAAATTACACATTTGTAGCCGACAATTCCTGCACGTCTATCATAGACTCTGCCTTAAAATATAAGGAAAGAATAACCCTAGACACAGGACGATTCCTGGATAGCTCAGTGGTTAGAGCATTTACATACTAAGTCAAAGGTCCTGGGTTGGATTCCCGTGTCCAGTTGTTATTTTTCAATTTTCAGAATATGATATCTTGATGGAGAATTCTCAATAAAAAGCATAAATAATAGCTTCGGCTATTTATTTCTATTTTATTTTAGAATTAATTTATATTTTATGGGATTAAATATTTACCAAATCCATTATGTATGGCAAATTATGAGTATGATCAGATATGTATTAAAATATAACAATTTAGTTGTTCATAGGCTGTCTGCTATAACAATTATAAAATAAGTAAGAAAAATCAAACTAAACCATATAAAGAGTGTACAAATAAAAAACGGGCAGAATTTATTGTTTCAAAAATGAGATACATTTTAAAGCAAATTTAATAAATCGATTTAATGTGCATAACTTGTATAATATACATTAAAACTAATAATTATTATAATTGCTGTATC
Organism: Timema cristinae; assembly: GCA_039000515.1. Lineage (NCBI taxonomy): Eukaryota > Metazoa > Arthropoda > Insecta > Phasmatodea > Timematidae > Timema > Timema cristinae. Next base: position 53,694,856 of record JBCFYV010000003.1, on the reverse strand, counting down.
CTTCACCTCTGAAGAGACATATTGTGAATGTGGGAATGCCAGGCCTCCACCGTGGTTCGGATTCCACGTTAAACTGTAGGTCCTCCATTTCATCTCACAATCACCCTACCATTACACATGAGCGTAAGTGCGTATAGCCCAAACGGGTAATAAGACGCGGTGCATAATAATAATAATAATAATAATATAATTGCAGTAAAAGGTTAGATTTGTTTGATTTATATTAAATGTAGTTGGACAAGTTGAAATGACATATAATATCCAAGATATATTACAATAGCTTTAAAAAGCCCTGAACTATTATGTTCACTAGTAAAAACAAATAAAATTTTTAAAACTAATATTTGGATGAGTGCAAATGTGAATGGTTTTGATTAAAATAAACTATTTGTATAAACGATAGAAATAACTAATTAAGGCTTATTTTTAAATTATGTATTTTTTATGATCAACGTGTATTCATATTACATATATATATATATAAAGCTTACAACTATTTATCCATACATATAGGAAACCTGTACATTTGTCACACAGACAGGACAGATGATATCGCAAAAACTATTATTAAGTCTCAATGGGTCTTGAAACGTCGACATTTATCAAAATCTTGAGTTCGATTTTTTGATGATCATAATACTTATTTCTCTGAGGGGTCGAGAAAAAGAAATAACCGGACGTAAGCAGTGAACATTCGTCACGTCTGGTATGAGGGTACATAGGATGGCACGTGATATGAGCTGAACTGTGGAGAGGTGGGGAATGGGAGAGAGTCCATTATTCTTCTTGAATTTTAATAGGTCATTAAAAAATTCTCATGAAGTTTCATTCTTATCTAGCACTTTAAGTTGTCGAATGTGTTGATGAATTGTTTAATGCAAGCGAAGCTACGGGAAAATGAGATTATCAATTATAACTGTATGATTTTAAATTTAACGAAGATTATTTGAAGGCCTAAATAAAATTCTAAATTCCCTAAAGACAAATTTCTATACCAAATCCAATATATTCTGATAAAAATTGGAAATAATATCAATTTTTCTTTATGAGTGAGTTTTAAAATATAGCTGGTTCAAAACGTAAAAAGAGACATTTTAAAGAGAAAAATGTATTTTTTAGTTTGTCAAAATTATTCTAAAAATTATAACAAAAATACAAATAAAATAGTAACATCTATACGCACCCATTCAAAATTTTCTGTGTGGACCATGAAGTTTTTAATAATAGGGTTTGTTATTAATTCAACACCGATATAAACGTACATGAAACACCAAATATTTTGACTTCTATTGAAAAAAATACAGCGACAGATAGAGACAAAAATATTGTTTAACTTTCTTACAACAAATTAAAAAAAAATAGGCCTATGTCTAGTTTGGATTATAGTTTTGAGTAAAAATATTCGTTCATTAACGTGTATTATGTGAATAAATATAATACCATCACAATAATAGCCATTAATTTACCATTAATTTCTTGTTAGCCTTTAAAAAACTTATTTGTCTATACTTGTAACATACATTAATAATTGAGATGATTTCCTTGGAATAATTTTTTACTCAACGAGAAAACCGTGTGATCCTTTCTTTTTCTTTTTGGCACCAAATTTGTCAAGATTTCTAAGAATAGCACGTTTCACTATCCTGAATGGTCTCCTATCCCCATTTTTCCTTCTTACTACTATAACCACTTTCCAAGCGGATATTTTCCAGCCATCTTATATGGCGTAAAAAAAAACCATTATGTTCGGCAGCTAAAAGTGATTCCACACTTGATAGAACTCTTTCTCACAGTGCCTTCTTTAACTTTGCCTTTAGCAAACGTAAAAGAAAGGGGTTTTTTGGTAAGAAATAGTTGACTTGAACAGAACATAACTTTTAAAAAAAATCTTTATACATAAATGTTAACTGATCTGATTTTAGGAGAGTATTTTAAATATTGTCATATTAGTTAGCATGAAATATAAGGACCAGGATTACGTCAGATCTATAATATTCGGGTATAAGTTAAACTATATTTCTCATTCAATAAGATTGGAATTATTTAGAATTATTTAAATGCAGGTCATTATTATAAGTGTAGTCCACTTCTAGAATACCCGAATCGGTCTTTATACGTTTGAATTATAGCTTAGAGTACTAAACGTGGTTTATTCAAAGTGGGTTTCTCAATTTCTCTTCGGGAATGTTTGGGTGAATTTCCTCTAAAATATATCCCATTATAGTAAATATATAAATAAATCGGACAGATATAGCGATATAGTGCAGTATAAAGTAAAATCTACCCGCCTCGTTGGCGTAGTTGGCTAATCGCGTTTGTCGTGTTGAGCCCGACTGCTGAGGAGGGGAGATCAAGGTTCGAATCTCGGTCGGGTGCTGGGGGGGGGGGTTGTTTCCTAAATGGTTTTCCACTCTCCCTCCACGCAAATGCGGGTTCACTTCCTCTAATTCAACCTTCCCAATTATGGTCCATTAGCGTAATTAGTACTTAAAAGCGTATAACCCGAACGGGTAGTAAGAGCGGTGCTCATATTACTAATTAAAAACTGCCTTTAATTTCATTACAATAACAATTTTATTGAACTTGTTTCATTAAAAAAGAATCGGTCCGATTCCATATCCAAGTTGGTATCCTTTTCTGCCTATTTAACTCACAGTCCTGGTGTTTCCCTAACACAATATTATATTGGCAACCTGAGAGTGAATGATGTGTTAGTTAGTTGGTAATGTAATATTATCGTTCATTATGTTACAAAAGGACCCTACTCAAGCTGCCATTAATGCATAACTCTCAATAAATCATACTACCCGCTCCAATTATACCAACGCTAATAGGACCCCTACAATGGTATTCTTCTCTATTGTAGTTCACGTAGACATAAAAAAACAATGCTGAACAATATATTTCACTACATATATTAACCAATTCAATATTATTGATTTGTTCATGTACTTACCAATTGAATCTGCTTACACTAGTAACCACCAAGGCTGGCCTACACCTCGCATTCAACACTGACGAGTGGGTCTGAGAACTATGATGTTCCTACAAGACGTAGTCCTCACAACTCCGATTCTACTATCGTGTAATGGGCCGTTCGTCATTGAAGACCACTAGAGAATAACTATTCACCTGCCCTCTGATGGTAGAAAGATGAACTACTCTCAAAACATCGGATGATTGAAGAAATAGGCTGAAAATCTGATGGAGCAGTATCAACAGATGTGTGCGTGACTTTTTGAAGCCACCGTTGACGTCATCAAGCGTGTGTTCAATTCTCCCACCTTCTCTCCTAATGAGACGAAACCCGACTATATTATGGCTGTGCAAAGTATGCTAAAATGACTATCATGATAACTACGATCGACGAAGGATCATTGTCATGGACCTGGACAATGGCAGGATAAACATTTAGTAGAGTATTTGAATCGTAACTATGGCGAGTCATGTTTTGGACTTATTTTTCAACGTTTAGACTTCGTGAAGTATATAAATTAATATTCCCCTTTTTTTTAATTTAACTATTTCTTTATCTGATTATTCTATATAAAATGAAACCTATATTTGTATGTCGCCACTTGGGTGCTAGAGTCTTTTGAGAATTCAATCGCTTAGATAGCCACCGTTATTAAATTGTTTTAATTTTATGAGTTAACTTTGATGTATTTGAAATTGTAGATAATAGTATTTATATTTTGTAACTATTGAGGTGACATATCTTAAATTTATTTGATATTGAGATATCGTAAAGTAAAGTAACTTCTATTATTACTTTGTATTAATTATTAATTTAATTAACTTTTGCATATTAAATAATCATTTTAAAGTTTGTTCTATTGGACATTTATATTATTGTTTATTAAAAGATTATGATGTTTAGTTTCCGAATCCTGAGTGAGAATAGATAGTCCCGGGGAGAGTTTGACCAAAGTCTGTTAGCCAAACTCTAGCGTTATGTATATTCTATTGTATAAGTTATTCTTGATAAATTAACGTAATTTAGTGCCGTTGTTCTTTATATTTAAAGACACTTTAGTATCAGTTTCAAGGTCCCCTTTAGGCCCTTATTTAGAAGTTGTGTATCATACTGATGGATGATATTATAATTAATCTTTGTATTAAATTCAACCCGTAATGCTCTGTCTCTTAAAGACTGAATCTTCAAAATAGTGAAATTATTACATGTTTATAACCTTCTTATAAGTACATGCGCAACTCTAAAGTAATAGAGCTATTGTCTATAAGTTTGATTTCCAATATAACTCATTTTGATATAATGAGACCATGTATTTTTTTTCATTTAAATAAATATTGCTAATAATTTCCCTTGTCACTTGTTCCTTAGATTTCACCCACTCCCTTTTATTTTATTTAATGGTCGTTATATAAAAGGACTCAGAGGGGGTGTAACAGTAAGTCTAGAACTGATATAATCTGTTGGCTCAAAAGTGTACAGTCTACAACCCTTTTAGTCCATATATAAATGAGGTGTCTTTTCAGGTATTTTCCCTCTGTTTATTGATACTCTAGAAAGGTTAAAATTTGATATGGACGTTGTGAAGCATGCCTTCTTTATGAAGAAAAACTAAGCTTAAAAAATTCAACATGGTAGATGCAACGTACAATTTGAGTCATAGAGATCGAGATTTTGGAATTTACGCAACGTAGCAGGCTATTTATATGAGAAAAATGAAAAACTTTAAAAATCAAAATATGGTGGACCAAACATTCCTCAATAACATAGAAGAGCAATAGATACAAATCGTACGACTCCCTATTAAGAAAAATCTATTAAAATTACAGGGAACAGTTTTCACGTTAAGTCCAAAATTGCACCTGTCTAAAAAGGCCTATAATAAAGTTAAAATTTATCAAAAATAAGTGATTTGTAGACTACCTTAAATTTATTTTTATTTTGTAAAAATAAAAACTGTTTTCAGATGGTACTCAATTTAAACTCAATCTTCAAGACCAATTTCGGAAAATTCAAATTTTATAATTTGTCTTAAGTAGATACAATTAAATTAATGTATTTTATGAAAATAAGTATACATTAAAAGTCATAATGTAAAATGATCTTTTGATGCCAATTTTGAGCTAGATGGTTAGAGTTATGATCAAAACACAAAAAATTTAAAATAAAATAATAGATAATCAAATATATATTCAACAATTATTTATAATATAAACTCAAATATACATAATAAATAAAATCCTTAGAGTCATTTTCAAAATCATTAAATTTTCTAAAATAACTCCTCAGTGATCTTTAAAGAATTTCTATTAAAAAACAAAGTATACATTGTTTTTCTGTGATGTCAAAAAAAAACTAGATATACATTTTTAGAAAAATTATGAAATCCTTTTTATAAATATTTTGAGCTCATAAAAGTCACTCAATAGTAAACTACCCTCAATTTGAGGGTTAGGGTAAAAAAAAATGAGTTATTACCATATAAAATCTAAATATCAAGTTTGAACAAAATCCATCAAACAGATCTGAAGCCAGCAACAAACATACAGTCATGGGGACAAAACGAACCGTAAAATCGATATTTTTTTGTTTAGGACACACACAAATCCTAAAGATTCGTCATAATTTGGAGGCCAGGAATTTTCGTGATCACAATCATTTTTCCTTATATCATAGATAAAAAAATTATTATAAAAAACAAAAATTTTAAGAAAAGGCTCATATAAAATAAAACTTACCAAAAATTACTTATGGATTAACAAGAATTCACATTAATGCATGTAAATAGCCACAGACATGTTGACACATTATTTTTAGATGTGTTACGTGTTTTTAACATCATAAATTTATTTATATTAATTAAAATAGATCATCTATTGTTTGGTTCCAAACTGATAAATTCACTGTAAATCCATTTGTTTAGTATTATGCTTACCAACATTCTAAATCATCATTTATTTTTGTTGAACAATATTTCAATATAAATTCATGCTTGATACCTAAATAATCAGTTATTTAATTTCCATTAGAAAGGAGGAGACATTTCATGGTATAGAATAAACCATTCTTTTATTTTTACTTTTATATTTTTGACAAGTTGTAACTTGGGTAATTTTTCTGAAAAGCTTGAGTAACTTAAAAAAAAAGTGTTATATTTCTTAATGAAGCAATTTAAGTAGTTTCGTTGGGTTAAAGATGCTAATCATCTATAGATAATGTTGGATGCTATATTTCTGTGATTCTTAGGACGGAGGATTGCTTCCTCTTAATGATGCCAATAAACGAGTGTTCTTATTTCTGGAGTAACAAGATGAAACTTTTGAATTGGTCTACTGGAAGAGTCACCGAAATAAAGAAGAAAAATAGGAGAACAATAGTAAAAAAAGGTTAAGATAATATGTTAAGACTTGAAAAAATTGTGCGTTGTACATAAAATGTCAGGATGGGTCTTTTAAATTTGAATCACATGAATCTCTAAAGATATTAGAGATTCAAAGGCCAAAAAAAAAATGGTTGATTCAAGTTTTGAAAAAGAAGTTGAAATATTTTATTATGATATTATTTTATCTATAAATTTTTCTTTTTGACTAATAGCTTATCCCCAAATTAATTCAGATTATAACCAATAATGTGATGATTAAGAAATACGATTTATGTTTTTAATGTGGCAACTAAAGAGTTAAAATGACCAAAATCCAAATTGAAGGGGAAGAATAACTACTTATGTGAGAAAGTTCAATTCTAAAATCTAATGCTAATCATGTTTTCTATGCTTCAGACTAAATATTTGGGATTCTAGACGAAACAAAGACCCGGATTCAGGAGAGAAAAGATTCAACCCATATATAGTTAAAAGTTATTTGATCTTGGTGTTATTTATTCATACGTTTAAAACGATAGTATGAATTACTTATCGTAGGTTTTGTTATGCCATATTAGGAGAAGTGATGGTAAAGTTACAAAATATACAGTAAATTTCCAATACACCGGGTGGGATTCGAACGTTGTTAGTCCCACAGAAAACGATCAAGTGTGATACGATGCTGACCCCTTAGATCATTCGGCCACAATTCAGTAAATACTAGGTTTTAATATAGCTAAAGTGTTAAAAGAAAATTTTAAATTAAATTTTAAAAATAAATTTTTTTATTTAGCATTCACTGTAGTCTCTAGTTTAATAAACTTTTGTTTTAAAACAAATATTGTTTGGGACATTCTCTAATATTTTTGTTGTTATATAAAACTGTCATATTGATAAAAAAAAAATTATTAATTAGTAAAACCTTCATATAAAGCAATTATCAATATATACATTGCATTTGTTTGTATGGTGACTATGATGTTAAGAAAGTACTTTACCATTTTGTTTGAATGTTTACTGAAAATCAAAGTGTTTTTTGGAGATTTAAAATGGTTTCCTACAAAAATACACTTCAATACCCTTAAAACGAGAAAGTTCGATTCTATTGAGCAAGAAATCAAAATATCTAATTCATTATTTTTCCACAGGGGACGTAACTATATAGATATAAAAAACAATACAGACAAAAGAATTGAATGAACTCCAAATGTTCTATAAATGTTCTTTTCCGATCTTTCAAAATCCAAGGCGTTTGCCCAACAGATTATGCAGATTTGGGGAAAAGGTCAGACTTTCCTCACTAATGAGGTTGAGTTTGCCCTACCATCTAGTTTAACCATCGTATAGAAGGGGAGAAAGCTGAGATAAAGAAAGTAAAGACCAGATGTGAAGGGTAGTTCTCAAGTCACTCGTAAGGGTTGTAAAAGAATGTTTCAGGGGTCATCCCAAGCTTACACAGAAAAAGTTTTTGTTGGTGAGATAAAATGGGAGAGTTGGTTGAGATGAATTCAATCCTTATTACATAATGAATATATTATAAACGTAGGCAGAGTTAAACAAATGATTACAAGAAAACGAATTAATTTAAGTAGTTATTATTATTATTATTAAATTATTATTATTAGAACCGCGTCTTACTAACCGTTCGGGTTATACGCACTTACGCTAATGTGTAATGGTAGGGTTGATGTGAGATGAAATGAAGGACCTACAGTTTAACGTGGAATCCGAACCACGGTGGAGGCCTGGCATTCCCCACATTCACAATGATTAATTGCCCAGAGGTGAAGGAAGGGTTTGGCAAATCAGATAAATCTGTGCCGGGACCGAGGATTGAACCCCGGCCGCCAGCACAGAAGTCTGACACCTTACCCTAGACCCCAGGTCACCTTAAAGAAGTTATTCAACACATTAGACCAGTAATGTTTTGATGAGACCGTCTTTGAGTTTTGGTAAAGCATTAAAAAATGTAGTTTTTTTCTAACTTTTGCTTCCCTAAAAGTCTTATAATAAATACATTAGTACAAAGAAATAAAGTTATTTCAAATATGTAAAAGGAAATATTTATTTACGAATTAATATAAGTAGTATAATACTAAATATAGTAATACAGATAAAAAAATATAGGCTGGGTCTATAATTTTGCAAAGCTGGAAAGAATTATGAATAAAACACAGTGAACAAGAAGTTGAAACAAATATGGTGAGAAATAATAATTTACAATATATTATTATGTATATTATATGTTTTATATACAAAATAATCTCTTTTAGCACATACTGGATCCACCTTACACAGCCTCCACTGTAGATGACTTCCTCTGGTGAGATTAAACTCGTTATAAATTCATTGTCATTCCAGCTTCAGTGGCCGAATGATCTAAGGCGTCACTCTCCCAATAGATTGGACTGATTGTATGATGGGGAGATTGGAGTTTGAATCTCAGCTGGTCTATTGATGGTGGCTTTTCCTTAATAGTTTTATACCTTCCTCCACGCAAATTATGGGTATACTTCGTTGTATAACCTTCCTCATTCCTAACACATTAGCGTAGTTAACACATGGAAGTATATCCTAACGGGTAGTAAGACGTAGTGCTAAATTCAAAAAAGAAACTTAGTAGTCCATATCATAAATATATTTAATTTCAACATAACTGACTAATTATATCAGTTCCTTAGGTGAAATTTCAACCTATGCATCTAAAGTCACACATCCAGTAAGTAAACCAGTGGGACAAAAGTAGGTCTGAATAGTGGCCATTGACACATTTTCTTATTACTGCAACCTCCTTCCTAACCCTAAATAGTTTAAAGGATGCAAAATGTAACAAACAAACAAAATAATCAGAGTGGGGCGCATGAGTCGAGCAAAGTAAAAATTATTTGAAAACAAATGATCGTTACTCAGCGACTCGCAACCCACCTGGTTGTGGAAATGAATAAAGGTAAACAGCTTTGCTCATCAGTTTATAGAAGAAATGATGCATTATTATACCCTAAAGGTTCATAAATAGGAAAATACATGGATATAAATTTAAAGTAGAAGATAAATGTTTTGTTGCAATTTAATTTTAAGCATTATATTTAGTTACAACAAATAATTATCCAAGAAAGTGATTTTAATTTGTCGAAATTATATGAGAAATTAAGTTTAAATATATGAATTCGTCAAAAAAAATCTCAATATGCCTAGGCTAATATTTAAGTTTTAAATAAATATGAAAAAAAATTCTATTTCAAAAAAAAATCTCAATATGCTAGGCTAGATTTAAGTTTTACTAAATTTACATTTAAGTTCTTCGTGGTAACTATAAACTATGCGTTGAAGGTTTGCTTAAAAAATGTAAAGTTATCTGCACACATATATTTGTAGTCATAAATATTATGAATACACAAAGCAAATACTAAGTCCCAAATAAATTAGTTGCTCAGGGGCCAACAACAATAACAGGCACAAATAATCAAATAATAAAATCCTGCTAATTTGAGAGAAATCCATGCTTAACACAAACTCCAGATGCGCTCTTAACATTTGGAATTAACCAAGCTGTATGTGCAAGATACCTTCAAAAAATAAAAATAAACGTCCCTCCACAAGTCTCAAACATGACGAGAACTATTTAAAGTTTTCATAACGATCGGGAACTTAATCTGACAAAACACTATTACTGTAAGAGCCTACGCGTCAAATAATAAGGGCATGTAACACTTGCATGATGTCCTAACTCAAATAATATGACAAACAGAATAATATAACTAGCAATGATTAAGTTTTAATTTAAATCAACCTAAACACATTATTTCTTATAATAAAGTATATCTCCATATTAAAGTATTTGGAAAATTATTCTCAAACAAGAAACATGAAAGAACTACGAGTATATTTCAACTTTAGAATCTTTGTCATAAAATTCTCGTTAAACATAATCAAAGAACCAAGTGAAAGTTTAATAGTCAATTTCCATATTAAGATGTTTTGAAAAAATATTCTCAATTATAATCACACAGGTAAATGAAAGTTTAAGAGTATATTCCCATATTAAAGTCTTAAAAAAATAATCATTATATCCTTTCAAGTCTTTCAACGAAGCATCTGAACAAATAGTTTTTTAAATATAGAATAAAATGTAAAAAATAAGTTTTTTAAATAAATATGAGTTTAATTAGTTTTAAGTGAAACGGAATTTAGTATACATTCTCTAAACGCTTCGTAGCTCTATAATACCCAACTAGCTTAAACCGGACAAGTCCCAAGCGTGCTCTTCACTTGGCCTAACGACACTTAATATGCTATCCTCAGAGGGCGGGAGTTTAGGAATCACGTGGGGGTAACATACGCATTGGATGGATGAAGAACATTGGAGAAGCCACATAGATGATTCTAGAAGCATCTTCATCTCTGTGGATCCTTTTCTCTGGCTCCGCCGATGCTAGCGCCTCCTGGTGGCAAGACTTGGGAACGCAGTCGCGAAGCTTAGTTTGAAACTCAAAGAGTGTTGACGTGTGGATGAATGGGAACCGGCTGTGTTTGGCGTGTTGCGTAGCTGGTAAAATAGAACGACTATGGTGAGTTGATCACTTTGCTTTGTAGTTTATTCCTTTGGACCGAGTAACGACGGTAAAATACCTTCACTGCAAAAGAAAACGGCAGTGACTTAACCTGTCTGTAATTGCTTGCTGAAAACGTGGTATGAAGATTTTATACCCCTAGGGTGCGATGCAATGACTGTTTGTACTCCGCCTTTAGTCCCTTTCCCATTCCATAATTTCAGTTGCGCTATGTGCTACCAAAATAATAAGTCTCATAAAGACCTTGTTTCCTAATGTCTTAAGCTCAAACCAAATATAAATAAAGATTTTCTTTCAATTAGCTACAACGCTAAAATGATCCCTTGTAATGTCAACTTTTTAGGTTACTTAAATGATTTAATTAAAGTTATCTTAATAGTGAACTCATAAGTTAAATATGTTTAAATACCTTATTAGTCAAGCAAAGAGGTTAAAATAATTTTGGTTAGTAAAAAACATAGATTTAAGTCAGACTTTAATCACTACATTTTATTATAAACGGTTGTATTTGTATTAAAAATTGGGTGCTGTGCGCTATACGCTATAAACTATTCATTATTAGTTATGCTTTATGCATGAATATAGACCCAACCAAATTCTTGACATCTCAGGCTCGATGGTGACGGGAACATCGGAGATTGAGTCCTGGTTGGCCTGGTTTCCTATTGTGTAATTTTATTAAATGGTTTCCCACTCTCTCCACGCATATATAAATACAATTTCCATAGTTTTACGAAATTAGTGTGAATATGAGGATATATCGAAGATAAAGTGAGAAAATATAGTCTGTAAGCTGTTTACTAATTGTAATTCTACTTTTATAGACTTAAAATTATATAAAAATTTATATTTTAAAATTTCAAATGTGAAAGTAGAATCTAAATAACCAAATATATAATTTACAGATTGTAGTGTGGAGAGATGAGTAGATTTATATTTAAAAAAATTTGTAATAAGTCAATAAAATTAGCCAAGGGTCAAGTTTAGTTCTTGGTCAAGTTGAAATTAATATCACTGTTGAAATTGTTTTTCCTATCTCACGCTTATAAATAGAAGGCCTGGGGACAAGGTGTATTTTTATTCTATAACTAAGTTAACTTGTAAGTTATGTGCTGATAAAATTATATAATTTAGAGAGTGCACGTTAAATATGTTTAGTACTAATTTCAAAAGATAGCAATTCGTTTCTAAAGAAAAAGCCAATATATAGCATGTTCTTTAATTAACTCTTCAAACCAACATGATTTGAAGATATATTCCTTACTTCCTTGATTCCGTAACGACAAAGACAAGTTGATTTTAGAGCAGAGAAAGTTCCCAGGTAATTAGGAGTCTTTCTTATGCGCAAGAAAAGAAGATCATTAGTATTGTACTCAAGGATACTTGGCAATTCAAATTAAAGAAAAGATCTCTGTGAAATATTGGAAGTAAAGCTAAGCCCCCGGTGCCCGTGTGAGACAACCAATTGGACTTTTAAGGGGAAAGGTTTGGATTCTATCCAAATTTGAGTTGGAGGGGAGTGAAATTACCAATAGATAGCTACAAACGAACACGTTTCTTTGTTGTTTTTTTTCTTTCACAAAATAGTCTAAACAGACATGTACAAATGATAGTTAGGACTAATGGAGTCAACCGTTTTGTATTTTAACTTTTGAACTAATTGTGAAATTTAAACCAAATTTGGTAAATATAATGCATTATACTTTGAGTTTGCTTGCACTCATTTTTACTATCCATCCTGAGACATCACATTTAGTTACAATTATGATCTGTATGGGATAGGGAGATAAAGATATAAATTAAATAATATAATATACTTTTATTTACATGTAGAGAGAATGGAAATCAATTTAGGATAAAGTAGTCTTAGCTCTAACCTTATTGCACTGTCCAGTGTTAAATCTACAACGCTTAGCAGCAGACCATACTTAAATATGAATAGTTTTAATATCATCTTCATATAAGAAAGTAACACAGTACACCATATATATATAGGGTGTACCATAACATGTGGTACCCATTTTAGTGGTGGACAGGAGAAACAAAAATAATGAAATAGTTAATTTGACCTTATTTCCAAGTTACAACCAAGTGATTCCATTAAACTCTTTGTATACTATACTCGATATATCTCGACCTGTTGACTATTTATGCACTATGGATTATTTCTTATTATCCCAAACATCTTGAAGTATTGAAATAGTACGGCATTATATTATAAGGCGACTTAAGATTTGCATTCAGGCCAAAGGTGGCCATTTTGAGCACTTACAGGAGAAGCTACTCATAACTGAAGTTCAAACTTGACTATTAACTCTGAAACAAGGTCAAATATGAAACAATTTTATATTTACGTTTTTAATTGTTTTCTTATCTTCTGTCCAGCGTTGAAGTGGGTTCTACATGTTACGGTACATTCTATATATTATGTATGTATATATTATGTATGTATATATCATGTATATATATTATGTGTATATATAGTGTGTATATATATATAGTGTATAATGGGGTATTGCCTAGGAAGACATAGCTTGACAGGACTGTATGAATAGATTATCATGTCCCTGTAACAAAATTTTATTCAAAACCAATCATATATACACTATTACATTATTTTGTGTGTTTTTGGTCAAATAGATAATTAAGTGTAAGGTACAATTTACTAAAATAGTATTGTAATGCATTGTTAGACCTAGCAACAACCTAAGAGCAGTGCCTGTTACATACTAGTATATTATATACATATAAAATATATTATATAAATAGAAAAGTATAAAATATATATGTATAGCATTGCACATATATGAAATGTATGGAGTAGAGATGTAATTTAAGTTCCATAGTATGAGCCCGCAAGAGAGTTAAACCGACCGGGCGATCGCCACCGTTAACAATGTCATCATTTCAGGATAGAGGGTATCATATGGTTAGTACAACGAGCCTTCTTGTCGTTAATCTAAATTTTCCACACTGAAGATGATATTTATTTATTTAAGGAATGTAGCACCGCATCTTATCCTCACGATACTGATTTGGACCACTTTTCAGACCCATTGCTTCACAGATAGATATTAAGAAGCACCGGGGATTGAACCAGGGACATCTGTATCTGTATCCAGGAACTCTGACCTCAAGACTACAGAGGTGGTCTATAAATAATATGTGTATGTAATATAAAAGATTTCTATTATATTTATTTATTATTTAGCACTGCGTCTTACTACCCGATCGGGCTATCCGCTTCACTACTAATAACTACGCTAGTGGATTAGGAATTGGGAAGGTTTAGTTAGAGTGAGTGAACCTACATTTGCTTGGAGGGAGAAAGGAAAATCATCAACGAAAAATCACTCCCAGTCCACCCGACCAAGATTCGAATCTTGATCTCTTCATCCTGGGCAGTCTAGCTAACACGAAACTAGCGCGTTAGCTAACTACGCCACCGAGGTGGGCTATATATTATAGATGTATACGTAATATATTATATACACATACATGACTGTTTTCTTTTGTGGCAGCAAAAGAGAAATCAACAAATTTTAAAAGTAAACTCAAACCCAATTTGACATACATCTAAACATACAAATGTACTGTAAAGTATACATTGTAGAATCAAGAGTGTAAAAATGAAGACGCTTGAGAAAGATACATATAAAATATTAATTTAGATGTTATATAGCAAGCAACAGCACATTTAAATGTTAATCAATAAATTTCAAAACAATCTATTTTTATTTGTTATATTTAGTTTTGTGTGCCCCTACACCTCACAAGTAAGTTCAAGTAGAAACATATTTAGGTTTTATTTAACTTTGTACATTCTGATTGTACATTGTGATTCAATATAATTGAAGTTGGCTGTCTATTGAGATCTTGACACCTTAAACCTTGAGATTTCCAGTGTGTGTAATTCCAAACACAATAAAAACAATAAGGTGGCACCCGCCTCGGTGGCGTAGTTGGCTAACGCGCTTGTCGTGTTGAGCTCGACTGCTGAGGACAGGGAGATAGAGGTTCGAATCTCAGTTGGGTGAGCTGGGCGTGGTTTTTTCTAAATGGTTTTCTACCCTCCCTACACGCAAATGCGGGTTCACTTCCTCTAATTCCACCTTCCCAGTTCCTAAATCCATTAACATAATTAGTACTTAAAGCGTATAACCCAACGGGTAGTAAGACTCGGTGCTAAATATTATTAATTATTAATAAGGTGCCCTTTTTCATGTTTGGTTAATAAAACACCAAAGTCTGTAACTCAGGTGTATTTAATAAGATCAAATATGTACTACCTGTTGAGGCTATACGATTATGTACTAATTACGCTAATTGTTTTTGGGGAAGAGTAAGGTTATATTTATATAAAATTTACTCGCAATTTTGTGGAGGGAGAGTTGAAAGCCATTTTGTAAAAAAACACCCTCGTTACACTCAACCGAAATTTTAACGTCAATATCCCTCTCATCAGGAGTTTAATCTACTGTGAGAGTAGCGCTTTAGACCATGTGACCACCGTGGTGGGTGTCTAAATTAATACCTTAGACCACGTGACTTTTGGGAAGTGCATATTTAAACTCAATTAACCAATATATTTTTAATTTTAAATAAGTATTTAGAGAAATATTTAGGGTGTGTACCTTAAGACATTTTTTACAGCCATAGTGATCCTGCCACATTAGAGAGTGTATCTACTTACTGGGGTAGCTTAACAACCAAATAACATAGAACGTGGAAACTTTTAATTAACCAAATTCATTTGGGAAACTTTAGTTTTTGATATTAAAAAATATATTGGGACCCTTAAATATTGAACTACGTGATTGCTGGTGCGGAAGAATTCCAAATAAAGAACTACAAACATCTTAAAACATATAAAATTATTTAGGAAAACTAGCGGATGTGATCTTTGGTAGTTTTTTTATTTAAATAAACAGGGGTATTCAGATCTCAAGGTAAAAACTATACAGGTTAAGGGAATGACAATGTACTTCTTCTTAAAATTCTTGGGGTCAGCGATGACAAAATGTGGTATTATGAGACGTCAAAGTTGATGTTGTATGCACCTTGAGGGTAGGCAACACATACAGCACTATATGCGAACCAACACAGGCGTCCTTATTTCCCTCTCCCTCGGCACACATAATGGTGCCAACGTAACAGAGTATCATTTCACTGTTGGCTGTTAGGCAACAAGGTGGGATCTTCACACGTTCCTCGAAATGACAGTGTAGTGCGACTGGAAAATTGATGAGCTGTCTACCACCCGGGTGCATACAGCGCCAACTTTGACATCTCATAGTTTCACCATTTGACGTCGCCAACCCCAAGGTCATCACGTCGAAATACTTGTCTTGTTAACCCCTACAACCTGTACAAGTTTGTAGCCTGGAGATCTGAATAATCCGTTAAATTGCGAATCTTCTCCTTAAGACTGAATGAAATTATTCGTATGTGACCACAAAAATAGAGCTATAAAACTGAAACTTAACAAATAAGTGAAAACTGGGGGTGCACAAATAGGAAAAGGTTTTATTTCTTTCTGCATTAAGGGCTTGAATACTTTAATTACGTGTTTCATTTTCTAATGAAACTACTCCCAAAACAGAAAGTTCAATCTTAAATACAAAGGAATTTATAAAATATCTATAAACTTACCAGGGGAACACCGGGTTTTGCAGCTAGTATTTAATAAATATTTGATTTGGTTTATTGATTTTTCTCTCATTTTAGAGAATAATTTCTAAAACTTTACGAGGATAGCAACAAAATTATCCCTGAATAGAAATGTTCAGAAAAAAGTCACATATATAATAGTTTGTTTATATTATTTTTAGAATCGTTTGTAGGGCATGTAATGAGGATGTAAAAAGAGAGGATGCTGAAGAAAATTTTGGAAATGAAGTATGTAGGAAAAAGACCGCAAAGGGAGACTAAGATAGAGATGAGAGGATCTGATAACATAAAAAGTTCACGTGATAGGAGAAGAATGGAATAAATTAAAGGAGATAGAGTGGTGGAAGAATAGAGGAAGATGGAAGCATTTTACTCAACTGGCCCGGCCACATGCTGGTAACAGATGATGATAATTAACATTATTATGATGATGAAAATATGATAGTGTAATGTAGAACCACATAGATACTCTTATCTATCAGAAACCAGATGTTTATTAGATCTGAAAATTTAATTTTTTAATGAACTAACTTCTCAAATAGTAGCACTTGCGTGTACTGTCAGATATATTATTGTCTCGCTACTTTAGAAATAAAATAAACCATATAATTCTTAAAAATAGAATTCATTCAAATACGTTAAATGCTAATTTGACGATAACATTATTTTGCAGACAAGAATGATATTAGGGAAATTTTAAAAAGGAAATTAGCTAAGAAGCTTAAATTAAAAGTCTGTCAAAGTATTTAATATCAGTGATATATTGGTGCAAGCAATCTGTCTTAAGATCATCCCTTTCTTTTTTTTAATATAATAATAATAATAATAATAATAATAATAATAATAATATATAAAATTTAATATAATAAGTATATGGATTCAAAATTATGAGAAAGTTTTTTTTTAGTTTAGGTGCTTAGTTCAGTATGAACTAAAATATTTAGTTTACTTTTGATTTTTAATATCATACATAAATATTATCTTTTAAAACTATTCTTTAATTGGAAAAACTTTTTTTTACAAAATTTTACCACGTATCACCAGATGATAAATCTGATTCATAAAATTTTACATGTGCTTTACTAAAATAATATGCTTATTGAGAGTAAGGCTTTTGATGATAAAATAATGGATGAGTATGGCAAAATAAGGGTTAACGACAATTGTGGTGGATCCTTGTTTGTGTAGTCCGGACAAGCAAATTTAATGATACAACACAATAGCACAACTTTCTTTAAATTATCCTAGAACTATTTGTGACTTGTGATAATAAGAACGTCATCTTATTTATCATAAAAACAATTCCCAGATTCCCATTTTAGGTTCAATCTTCAAGGTCAATTTACAAAAATAGATTCAAATTTCTTATAAATTGTCTCGAATAAACTACTCTTAAATTAATTCACTTCAAATAAATGAAAATACGTATATATTCCTGATTTGATTATGTCAAATAGCTTCCTTATAACCAATTTTGAACTAAATCTAATCTAATTTTACAAAAACCAATACTTTTTTAACTACTATTAAATGTTTTTGTTTAGAAAAACAAATCTACTTAACTATTTACAATGGAAAATACATAACAAATACCTACTTTGAACTAAATAGTTAAGACATTTTTTTAAATATTTGAATTAGAAAAATCAGTTAACTACCCTTTAAGGGACGTTCAAGTATTACGTAAGCACCTTATGGGGGAGTGGTTTCGAGCTTTACTTATGTTTGTGGCAAGGGGGTAGGGGTCGGAATAATGCTTACGTGAGACAGAGAAAAACAGACAGACAGAGAGCCGCTTGGACTTTGGGCAGAAATGAAGATGCTGAATGGCTAAAAAAAGAAGAAGTGGAGAAACCTATAGAAGTAAGCGTGACCTAGCCTTCTCCCCCTACCAAATAGTAACATAATAATTGAAAGTGTTGAGACGTGTATTCTAGGACCTTAGTCATCAAATCAAATGGAGTTCAGGCTCTATGGTGTTTTTTTTTATTAATATAATATTCATGTATTCACTAACAATTCTTTTTTATAACTTTAATTAAAAGGTGACCTGGCGGTCTAGGGGTAAGGTGTCGGACTTCTGTGCTGGCGGCCGGGGTTCAATCCTCGGTCCCAGCACAAATTTATCTGATTACCAAACCCTTCCTTCACCTCTGACAAGACATCTTGTGAATGTGGGGAATGCCAGGCCTCCACCGTGGTTCGGATTCCACGTTAAACCATAGGTCCTCCATTTCATCTCACAATCACCCTACCATTACATATTAGCGTAAGTGTGTATAACCCGAACGGGTAGTAAGACGTGATAGTAATAATAATAATTTCAATTCAGTTTCAATTTCAATTTACTTTATTATAGTGCTGGCCAACAGTTGTAAGACCTATAACAGGCCAGCACTGAAAAGTACACACGTACATACCTTAAAATACATATATTTACATACGAAGAAATGATAAACAAAAATTGGATAAATAATGTTATATACTGATGAATAGTTACGAGATAAAAAAAGTAGTTAATAATAATAAGAATAAAAAGTAACATTAAAAACAAATAACTAAATAGTAAGCAGTAGTAATAGTAACATTATGCAAAAAAAAAATCAGAATATTGTAAGTTTAAATAATATAAGCAAAACCTCTACATGATAAATTATTGATATGGGATAACCTTAAATAACTCTCTGAGTTTAGTTCTCCTTTTATGATAAAAGTCGAATTCGACAAATCTAGAATTGGTGCTATGGATACAACGACCTATAGGGCTCATCTTATAAGAGCTATCGAGAAAAAATAATTTTGGATTACGAGAAGCCCGAGAAGGGATATGAACGCCTACCTGATCAAGGGCAAATTTGCAAGAAATTTTGTTATTGAAAATATTCAAAACAAAAAGGGCATCACAATAAAGTCTACGCGAGAAGAGAGTTTGGAGCCCTAATAGGTTTCGAATTCTGTCATAATCATAATAAATCCGGTTACTAAAGTATTTATTATAGCATGAAGCAACAAATTTTCTTTGAACGTTTTCAAACCTAAGAGAGTCAGTTAAGGTAATGGAATTCCAAGCAACAGTAGCATATTCTAACTTAGATCTAACCAGGGCGTAATACAGACATAAAAAACAGTCAACTTTCTTAAATGATGAAGTAATAAATTTAATAAGCCCAAGTAATTTCAATGACTGGGAAATGACGTGGTCAACATGATAGTGGAAATAAAGTTTGTTATCCAGGAGGACACCAAGATCATTAATACAAAGTGTACGAACTATGTTATCACTGCCTAATTTATAAGTAAATAAGAAAGGATTAGTTTTCCTAGTAAAAGTTATAGATTTGGTCTTAGATTTATTGATAGAAATTCCATTTTCCAAAGACCATTGTAAAATACCATTTACATCATTTTGTAAATCTATACAATCTGCAATTGATTTGATAGTTTTAAATAATTTTACATCATCAGCAAAGAGTAAATACTTAACCAATCTTTAGAATGTTTTCTAAAATGAAAGAGTAAATAACTAGAAGAGTTCAAATATTTACCAATGTCATCAATAAACACATTAAAGAGAAGAGGACCTAAATTAGACCCCTGAGGTATGCCACAGGGTGCTAAAAATGTATTAGAGGTGTGTGAATCAATTTTAATTATGAATGATCTTTCATTTAAATAACTGCTGAACCAATTTACATAAGAGTGAAAAAGTCTAAAAATTACCAAGTTTAGAGAGAATAATATTATGCTGACATAAATCAAATGCCTTACTTTGGTCAAAATAAATAGCATCAACCTGACCTTGGGCAGAGACTTGAGGGGCAACATGCCCAAGAAATTCTACTAAATTAGTGACAGTAGATTTGTTTTTTTATAAAGCCATGTTAATTATCTGAAAGTTTATTTTTAAGGTATTGGAAAGTATGCTCATGTATGATTTTCTCGAATACTTTGGAGAAAGTGTTTAAGAGAGAAATTGGTCTATAATTACATACATTTGTTTTTACCCCTTTTTTAAAGATAGGTATGACAACAGATTGTTTCCATGTAAAAGGAAAAGTTTCGTTTGATAGGCTAATGTTAAATATATAGGCTAACAAAGGGCTGAAAATGCTGGCACAACCTTTAACAATAAATCTTGGAATTCCATCTGTCCCGGCACATCTAGAAGAACTCAATTTTTTTATAGCATTAACAACATTCAAGGGTGTGATGTCGCAAGGATACAAGGGCACACTAGTTTCAATAGCGGGGCAGGGTAAGACAGGAATAGCAGAATTATAAACGGAATGAAAGTAGGTCCCAAACTCATTAGCAATTAATAAAGGATTCACTATAGACTTGACATTAAAATCTAGGTTGGATGGGAAAACTTTATTTATGCGATTATTTTTAACAAATTTCCAGAAATCTTTAGGTTTGCATTTAATACTATTTTCAATTGAGTTCATCCAGTTGGCTCTGTCTATAATCAAAGTAGTTTTAACTAATTTACGAAAGTGAGAAAATTGTGAATAGAATACACTATTATTTGTTAATTTAAACTTTTTGAAAAGATTGTTTTTTTTTCCTAATTTAGTATTTAAGTGAAGAAGAAAACCAAATAGGATATTTGGACGAATTAAGAATATTAATTTGAGGAATATTCGTTTTGATTTTCCTTTGGACTAACTTGGTAAAATTATCTACAGCCAAATTAACATCCGTAGTAGAATAAGCACAAGACCAATCAGCTGTAGCCAGGTCATTGTATTATTATTTTTATTATTAGCACCGCGTCTTACTACCCGTTCGGGTTATACGCACTTACGCTAATGTGTAATGGGTAGGTGAATGTGAGATGAAATGAAGGACCTACAGTTTAACGTGGAATCCGAACCACGGTGGCGACCTGGCATTCCCCACATTCACAAGATGTCTTGTCAGAGGTGAAGGAAGGGTTTGGCATTCAGATAAATCTGTGCCGGGACCGAGGATTGAACCCCAGCCACCAGGTCATTGTAGAGATTAAAGTAATCACCATGTGCATTGTCAATATATGTATTAGGGGTGTCATTAATTTTAGTAGCAATAGGTACATCTAGTGAAATCAATAAGGGCGGATGAGCTAAATCAATATTTACTAGTGAATGAGAGCTTTGAGTATTATAGGGGTGGTGAAAATTAGCAAAAACAATGTCAAGGAGGTTAGTGTCATTATCAGCTTCATTAAGTTGTTCTAATCCCATTATGTTAGTCGAAGCAAGAAGTTGAGTAGCTTTTAATTTAATGTAGAAATGCGAAATGTTCTGACAATGATGATATTTCCAATAAATTTTGGGGCAGTTAAAATCTCCGAGTAGTATTATTCTATAGGGGTAGTTAGCCAACACACCCTCAAGAAAAATAAAGTAATTGCTAAATGCTTCGACTGTTATTTGGGGAGCAAGATATATGTTCCCAATTAACAGTTTTTGGCGATCAAATGGTGGGATCTCAATCCAGACACATTCCATATTATTCTCTAGGTCAGTTCTCCTGACTACACCAGAAATAGTATCAATGACAGAAATGAGAACACCGCCACCCCTTGAGATAGTGGCTTCATCATATAACCTATCGGCTCTATAAACATTAGAGTTAGGGGGAAAGTAATTCTCATTAACAAACTCACTAGAGTGCCAAGTTTCAACCAAACAAATAATAGAGAAATCATTCAAACTAACATTAGAAAATAATTCCCTAGCTTTAGTTCGTAGACCCCGAACATTTTGATAATATATTAAAATATCACTATTATTCATTGGGAGATGGGTTGGGAGGTAGCCTCCAGACCTCCATTGATGGTCATGAGTGGGGTTCTAGTTGAATCCTCTTGTGAGCCAAGGTCAGATGCAACAGCAGCGTTTACAGGGGCAGACACCAGGGAGATTCCTCACAGATTATCTGCTCTGGCAGCAACTTCCCATAGTAAGGTGCAATTAGACAACCAGACGGCCATATGTCACCATTGTTTATAATGGGAAAATCATCTTCTTTGGTGGAGATATGGAAGGAGGAATATGAATTATATTTAGTTTTCAATTTTGAGCAGACAAGGTAATCAAGATTGAGTTCTTTAGTCAGATAAGATTGAATGGCCAGGGAAGATACTTCGGGAGAAAAGCGAATAACGAATAGAGGTGTTTTTTTTAAAAACTTTGTTAACTGTTTGTAGGTCGGTGGCTGTCTTATTTCCAGTCAGCAACTTTCTGGCACGCGAGCGCTGAACCGGCGGATCTTCACGCACGGAATTCGCTGAATTGTTCTTACGACGTGACACCAACGTAAAACCGTCATCAGCGCTTGCTGACGCAGTCTGTGCCCCTGCTGGTGATTTCACAACAGGCTTAGAGTCAACAACAGAGCTTTTTTTTATTAAAAGTTAAAGCTTGGCTAAATGTTAATTTGGGTGAGTTCGGAGATTTAGACAGGTGAGATATAGAAGGGGAAGATTCAGTTGGAATAGAAGATTGTGAAGATAAGGAGCATTGAGTTCCGACTGAAACCAAGCAAACCGGGGTCGTGAAAGCTAAAAGCTCCGAAATTTGAGATTTAAGCACAACGTTATCGCTGCTCAGATCTTTTACCTGAGTAGAGAGATCGTATACCATACTAATCAGGGAATTTAACAGCTGAATAGTAACTGCTTCCCGATCAGCTGATGGAGCTTTGAGTAACTCCTCAAAAGACTTCTTGACCTGAGGCGGCTTCTGCGGCCACTCTGGGAGAGCGGGTGCCGATGTAGATTTTGTAAGGGTGGCGTCCCCAAATGAAGCTTTAGCCTTTTTAATACATGGGTCACACTTAAAAGTAGATACCCCACTTTTCATAAATAACTCGTATTCTGCATCATTAATTTTGAGGCAGTCAAGATGAAACCTTACTTTGCAAGGGCCAGAACACCAAATGAATCTTTGTCGGCCAAAGAATGCACGGGAGCATTTCGCACAATTGTCCTCACTGCCCGGCATATTGAACGCACCAGGCCTAAGGATAGGCAAACTCTCACAGAACACAACACTCAGCACACGGAATGAGGTCACTTGCGGAGCTCCGTAAAAACACGTCCACTCACGGCAAGCGCCAACTGAATAATGATAATAATAATAATAATAATAATAATAATAAAAAGTTAATAAATATATTGAATTTTCTTAATCTTATAACATGTTCTAATTTTACCTTTTTGATAAATTCAAATTCATTGTATACCAATGTTAATTGTCAATTAATTCACAATATTAATTTATACCGCTATGTTAATAATTACCAGCAATTTTTAAATGGAATGAATTATTAATTTTTTATCATCGCCTGTTCTTGTTCAGGCTAGAGGCAAAATTGAATAAGAAAAAGATTTGCTATTCCTGTGAACAAATGAAAAAAGTCGACAAATCTTACGTAAGCCAGAGGCATTTGCTTATTTTTGCTTAAAAGAAGGGAATGGTTAAAAATGGCCAAAAGTGTGTTTACGTAATACTTGAACGGCCCCTAACCAAATTTACCCCCAAAAAACAAGTATCCAGCTTTATTTGTCATGTTCAAGTCAAACATTCCTAGATATACATTTACGCAAAACAGTTATAGCCATTTTTCAAATAATTCAAATTTTCTAGAATCAATCATCAGTAAATGAGTTAAATTTGTTTTATCCCTAAAAAAAACTAAATTCTCTAGTACTGTGTTTAGGTATACTACACAATCCCCAGATATTATTTTTAAACAAAATCCTTAAAGTCATTTTCTAAATATTTTGAATTTTCGAAAACTTTCCATCAGTAAGCTACCCTTTGACTAATATTTGCTCTAAAACCAACTAAACTTTACTATTTGTTATGTAAAATTAATTCTAGATATGCAAGTTAAACTATTTCTTTAAAGTCATTTTTGAAAAATTTTGAATTCAAAAAAATTATCCTACAGTAAGTTACCATTAAATAAATAATTTGAGTTTAAAAAAGTGACTTTTGGGATATAGACCTATAAAATCTAAATATCAAGTATGAAAAAATCCATAGAACCGTTGTGCATCAGTGATAAGGGACAGCGTGACAGACAGGCATGGGGACCGACAGAATGGTAAAATCCACATTTGGGATTTGAATTAATATAAAACGTAAAAATCCTTCATTTTCTCGAGACAAATTTTTCATGTTCTCAATAATTTATTTTAATATGAGGAAATAAAATAGATTTATCTAATGGAACTTTTTTCCACCCCCTACACACTTCCCAGATAAATGTTTGAAAATTTGATGACTCTAAACGCTATTTTGATTATCCCACCTCTAATATTTTTGAAAATATATTATTTTATTAAGGTTTTGGAAGTATTTTACCAAGTTTTATTTTAATTTGGATGACTCAAGAAACTATTTATTTGGAGTTATCCTTATTCATATTTATTTTTTAAATTAGCTTCCTTAGAAGCTAATTTTTGTATTTAGAATGATCCTCACCTGGACAATTTTGAAAATTGAATGCTTTTAGAATATATTTGAAGTGATCCCTAACTGGCATATTTTTGAAAATGGAATGTCCTTAGAACTAATTTGCAGTTTGATGCAAGAGTTTTGACTTTATATTCGAGAATATAAAAAGGTGTGAAATATATCTAGAGGGGGGATTAATCCATTAGAGTCAACTACACACCCTCTCTTCAAACATCCCACTCCCCTGTTTTGTTTTAAGTGTTTTGTAGAGAGGCTTTCCTCAATTTTGGAAATTATACTTATTTAAAACCTATGTAAAATAGTCCTTTTCTAATTTTTTTAGTTTTGATTCTCCTACAACCTTTATGGAGAGACCAACTTCAGTTAGTATTTGAAATTTGGATACCTCTAAAAACAATGTATATAATGATTGAGAAAAAATATCATGTTTATGATAAGCTATTTGGAGAGATATTTTCTCAGATTTTATCATTGGGATCATTCTAGGGGTTATTTAGATTGCCCCTCACCTGAATTTTTCTCGAAAATTAGATGCATATTTAAGGTTTTTTAAAATTCATAACAATAATTTAAAAATTGGATCTTCTTAGATAAAATTCGGAATGGTCCTATTCTGAATTTTTTTTAAAAATTAATTGCCTCAAGAAAATAGTTAAATGGTCTTCCACTTAAACCTTTTTTGAAAATTGCAAATTTTCAGAAATTATTTGGAGTGGTCCTAACGTGATAACTCTTCAAATTTACATGCGTCTGGAAG
Source organism: Timema cristinae (assembly GCA_039000515.1). Taxonomy (NCBI): domain Eukaryota; kingdom Metazoa; phylum Arthropoda; class Insecta; order Phasmatodea; family Timematidae; genus Timema; species Timema cristinae. Next base: position 53,669,052 of record JBCFYV010000003.1, on the reverse strand, counting down.
CTACTTGATGTTATTCTCCCCTATAATATTTTTGAAAATTGGATGGCCTTAAAACCTTTTTAATGAGCTCTTATCCAGATATATCCTTACAGAAAATTTGACCTTTAAAGATGAATTTTAAAATTTTGGTGGTTTTTTAAAATTAATTAAGAATTGTCTTGGTCCTTGGGATTAGTGGAGGGGATGACCTGGCCCACTAGAGATAGTATTGTGATTTTTTACCGTTATTCCCCCCTCCTCTTGCCCTCTCCCCTACACCGCCCTGTTGACTCATACCTGTCGCCAGTTTGGCGTGTTGACAAGACAAGTTGAGACACGACCTTGAATGATGTCGCAGCCCTCACTTGCAATGGGCTTTACCGATGACGTCATCGCTCTGTCGCAACCCTGATGACTCATACCTGGCACCAGTCTGGCGTGTTGACAAGACAAGTCAAAACAAGTCGAGACACGACCTTGAATGATGTCGTAACCCTCACTTGCAATGGGTTTTACCGATGACGTCATCGCTCTGTTGCAATCCTGATTACTCATACCTGGCACCAGTCTGGCGTGTTGACGAGACAAGTCAAGATAAGTCGAGACATGACCTTGAATGATGTTGCAACCCTCACTTGCAATGGGTTTTACCGATGACGTCATCGCTCTGTCGCAAACTTAGCAGGGGATAGCTATAAATAGTGGCACCTGTTTTGAAATCCTTTCATTTTATAATCTGTCTTCGTGTGCTAAACAAGAAAACTGGGATGAGTGATTACGCTTCACTGACGGACCTGGGTGAGTAGATGTAATTTTCTAACACTCACACTTATTATTTATTTGTTGTTAAATCAAAGTGTATACATTCTGATATATTTCAAAATTACAATAAACCAGGTCAGACTTGTCTAAATTTATTAATTTATGTTAATTAAAACATTCAGCACAAAGAAAAAAACAAATGTGCATATGCGAGCAAAAAGTGCTACGATAAAGTGGCTTGTAGTGGAGGCCAAACTGTGCTCTGTAAAGACTGCGGGCGTTGGTTCACAAACCAGACATGTTTTGATAACCATAAACGTCCCGGTTTTTTCAGTGGTCACAGGTCGGTCTGTGATGTTAAAAAGGTATGCGAGCAATTTTTCAGTTTGGAAAGATCAAATTATTCACAGAGGTGTTATGAGATTTTTTGTAGAGTATGCGAGACCCATCGTCCTTTTGGTCATTTCTGTTATATGAAGCAGGCCCCGTCAAAGCCGTCACTGGAAAAGAGTAATT
>JBCFYV010000003.1:53647785-53667695 GCA_039000515.1 Timema cristinae | reverse complement strand
CTTCATCATCTTCATCATCGCTTGACTGTGTCTTCCGTTTTGAGTAGCTAATCTTTATTTTACCCTTATTGCCTTGTTTCTTATTTCCTTTGACTGGACTGCTGCCAGTAGATTGTGTTGTCTCAGACAATTTAGTAGAGATTGCAAAGGCTCTTTCTTTCAAAGATTTTCTTCTTTCACCAATGCAATCAGAGTCCTTCAGACTTTTCTTTGTGTGTTCCTCTGTGTCAGTATGTGTCCAGGTTGATCACTTAGTAAGTTGGTCTTTGTTTGATTAATCAATGCAACAAATTCTTTTTTAAAACTGTGGTCTAATGGAATCAAGCTCATATCTTCATCATCTAGACGACCTTTTGAAATTTCTGCACACTTTTTACCACATTCCACAACTTCATTGAAAGCCTCATCTAATTGTTCAAAAATGCCCTTTTCTAATATTTTTTGTAAATGAGGCACCTCTCCTGTATTAAAACTAAGCCTAGGCCTATTTGTCTTTTTTGTTTGAAAGTATTTTCTAAAGCCCTTCTCTAACCCATAGCTGCGCACTGTGAGACATGGTTTGAAAGCAGCATCAGTTCGCAGTTTACAAAAAAGAAAGGCAGCGTCTAAATCACCATTCTTCACTAAATCTTGTTTGAACTGTAGGCACTGTTTCCAATCACTTAATGTAATATTGATCTGAACTTCATCTGGAGCGATTTGAGCATAATAAAATCCTGCAGTGATATAGAGCCCAAAGATACGATCGTTGTAAGAACTCGATGACAGCCAGATCGTTTTAGCAATTATTAAAAGTTCTTCCGTGAATTCCAACAACTCTGCCATTGATTCAATTCCACAAAATATGTACGGTGTATAAGAAAGCTGCCACACTTTTACAAAGTCGAGATACCGAAGACTATCACATTTTTCCCAATTTGTCTTTAAAGTGCGTATATCTTCTATTACACCCTCCGTTATTTCACGTCGTTCCATGTTAATCAAAGACTAAATTTATGTCATAAAATATAAAATTGTTAGACCTAAATCAATTTTTAAGCTTAAAGAAATTTGTTTATAACAAGTTTACCAATAGTTCACAGATTTACTGTGCAATCAATTATTGGGTCATGATGATACCGTAAGTGTTATAAGGAAAACTATAACGCTGTAAAATAAGTAGATAGATATATTTTGGAGATTAATGATTTTATATTGTAAATTAATTTATTATAGAGGTGGAAAAGTAAAATCATAATTATGTTTAAATATCCGCATCTAATATGAATATATGCACAGTTTTTGCCTAGTTTGTAAAGAAAAGGCATAATTACAAATATGAATGCTCTATCTTCAAATAAACACATATTCATTGTTCAAATAAAATCTATCTACACTTTTATTTTATGAAAACCATTACTGTGCCATATAAAAAGGATAAAGTAAAGAAGGATTAGCAAAATAAATTAAGGCTGTAGTGAAATTATGAATGGGCTTACACTTAAAAATGTGGTCGTTAAATAGAAAGGTGATGATTATTTATTCAACCAAATAAAATATCTTTCTTTGAAAGTGCTGCCAATTTATTCCGCCCAGCTTTAGTTAAATCAGAATTCCTTAGGACAAGCTGTGAAGTACGCTAAAAGGAAAGTTTGAGAACCACATGTGAAAAAACAAATATGGTACCATATTGAGATCAGTCTTTTAAATTAGGCTGAATCTTATCCTTTTCTAAATGAGTAACCATTCTGATAGGCATCAAATGAAAATGACACCATATCACTAAAATTGAAAGACATAAGCTTGTAATAGAAAAATGATGATTCTGTAACCACATGGCATAAATTGGAAGGCGTGTTTGTGTGATATTTTATGTTATTTGTTGCGAATGACAAAACGAGCGTTGTAGGTTGTGTTGACTAGTCTGTAAACAAATAGAATAGAGGAACTAACCACAAAAACATTGTCAGCATTCCTTAATCAGAAGCCAGGCCAGGGCCCCGGATAAAATTTAGGAGATTCAACCATCATGGCTGACTATATAACACCGAGGTCTAGGGGTCACTTTGCCCAATGCCCAATCTCGGACTACGTGGGCTAGGACGATATTTCAACAGTACTTGTTTTGTGGACTACCGGGTGTTTGGGGAACGTGTAGGTATCACCTGGGAGTCAGACAGGCCATTGAATATTCCAAGCAACACCTCGTTTTTTTCCCACAAGCTTCTGAGTTTTCTCTTAGTTTTGCCATTCTAATATCACTACCAATATCACATTTGTAATACCATAGTAGTACTAATAAACCTCTTTAAAAACCAAGTCTAACATCATAAGTCTATGCAATCACTTTCCTCTTAACTTCAGCCATAGCCCATTCTAACAGATCATACGCCTGTTACGTATGATACCAGTGCATACCTCCGATTCTGTTCACCGGAAACCAACTACGATGTCTCAGGTTAGTTCCTCCACAAATCAATTCTTTAATTAAATATGTAGTAATTAAGATAAAAAATGTAAGTTTTGAATCTCTTGAAATGAAAGCTACTATAATAATATATAAAATTTAGTTTAACCTAGGTCAATATTTACAAAGAGAAAATAATAATTTACATTTAAATAAAAGTATAATATAGATTTAGCTATAAGATTGGCCCGCTAGGAGCATTAAATGGTAGCTTCGATACAGTTTAACAATAAAAATATTATTCTTACAATTATTAAAATACAAAAAATGATAATACGTGAATTTAAATTAATTACAAGCTTAATAGAACTTGATTAAATTTCTGATTAAATAAAAACATAATTTCAGTCACGCTATTTAATATTTTCTAAGTAATTTATACACTTTAAATCTTTTCATTAATACCATTATGGGAAATATTTTAATGCTATTAAAAATAATGTTTAAACTACTATATGAACCGTTGTATTAAAAGGAGGCTTATTAAAAATACTTATATTTTGGTCTATATAACTTTATGTACCATATCTATGAGATGTATTATGTTTGGTCTTAATAAACGTCTGTTTATATTTGACGAAGGAACATTATCTCTTGAATGTGACATTTAATAGGGCATAGCTAAAAATATGTATCTGAAGGAATACTTTGTGACTTCATAAAGGCTTTTGGCTTGTTGGCTTTTCCAAGAGGCTTGGAAATGATATACTTTGGGATAAATAACAAAGCAGGTTATAAATTAAAACTATATTTAGCTTAAAGAAAGGGTAACAAGAATTATAAAAACAAAACCTCCCCAAAGCATGTTAATAATCAGTGGCGGCTCGCGAATAAAACTTATGGGACATTTAGAAAGTATAAAGTCATTAAAATTTTTAAAAGTATAAACATTCACTTGGTTCGAAATTAAAGACTGCACATCGTGAAATCCACACACAAGTGCATCAGTAAACAAAAAATATACACATAGTTTCTTAATACGATATCGATTACTATAATCTGGTGTTATTTGCCACCATACTATACTTTTCCTTTTATTTTTTTAATTTGTAAAATTATTTTACAATTTATAATTTTTATGAGTTAAAATGTGCTTCAAAGTTTGTCCACTAAGTAACACGATACACTGTCGCGCATCTCAGATACAATTTATGTTTATTCACAATAACACGAAGGGAAGATCATCCAGTACTTTTAAAAATAAAAATAATAAATAATAATAATTTCAATTTCCTCTATTATAGTTCTGGCCAGCAGTCGTAAGACCTATAACAGGACGGCACTGAAAAGCACACAGTTACCTTACAAATATAAATATTTACACGAGAAAATAAGATAAGCAATAATAGCTAAATAATTTTATACATTGTTGAATTGTTCCGGAAAAAAAGTAGCTAATAATGGTAAGAAAAAATAATTGCAATATTAACAAATAACTAAAGAACGGTTAAAAGCAGTAACAATATGCAAAAAATAAATCCGAATGTTGTAAATTTAAATATTATAGGCAGAACCTCCAGATTAAAAATTATTGATATGGTGTTTCCTTAAATAACTTTCTAAGTTTAGCTTTCCTTTCATGATAAAAGTTGAATTCGACAAATTTATAATTGGCACTATGGATAGAACGACCTATAGGGATCACCTTATAATAGCTATTGAGAAAAGATAATTTTGGATTACGAGAAACCCGAGAAGGGATATGAACGCCTACATAATCAATGGCAAATTTGCAAGACATTCTAATATTGAAAATATTAAAAATATAAAGGGCATCACAATATAGTCTACGTGAGAAGAGAGTTTGGAGCCCTAAAAGGTTTCAAATTCTGTTATAATCATAATAAATCCGGTTAGTAAATAATGTATTAACACGCAGCGACAAATTTTCTTTAAACGTTTTCCAACCTAAGAGAGTCAGTTAAGGTAATAGAATTCCAAGCAACAGTAGCATATTTTAATTTATATCTAACCAGGGCGTAGTTCAGATATAAAAAACTGTCAACTTTCTTAAATGATGAAGTAATAAATTTAATAAGACCAAGTAATTTCAATGAATGGGAAATTAAACATTGTCAACATGACAGTAGAAATAATGTTTGTTATCCAGGAGAAGACCAAGATCATGAATATAAAGGGTGCGAACTATGTTTTCATTGCCCAATTTATAAGTAAAAGAGAAAGGATTAGTTTTCCTAGTAAAAGATATAGATTTGGTTTTAAATTTATTAATAGATATTCCATTTTCCAAAGACCATTGTAAGATATCATTTACATCATTTTGTAAATCTATACAATCTGCGATTTATTTGATAATTTTAAATATTGTTACATCCTCAGCAAAGAGTAAGTAGTTAGATGAGTTCAAATATTTGCCAATGTCATCAATAAACACATTAAAGAGAAGAGGACCTAAATTAGAACCCTGTGATATGACACAGGGGGCTAAAGAGGTGTGTGAATCAATTTTAATAGTTGATACTTCCATTGTAACTTCATTCTAAGTTCACTCTAAGTTTTCTTGAACTTATTATTTACTGGTGAATGTAACTTGAGACATATTAAAAAACCGAGATATATTTTTTTGTTCGTAGTCTTTATTTTAATGTAAATGTTTTAAATTGTTTAGTGGCATTTGAAAGCTGACTTGTCCAAAAGTGAATACTAGCGGATGTTTGATCCGAGTTGAACTGACGTCCCGCCCGGGCGGAGGTCAGAGAGGAAGGGTGCGTGACCTGCCCTCTAATACCACACACGGTAGGCTCACAGTTCAACAGCGCGGGTGATACGTAGAGTATGACGACACACTCTACATAGTGAATAATCTTTCATGCAAATAACTGCAGAACCGAATTTACATATGAGTGAGAAAGGCCGAAATTACCAAGTTTAGAGAGGATAATAATACTATGCTGACATAAGTCAAATGCCTTACTTTGGTCAAAATAAGTAGCATCAATCTGACCTTGGGCAGAGACTTGAGGGGCAACATGCCCAAGAAACTCTACTAAAATAGTGACAGTAGATGTATTTTTTATAAAGCCATGTTGATTATATGAAAGTTTATTTTTTAAGGTGGTGGAAAGTATGCTCATGTAAGATTTTCTCGAATACTTTGAAGAAAGTGTTTAAGAGAGAAATTGTTCTATAATTAGAAAAAAATATTTTACCCCTTTTTTATAAATAGTTATGACAAAAGATTGTTTCCATGAAAGAGGAAAAGTTTAATTTGTTAGGATAATGTTAAAGATATAGGCTAACAAAGGGCTGAAAATGCTGTCACAGCCTTTTACAATGAATCCTGGAATTCCATCTGTCCCGTCAAATCTAGAATAACTTAATTTTTGTTATAGCATTAGCAACATCCAAGAGTGTAATGTGGCATGGATACAAGGGCACGCTAGTTTTAATAAAGTGGCAGGGTAAGACAGGAAAGGCTGAATTATAAACGGAATGAAAGTAGGTCTCAAACTAATTAATAATTAATAGAGAATACTCTATAATCTTGCCATTAATTTCTAAGTTAGACGGGGAAACGTTATTCACACGATTGTTTCTAACAAATTTCCTAAATTCTTTAGATTTGCATTTAATACTATTTTCTATTGAGTTTATCCAATTAGCTCTGTCTATAATCAAAGATGTTTTATCTAATTTACGAACGTGAGAAAAATATGAATGGAATACACCATTATTTGTTAGTTTCAACTTCTTGAAAAAAACTTGTTTTTTTCCTAATATATTATTTAAGAGTAGAAGAAAACCAATTCGTATATTTGGATGAGTTAAGAATATTAATTTTAGGAATATGCCATTTGATTCTCCTTTGTACTAAATTGGTAAAATTATCTACAGCCAAATTAACACCCGTAGTAGAATAAACACAAGACCAATCAGTAGTGGCCAGGTCATTGTAAAGATTAAAGTAATCACCACGTGCATAGTCATTATATGTAGTGGGGATGTCATTAAGTTTAGTGGCAATAGGTACATCAAGTGAAATCAACAAGGGTGGATGTGCTAAATCAATATTTACTAGTGATCGAGAGCTGTGAGTTACTAAGGGGTGGTGAAAATTATCAAAAACAAGGTCAAAGAGGTTAGTGTCACTATCAGCTTTTTAAGTTGTTCTAATAATAATATGTTAGTCGAAGAAAAAAGTTGAGTAGCTTTTAATTTAATGTAGAAATACTAAATGCTCTGAGCATGATGATATTTCCAACCAATTTGGGGGCAGTTAAAATCACTGAGTTGTATTATTCGATAAGGTTAGTTAGCCTAAACACCATCAAGAAATATAAATTAATTATTAAATACTTAGAGTGTTATTTGGGGAGCAATATATATGTTCCCAATTAACCGTTTTTGGTGATCAAATGTTGGATCTCAATCCAGACACATTCCATATTATTCTCTAGATCAGTCCTCCTGGCCACACCAGAAATAAAATTAATGAAAGGAATGAGAACTCCATGCCCCTTGAGACAGTAGCTTTATCATATAACCTGTCTGCTCTATAAACATTATAGTTAGGGGGAAATTAATTTCCATTAACAAACTCACTAGAGAGCCAAGTTTCAACAAACAAATAATAGATAATTCATTCAAACAAACATTTGTAAATAATTCACTTGATTTGGTTCGTAGACCACGAACAATTTGATAATATAATAGAATATCACTATTATTCACTGGTAGCTGGGTTGGGAGGTATCCTCCAGACCTCCATCGATTGTCATGAGTAAGGTTCGAATTGAATCCTCTTGAGAGCCAAGGTCAGATGCAACAGCATCTTCTACAGGGGCAGACACACAGATGGACTCCTCACATATCATCTGCTCTGGCAGCAACTTCCCATAATAAGGTGCAATGAGACAGCCAGACGGCCAAATATCACCATTGTTTGTCATGGGAAAATCATTTTCTTCGACAAAAATATAGAAGGAAGAATATGAGATAAATTTTGTTTTCAATTTTGAACATACAAGGTAATCAAGATTGAATTCTTTAGTTAGGTAAGATTGAATTATCAGGGAAAATACTTCAGGAGAAAAACGAGTAAAGAATACAGATTAAAAAAAACTTTGTTCACTGTTTAGGTATGTAGGTCGGTGGCTGTCTATACATATTTTAAACCAAACGGCTACTCTAAATATTTTGGCAATATGACTTTAAGTGTTTCGGTCTTATGCGTAAATTCTTAGTATTTATCATATCTCAGTAACTCTTAGAGATATGAAATTACTTATAGTTGCAAATATGTAGGTCTATTTATAACACAAATCTTTTATTTGAAACATATGTTTATAAAACATATAAATTTAAAGCTATACGGAATTATATATATATATTTTAAATTTTCGAACACTAAAGGTAAAGTATTGTAACCGTAAAAATAATCCAACCAGAACTGTTGATGGATGTCGACGTCTCACTAACCCCCGAACCCTAAAAATTTGCTTTTGCAATGCTACCTCTCTCTGTGTCTGTTTAACCCTAAAATTAAGAGTAGATTAGTAAAAAGAGAAAAGAGGAAAAACAGATTTTCTCAAAATTGGCTCTAAAGATTTTGAATTCGTATTTAGTCGTTGATTAGGATTATAAATAAAATGGCTATTTCCATTTACTTATGAAACTGAATTTTAGGGTACTTTACAGAAGCTGAACTTTCCATATTTCCACAAATATTAGAGATACTAAATAACTTCTCATTGCAAAATTCTAGTACTATTATAAATAAGCAACTTTTATTTGAAATATATTTTTATAAAACCAATATTTTCTAAGATATTGGCAAATATATTGATACAATTTTGGAGCTTTAGTTGTAAATAGATATTACTGCACACTACTTAGTAAAACTAAAGGGGAGGATACAAATTTACATAGCAGGAATAACAATGAAAGTAACAATTTATTAAGTGAAAACATAAAGCAATACATTAGTAGATCAATACAGGTTGTTCATATGGTTTTGGTCGTCTAAATAATACATCAGAAAGGGATCAACAGCTTACACGTTGATCAATCACCGAAACAGGATGCAGCTGACTACCAGCCAGGTAGCCAGTTCCTTAGCGAGTCGTTTAGACTGAGCTTAACAGATAAAGGGGTAACACCAATAAACCAAAGTATCCTCAAGACACCCTGATGCTGGCACACATCAATCAATGATATTTGTATGCCCGTCTAAGACTAAAGATAAACTGCGCGAACGTCATGGCCACCATACGGGGAAGTTAACCGTATTCCACCAGTTCATAAATAGTAAGCCCCAATTGGGGGATCACAATATTAGTAGTTGTTGGCTAACACTATGCTCATGATCAACATTTATAATAACGGTGTACATTAAAGCAGGTTTAATACCTGCCAGGGCGTGACTTAAGAAGCCTGTCTAAAAGAAAATAATTCAATACAACACAGTGGGCCGCTATGGTCTCGCTCAGAAAAACCGTGCCCAAAATGAGAGGCTACAATCACACCAAATAACAATAAGTAAAGAGGGTCCTATGATAGGCCTGGACAAACCCAATTAGGTCGTTGATAATATCCAGAAACTCCCTATTATTGAAGGCATACATTCCCCTAAGGAAATACACTATATGAGAAATCTCTTAACTAATTAAACGCTTTTGCATTACCAAATTTACTTAGCCGAAGCACGTACATGTTTTCAAGAAAATACGCCTCGCAGATATAAAAGCCAGATTATAACCAATATCAAATCTAAATATTGATAAACCCACACTGATAATACAACTCGAACCCACAATACAAATATTGTTCGGCCAACCATCTAACCCTAACTGGCTTGTGTTGTAAATGAGGGCATTCCCACTAAACTGAGTGCACACCCACAATACATATTAACCAAACAATCATTCGGCCCTGAGGGAGCCTAGTTAACCTAAGTACATATCACATACATTTTAACAAGACAAGCTATCGGCCCTGAGGAGCCTAGATAGCAACAGTTCAATGACTAGCAAGCCAGATCAAACCACCTCCATTTCACTATTACAGGTACTACCCTTAGAGCACAGCGAATTAGCTTAGAAATCGTCCATATCTCCTCCACATACGTACAGTTGAACCAGCCCATTAGCCAGGTGTTAACCAAACAAAACATAGTTAGTAGTTGTCTATCCTAATACTCAAGGTAGAGAGGTGCAAGTGCGTGTAGTACGCCAGTGGTAGAATATTTGATAAATTAATGCAAACCAGCTGTGGCGAAGTATAACTCTGCGAGTCCAGGATTCCACTCCATAGGATCATAGGATAGGATTTGATCAGGCTGTGACGGTCAAGAGAATAAGAATTAGACAACCGTTCAGTTCTAGACAGTAAATACATAGAAATCTTTTTTCTACAACATTGTTCGTAGCACAAATTTACAGAACACTCCCCGACTGGGATAAGAACAATGGAAAAGAGAAGGGGTGGAAAGTTCAGCCAACCACGCCTCAGCAAGGCAGCGCTCGTAGGAGTGCACGGAAAATGGGGGGTGGGGGGGGCTTGACGCATGCGTAACGAGCAGAGAGAGGGGCTCATTAGTGAGGATCCAGAAACATTACCATCATCAGAGGCCAACACCGGGAAATCCAATCAGCAGCAAAGTTTATTTTTTCTTTAACCTTTTAGGATAAATGTTTATACAACAATTATCTATCTCAATCATTTTAGACTCAATAGTCAATATTTACAATTCTTTTTTTCTCAAAATTTATAAATGAGGAATTGAATAGCAATGCGATGACCTGAAGACGTGGAACAACTAATTAAATGTTAAAATTTTTACCGGAATTCAAAATTTTAATACGAAGTTTTGACCCTTGTGGACACAAAATCGATCATGTTTTATTGGTCCAAACATACAAATGAGAACATTAAAACTATACAGTTTAAAACTGGGACTCAAAAAATGTTTTACTTAAGTATATTGTAATTTTTGCTTTGGTTTTCTAGTGTATATTATTTCGTTTCACATGTATTACGAGTTTTAAGGAAATATCTCCATTTTTAAACAATATAGCGAGAAAGTCTATGTGGAGTTCCGTACCATTAATTTTCTGTAATTTTTGGCCTCGAGTAAAAACTTCAAGCTCTGTCGTATAATATTTTTAATCACTCATTGGAAATTCACTGCAAAACTGGTTAATATCGTCTATCAGAAGACAAATATTTTATATTCACGAAGGCGTTTGAACTGAATTATCTTTACTCCACATATATGATTTTTAAATACAAAGCGATACTTTATTTGGAATACAACTGCATCTCAAACTCCATTTGCCAGTAAGTTTAAATTATAATTATTCGGGCGTTGTCCTTTTCAAGTCTAGGTACTTCTGCAAGTATATCAATTCTTTCCTCTTTTCTGTCAAATACAGAAATTAGCTTATTTATAATTTTGATTATTGTCTTTTTTGAAACCGTCAATAAAACACGAATTTTATCTGGCTTGTTCTGCAGAATTTGTAACTGATTAAATAATATATCAACGTGAGACACTGAGTAAAAATTTAGCCAAAACATAAAAGTGCTATTTTCAAGCCAGTTATACAACCACTTTACCGCATGTCTCCGCGATGTTTGTTGACTACATGTAAAACGGACTCTCCCTAGCAGTTTTCACAGGTCATAGTAAGTGACAGCTTAGCTAATGACAGTGACGTCATACTGTCATGGCAACCACCCTATAAAGCATTCAGAGCTTGGGCGGTGCGACCGGTTACCCCACAGTCCCAGAGTGACGGCGAGCAGATGCTACCGTAATTTTTTGGTAGGTGTTCTTGTTGTTTCGTATTGATGATTTATGGTTTAATTATTTCCTCAATAAAATAGGGAAATTATGTGACGAAAAAATTATATTCGTTTATGTTTTCCTTTATGTGGTTAAAAATATGAGACAATTGTTATGAATTTCAAAATATGTTTTGTTTCATCTTTTACTTTATATTGTAAGAGGGGTTGTGCCCTAGAGCCCTCCATCACGAACCACAGTGATAATAACACCTCTACCACTGAATAAAATTATGTTATATTTAATAGTATGCTATAACTAATAACATAATTCTCTATTCTCTTTTTAATATTATTAATTATTTTCCCTCGAATATAAGATGTGTATAGGCCTTATCTATTTCCAAACGACTTCAAAAAAGGGAGGAGGTTCTCAATTCAAAGTGTATGTTTAGAAAAATTATGTTCAAGCATAACTTGATATCAGTCTGAAGCTTGATGTAATTTCAATATTCAAAATATTTAATCATGAAAGATTTCATCAATTTTTCTTTTTGTTGCAAACATTATTGGAGCAAAATCGTTTTTGAGAAAAATGTACCGTGGGCATAAAACTTGCTACGCATTGCTCAAATTGTATAAGCAAACATATTAATTGTTGATTTAAAAGCGTCTTCATCGGAAAATTGCCTTCAGTTATGATCTTTTTGACGCATGGTCAAAAAGCGATTAATTCTTTCGTCAGATATTTTGTTTCGTAATCTTTGACAGTCACTGTTCCCTGCAGCAGTAAATCGACGCAAACGCTGTTCGGCAGACCTGTTTGATAATCTCTCATTTATTAAAATTTGGTGATAAGAACTTTGATTGGTAGTCTCGATTAATAGACGCTTGTGAATCAATTAGAGGCGCTGTAATCATTGCTTGGCAGTCTCATTTGATATACGCTCGTGAACCAATAGGAGGCACTGTGATCGTTGCTCTGAACTCCCATTTAATATACGCTCGTGTATCATATGGACGCGATCTTCTTTACGTGCGTCATTTCTCTAGCTAACCCTAATTAAAATATTCCCGCATCCCAGAGCGCCTTAGCTCACGCTCGGTGTGAATTTCTTTACATCGTTTTTCTGCATTCCTTTTAATATTTTATATCAATACGCAGATTTTTCGCGTATTGCGCTTTTTGCGCACGGGTTTTCCCCCCATAGGAACAGCGTATTTTATAGGCCGACCCATGTTTTTAAAAATAAAACTGTCACCACCCTCTACCTTTCATATGTGGCTTATGTTTGTCAGGATGTGTTGTGCTGAGGATAAGAGGAGTGAGTTGATGTATTTTGCTTGTGTGGTTTCGTAATGACATTTGAATAGGGTTTTTGTAGTTTTTATTTGTACTGCTATGTATATTACAAAACTTGATGTTGATAAAATATATTAAAACATAAATGATATTAAATACTATTTAGAAGCTTGTAGCAGAACGAACTATTGCAAGGGACAACCAATGGCCTGACTGACCTCTATGTAATCATACATGGTTGATGAATCTCGGTAACCTAGGCTTGAACGGTATCCCTCCACTACTGATATTGATGTGCTGGCGTCCTAGCTCACGTAGCCACAAAACAGGCAGAGCTAAATTCGATGGTGATTAGTCAGCCATGCTAGCTGGATACACCACTTTTTATCCTGTCTTCTGGCCTGGTTTCCCGTGAAAATCTGACTTTCTTATGTTATCAGTGCATATATTATATTTGTTTGGAAGCTAATTACAACACCTTGCAATACTATATAATTAATAAAAGGCTCAAACAGAAACAAACAATGAACTGTTTCTGTAAAATTAATACATTTCAAGGTAAATGATACACCAAGTATTGGCTTTGCGTCTAATTGTTCATCATCACATATAGTACTTTATATCTTAACTTAAATAGATCATTTGTGATATAATGGAGGCATAAATAGAAACAAATTATGTCCTAAATAACATTTCTTCTAATATTCAAGTCAACCTTAAGTGGATCCATATAAACATTAAATAATGATTTAACAAGATAGAATAACATATGATACATTAAAAGCTCAAATATTTAGAAGCATTGGATTTTGGTTTTATTGTTAATATACAAGTCACCCATTTCAATTGGACATACATTTTTTTTTCTGTAGAGTGTGATGGAACTATCTTCATTGTTGGTCCATTACATATTTTTGAGATCCCAGTTATATTTTTAATACTGTTCATATTTATTTGGTAAGGCATATTAATTGTTAAAATTATATAATTCTTTGCTATAATTTTTATTTCCTCCTATTTATTTGATCTTAGCCCTAGTTTTATATGACATATTTCGGTGCTATATATAGATGTTACACCACCTTCATGTCTTGTTTAAGATAATGATGACTTATTTTAAATAAATATTATCACCAAGTTGTGAAATTTTGAGGTAATAATTATATGTAAAAGAACTTTTGTTGATGTTGTTGTATATGGAGACCTGGTAGTAAGTATCCGTTTGGGTGTTTCTTTTTTGTGGAAGCGGCGTCTGTTATTCACTTGTCAATTAATTTTCAAAAGAGTGCTTCTAAAATGCGAAGTGCTCTTCAGAGATCAAGATGGCAAACCAGCCAAAACAAGGGACGTTGATGAAGTCATAAAATGTAACATTGGCTACAATTAAAGAAAATACAAATTGGAGGGAAACAAACTACTTACCCCATTTCACCGTCTCAACACCTATTGACAACAATTCGAAGAGACAACGAATACAGAACCGATCATAGCCGTGGCGCGTGATAGACTGACCAAGCCCACCCAGGTTCAACCGGCGGCCACCAGAGGTCGTGGATACTAGAACTTTCCTAAGAGCTTAAGAAAGTAAGTGATGCCTGTTCCACTCCATCGGAGAACATTCCAGTCCTTTGGAGTTTATTATCGAAGCTATGTTTGTCACGCATATTCCATCCCCCTTTGTGATCCTAATATGTTCCCCCACCTTGTTCCTTGCCTTCCATGTTTCTATAGGTTTTCAAGCATATATAATTTCGGTATGGCAACATGGCTGGCACTCTTAGACTTTACTCTGGATAGGAGAATACGTAAACTTGGTTGCGTTTTTGTTAAAATGTAAAAACCAATTCTCTTTTGGGGTTAAATGATTTTTTATTTATGTAACCGTTTCAAAATTCACTTTTCGGCCTATTATATTTATATTCTATTGGTAAACTAATAAGCTTTGAAATCATAGATTGAAATTAAATATGATGATAATATTGTGTGGAATTATTCAGAGATTATGATATTGAAACTTAAATATATTTGCTATGATCGAGACATGTCAAATTTTGAATATCACTGTTTGGTCTGGAAGATAGATGAAAAGAATTACTGTAATCAGATCTGACATTGCGGTTTGTTTATGAATATTATTACTCTAATGCGGGGTAGTGAGATGCTCCTAGCTGCTAGGCCTAAACTGTAATGGTTTAAATAACGACTTTATCAATGAGAAGTCAGGGGATTCACTGATATTATTTAAGATGACCTAATTAGGGCTCACGCTTCTTATAAGCTACTTGTTTGTCCTCGCTAGATGGGCAACTCGTGGGTGTTGAACCTGGAGTGATGAATCGCCTTATTTAGTCTTTACTTGTGTCCGGCATCCCTTAGGAGTCGTTTGGAATTTAATATTCTTTGTTTACAATTGTTAACTTGTAGTAGGCAGTTAATAACATAACTGCATCGTATCCAGGACGTCCTGATGTCTCACATTGAGCTTGGAAACCTTCTGATCCCAGATGAGAATTAAACGTTCATAACTCCCTTAAAGTGGGTAATTTAACATGTAACTTTGTTTAGAACCAGTCTGCTATAGCTTATAATGATTTCATAAAAGGTTGATTCAGTGTCTCCTTAAAAATTTACTTTTAAATTTAGGTATTAATCAGTTAATTATGATTTTGACACGCTCTAAAGTCGCGTGGTATCTAGTCAATAATTATATTGTTGTGTACTATTTGTGTTTAACTTATTTTAATCATTTGTTGCTTTTGAACTCAGTTTAGTGAACTAAATAATCTTTGTAAGCTTTTGTTTTAGAAAGATATATTGTCCCTATTTAAGGAGTTACCAACCTACTAGAAAATAAACCTATGCTCAATATGCAGGTTGTGTTTTTGAGTTTAGTTAAACCCCAGTTATATGTGTTCATGAGATAAGCTAAGCAGATATCTCACTACAAATTATATTAAGGCGGCCAGTGCCCTTAACTGAATTTCTAAAATATTTAAGTGTGTCAACATTCTAAATTTTTGATGTAATGGTTTGTCTCGCCGTTTAGAGTTAAGTGAAATCTAATTGTTAACATGGGATACATTTTTTACTTGCCATGTGAACGCTGGGATCGAGTATTTCGAGGTCCAAATGGTGAATATTTATCGTTCCTGATTCATTTTTCCTGACGTGCTAAATGCTTTTAGTGGTTTACGTTAAATACTTTTTACTGTAGTCTATTATTATTACTAGCACCGCGTCTTACTACCCGTTCGGGCTATACGCACTTACGCTAATGTGTAATGGTAGGGTGATTGTGAGATGAAATGAAGGACCTACAGTTTAACGTGGAATCCGAACCACGGTGGAGGCCTGGCATTCCTCACATTCACATTACTGTAGTCACATTAAAATTAATCAGGGCCCTGAACCTATAAACACACTTAACTGGAACAGACTTAATAGAAAACACCTTAAACAGATTATCGCTCTTTCCAAACTGCAAAGGATTGAAGTCGCTCTCTAAGTTGGAAATGTCACCTCTCTGCCAACGTTAGTTCTCAATCAACATATATATATATATTAAAAGGATTCTGCATTATTATTATTATTATTATTATTATTATTATTATTATTATTATTATTATTATTATTAGCACCGCATCTTAATACCCGTTCGGGTTATACGCACTTACGCTAATGTGTAAAGGCAGGGTGATTGTGAGATGAGATGGAGGACCTACAGTTTAACGTGGAATCCAAACCACGGTGGTGGCCTGGAATTCCCTACGGACTCTGTACATCCCTAGATTGACGTATGTAAGTCAGAGACATTTCAAGGTGGAAACTCAACTGTCGTATTACGGTTCGGCATCCACTTGTCTGGGGAACAAATACCTCTTTCGAGGTTCGTCTAACTCAGTGGTTCCCAACCAAGGGTCGCGACCCAAATAAGGATTGCAAGGATATATCTGAGTCACATTTTCACGAAAAAACACTATGTTTATTTTTTGTAGATAAAAAGCTTACTGGGATTGATTCAACATTACATTGATAACATTTATTGTTAAAAAAAACACACCTCAGAACTCTACCCAAGAATGAAACATGACTATAGTAGCCAATGAAATAGTTTTTTTTGGCCACTCAGCGGGCATTGTAACAAAATCACATTTTCATTAAAAATGAAACCTTAAAATTCACCAGCTTTATTGTTGGGAGGCACCTACTCCTCCATCCGTAAGTATCAATTAACAGACAGAACATTCTTTTACTTAATAGCTACCCCAAACTTCTACATTTGAACAGCTCATTTCCCGACGTTTTGGTGAAACATTCTCACCGGGCCACAGTCTTATAAAGTATCCACCCTTAGCCGTCAGAGCTGCTAGGAGAGAGTAGGATTGGTTGGTAGTACCAAATATCCTAATAGTGTTTACCGAGGATACAAATTATCTTATCCTTGGGTGTGTTGTACTTAGAAACGTTGGAACACTGAAAATTAAACCAAGTCTAAGTTATTGCCTCAAGAAATTTCTAACTAAACATAAAGCTTACAGTCCTTCAGCAATCATTCTCAGCTTACTTCCAATATGCACATTAGTACAGTTGTTATTGTACTGTTGGCAGCATAAAACCTTTTTGAGTCAAAGGTGGCTGCGTCATCAGATAGCTTGTGATCTTAATTAATCCCTCGTATGTAGCTTACAATTTCCGCAAGTCCATCACATATTCTGCCTTAAAATATGACTGAATCATGACCCTGGATACGGGACGACTCCTGGATAGCCCAGTGTCTAGAGCTCTGGCGTATTAAGCCAATGGTCGTGGGTTTGATTGCAATGTCCATGTGTAATTTATCAATTTAAAGAAAATCTTTCATAGTTTGGAATTTCCAGTACATACCATTATATGACAATCATACTATACCTACCAGTGTATGGCAATCATATTATATTGATCAGGGAGGCTTAATGGCTGGGAAAACCGGGTGGCTGTCCAGGGTGCCAGCTCAAGAAGGGCGACAAACAGAGCACAAAACTACCTAATGTAACTCGGGCGTTATCAGAAAATAGTCTATGAACCAAATTTAATGTAACTTTGGCATTATAGTGGAGTTGCTAAGCACATCAATCGTTCACTTTTTGATAATAACGTGAAAATTTACATATTAGTATAGTTATTTGTGGTGAGTTAAATAGAATATAATGCCAAAATAGTTATTTTATATTTACCATCTTGAAGAAATAACACACTAAAACTTTTCTTTGCAATTATAACGTAAGCCGTTAATTATGTCAAACTGTTGGTTATAGTTTAAATAAGAGAAGAAAACCTTGTCTACAAAACTTTTTATAGTTTTCTTAGTAATCCAAACAGTTTTCGTACAATCTTTCAGTGAAATATTTGGAGTATGGTTACCATTTTTGTAGTTTCCCTTCAGATTATTTTCCTAACACGCACCGGCTTTCCTCAGGTTTGGAGTTGTTAGGTTTGGGGGCTATTTTAATATTTTCATAGTCCATTCCTCATAGGAAATCTGGTAGGTAACAGCTAGCAGAAGTTGTAGAAACGGTTTAGAGAAGAACAAGATAAAAAAATATATAATATATAATTTTGTTTTTAATTTTTGAATGCCAAAAGTTACAACAAATAAATGGTTTTGCAGATCATAAAGTTTTGTGAATGGACTATATTATACCCTAGTTATATAGGGGAGCGCCTAAAAGCAATCCCACCCGGGCGCAAAATTTACCTCGTGCCACCTCTGACATTGAACATCTTATATACATCATAATATATTTATTATCAAGTGGCAATCACAATTTACCTACCATCATGGGACAATCATATTTAATCTATCATCATGGAAATCACACTAAAGGTAATGTAGTGGTATAGTATACTCCTGACAACCTTAACATACTAATTTTCTTGAGTCTTACCTTTGATGTTGAGTCCAACAAGCTGATCTTTAAATAATGTACCCCCTTTCCTTTCAAATGCATATTCTTCTGGGTGAATTCATATTTATATTTAAAGTATACCTTGGACAAATACAAGAAATTTTTGTCTGTGACCTTTAGCTATATGAGCGCTTTGATACCTTAGTTTTTAGGGCAAAAATAGCAAAATGCAATAATGGTTTTAAAGTGAACAATAAATAAGTAATAACTGTTTACAACCTTTAGAATAATATTTTATACTAGGCCCTATATATTAATATCTCAAAAATGAGATATAAGTATCTTACATTTCTAGCATGTAGCCCTATCATTAATAATTTTCAAACAATTTCCAGAAGATTTGCTGTTCACAGTTAGGCAAACACTTTTCTTTTTCAAAAACAGCTAAAAAACTACAACACAATATACAATAATGGTATATCAGAACATAACCTATAGAACAGACAAAGCATATTTTTTTACGCTTGAATTTAAGATAAAGGTGAAAAGAAGAGTAAGAAAACGAAGAACAAGGTACAAAAAAGAAACACAAAGAAGAATAAGTAAAGGAGAAGGAAAAAAAGAAACGCTTTCATCTCATATCTCGACTCAACTACAGAGTCTATATATATCTTCAGGACGTTGCTACTCTTCCTCAAATATTGAATTGGCAATTCCTTAACGCTCGCTTGTGTCCCAAGAAAGTTACCAGGGTGTAAGATCAAAGAGAGGTTTTTGGGGTCTCCTCGCCCCATACACTCCTCAAACTCCTCTACCCCCTCCCCCACCTCTTTCACTATCTCATTCTCAATACCTCCCCTAACCCCTCTCCCTCTCCTTCCTTAGTTACACATAACCTGACGTGCCTCAATCAATCCACGCATGGACAGATTTTGTTTCTGCATGGTGTGGAACCGCTTGTTGGTTTAGTGCTGTGAGTCTTTCTGGGCGCGATTTTCTCCGTGATCATCTCAACACGCGAAGGAAACAACACTTGGTGTGATTCAAGTGCTTATAACAAGTGAATAAAAGCTATTTGTCGATTACATTACATGAAAAAGTTTCTAGGAAAAAGAAAATTATTTATTAACTAGTTTGAAGAACACGGAGTTGTCTGGGAGAAATGTGTTATGTTTAATGATTGTACGTGGAAGGTAACTTTAATGTTAATGACTTGCTTCAGTAGCTGCATAGTCTAAGAAGTCAATCTAGAGTTAGACTAAACTGCCATTACAGGGATATTGGGGTTCGAGTCCCGGTCGGGTTTCCTGGGGCTGGTTTTGAAAAATCATTTTCCACTTTCCCACCAAGTAAATTCCGGTACAATTACTTTAAATTCAACCTTACTCATCCAAAACTCATAAACGTGATTAGTACATATTCGTATAACCTTAAAAGGTAGTAGTACGTAATGCTAAAAAGCAAAAGTTTACGTAACCCAAGAGTAGTGGAGGGATGACCTGGCCCACTCGAGATAGTATTGTGATTTTTA
>JBCFYV010000003.1:53632425-53647685 GCA_039000515.1 Timema cristinae | reverse complement strand
CTCTCTGCTCGTTACGCATGCGTCAAGCCCCCCCCCCCCACCCCCCATTTTCCGTGCACTCCTACGAGCGCTGCCTTGCTGAGGCGTGGTTGGCTGAACTTTCCACCCCTTCTCTTTTCCATTGTTCTTATCCCAGTCGGGGAGTGTTCTGTAAATTTGTGCTACGAACAATGTTGTAGAAAAAAGATTTCTATGTATTTACTGTCTAGAACTGAACGGTTGTCTAATTCTTATTCTCTTGACCGTCACAGCCTGATCAAATCCTATCCTATGATCCTATGGAGTGGAATCCTGGACTCGCAAGGAGTTATACTTCGCCACAGCTGGTTTGCATTAATTTATCAAATATTCTACCACTGGCGTACTACACGCACTTGCACCTCTCTACCTTGAGTATTAGGATAGACAACTACTAACTATGTTTTGTTTGGTTAACACCTGGCTAATGGGCTGGTTCAACTGTACGTATGTGGAGAAGATATGGACGATTTCTAAGCTAATTCGCTGTGCTCTAAGGGTAGTACCTGTAATAGTGAAATGGAGGTGGTTTGATCTGGCTTGCTAGTCATTGAACTGTTGCTAGCTAGGCCCTCAGGGCCGATAGCTTGTCTTGTTAAAATGTATGTGATATGTACTTAGGTTAACTAGGCTCCCTCAGGGCCGAATGATTGTTTGGTTAATATGTATTGTGGGTGTGCACTCAGTTTAGTGGGAATGCCCTCATTTACAACACAAGCCAGTTAGGGTTAGATGGTTGGCCGAACAATATTTGTATTGTGGGTTCGAGTTGTATTATCAGTGTGGGTTTATCAATATTTAGATTTGATATTGGTTATAATCTGGCTTTTATATCTGCGAGGCGTATTTTCTTGAAAACATGTACGTGCTTCGGCTAAGTAAATTTGGTAATGCAAAAGCGTTTAATTAGTTAAGAGATTTCTCATATAGTGTATTTCCTTAGGGGAATGTATGCCTTCAATAATAGGGAGTTTCTGGATATTATCAACGACCTAATTGGGTTTGTCCAGGCCTATCAAAGGACCCTCTTTACTTATTGTTATTTGGTTGATTGTAGCCTCTCATTTTGGGCACGGTTTTTCTGAGCGAGACCATAGCGGCCCACTGTGTTGTATTGAATTATTTTCTTTTAGACAGGCTTCTTAAGTCACGCCCTGCAGGTATTAAACCTGCTTTAATGTACACCGTTATTATAAATGTTGATCATGAGCATAGTGTTAGCCAACAACTACTAATATTGTGATCCCCCAATTGGGGCTTACTATTTATGAACTGGTGGAATACGGTTAACTTCCCCGTATGGTGGCCATGACGTTCGCGCAGTTTATCTTTAGTCTTAGACGGGCATACAAATATCATTGATTGATGTGTGCCAGCATCAGGGTGTCTTGAGGATACTTTGGTTTATTGGTGTTACCCCTTTATCTGTTAAGCTCAGTCTAAACGACTCGCTAAGGAACTGGCTACCTGGCTGGTAGTCAGCTGCATCCTGTTTCGGTGATTGATCAACGTGTAAGCTGTTGATCCCTTCTCTGATGTATTATTTAGACGACCAAAACCATATGAACAACCTGTATTGATCTACTAATGTATTGCTTTATGTTTTCACTTAATAAATTGTTACTTTCATTGTTATTCCTGCTATGTAAATTTGTATCCTCCCCTTTAGTTTTACTAAGTAGTGTGCAGTAATATCTATTTACAACTAAAGCTCCAAAATTGTATCAATATATTTGCCAATATCTTAGAAAATATTGGTTTTATAAAAATATATTTCAAATAAAAGTTGCTTATTTATAATAGTACTAGAATTTTGCAATGAGAAGTTATTTAGTATCTCTAATATTTGTGGAAATATGGAAAGTTCAGCTTCTGTAAAGTACCCTAAAATTCAGTTTCATAAGTAAATGGAAATAGCCATTTTATTTATAATCCTAATCAACGACTAAATACGAATTCAAAATCTTTAGAGCCAATTTTGAGAAAATCTGTTTTTCCTCTTTTCTCTTTTTACTAATCTACTCTTAATTTTAGGGTTAAACAGACACAGAGAGAGGTAGCATTGCAAAAGCAAATTTTTAGGGTTCGGGGGTTAGTGAGACGTCGACATCCATCAACAGTTCTGGTTGGATTATTTTTACGGTTACAATACTTTACCTTTAGTGTTCGAAAATTTAAAATATATATATATAATTCCGTATAGCTTTAAATTTATATGTTTTATAAACATATGTTTCAAATAAAAGATTTGTGTTATAAATAGACCTACATATTTGCAACTATAAGTAATTTCATATCTCTAAGAGTTACTGAGATATGATAAATACTAAGAATTTACGCATAAGACCGAAACACTTAAAGTCATATTGCCAAAATATTTAGAGTAGCCGTTTGGTTTAAAATATGTATAGACAGCCACCGACCTACATACCTATACACAGTGAACAAAGTTTTTTTTAATCTGTATTCTTTACTCGTTTTTCTCCTGAAGTATTTTCCCTGATAATTCAATCTTACCTAACTAAAGAATTCAATCTTGATTACCTTGTATGTTCAAAATTGAAAACAAAATTTATCTCATATTCTTCCTTCTATATTTTTGTCGAAGAAAATGATTTTCCCATGACAAACAATGGTGATATTTGGCCGTCTGGCTGTCTCATTGCACCTTATTATGGGAAGTTGCTGCCAGAGCAGATGATATGTGAGGAGTCCATCTGTGTGTCTGCCCCTGTAGAAGATGCTGTTGCATCTGACCTTGGCTCTCAAGAGGATTCAATTCGAACCTTACTCATGACAATCGATGGAGGTCTGGAGGATACCTCCCAACCCAGCTAACAGTGAATAATAGTGATATTCTATTATATTATCAAATTGTTCGTGGTCTACGAACCAAATCAAGTGAATTATTTACAAATGTTTGTTTGAATGAATTATCTATTATTTGTTTGTTGAAACTTGGCTCTCTAGTGAGTTTGTTAATGGAAATTAATTTCCCCCTAACTATAATGTTTATAGAGCAGACAGGTTATATGATAAAGCTACTGTCTCAAGGGGCATGGAGTTCTCATTCCTTTCATTAATTTTATTTCTGGTGTGGCCAGGAGGACTGATCTAGAGAATAATATGGAATGTGTCTGGATTGAGATACCAACATTTGATCACCAAAAACGGTTAATTGGGAACATATATATTGCTCCCCAAATAACACTCTAAGTATTTAATAATTAATTTATATTTCTTGATGGTGTTTAGGCTAACTAACCTTATCGAATAATACAACTCAGTGATTTTAACTGCCCCCAAATTGGTTGGAAATATCATCATGCTCAGAGCATTTAGTATTTCTACATTAAATTAAAAGCTACTCAACTTTTTTCTTCGACTAACATATTATTATTAGAACAACTTAAAAAGCTGATAGTGACACTAACCTCTTTGACCTTGTTTTTGATAATTTTCACCACCCCTTAGTAACTCACAGCTCTCAATCACTAGTAAATATTGATTTAGCACATCCACCCTTGTTGATTTCACTTGATGTACCTATTGCCACTAAACTTAATGACATCCCCACTACATATAATGACTATGCACGTGGTGATTACTTTAATCTTTACAATGACCTGGCCACTACTGATTGGTCTTGTGTTTATTCTACTACGGGTGTTAATTTGGCTGTAGATAATTTTACCAATTTAGTACAAAGGAGAATCAAATGGCATATTCCTAAAATTAATATTCTTAACTCATCCAAATATACGAATTGGTTTTCTTCTACTCTTAAATAATATATTAGGAAAAAAACAAGTTTTTTTTCAAGAAGTTGAAACTAACAAATAATGGTGTATTCCATTCATATTTTTCTCACGTTCGTAAATTAGATAAAACTACTTTGATTATAGACAGAGCTAATTGGATAAACTCAATAGAAAATAGTATTAAATGCAAATCTAAAGAATTTAGGAAATTTGTTAGAAACAATCGTGTGAATGACGTTTCCCCGTCTAACTTAGAAATTAATGGCAAGATTATAGAGTATTCTCTATTAATTATTAATTAGTTTGAGACCTACTTTCATTCCGTTTATAATTCAGCCTTTCCTGTCTTACCCTG
Organism: Timema cristinae; assembly: GCA_039000515.1. NCBI lineage: Eukaryota > Metazoa > Arthropoda > Insecta > Phasmatodea > Timematidae > Timema > Timema cristinae. The sequence continues at coordinate 53,643,551 of JBCFYV010000003.1, read as the reverse complement.
CCACTTTATTAAAACTAGCGCGCCCTTGTATCCATGCCACATTACACTCTTGGATGTTGCTAATGCTATAACAAAAATTGAGTTATTCTAGATTTGACGGGACAGATGGAATTCCAGGATTCATTGTAAAAGGCTGTGACAGCATTTTCAGCCCTTTGTTAGCCTATATCTTTAACATTATCCTAACAAATTAAACTTTTCCTCTTACATGGAAACAATCTTTTGTCATAACTATTTATAAAAAAGGGGTAAAATATTTTTTTCTAATTATAGAACAATTTCTCTCTTAAACACTTTCTTCAAAGTATTCGAGAAAATCTTACATGAGCATACTTTCCACCACCTTAAAAAATAAACTTTCATATAATCAACATGGCTTTATAAAAAATACATCTACTGTCACTTGTTTAGTAGAATTTCTTGGGCATGTTGCCCCTCAAGTCTCTGCCCAAGGTCAGATTGATGCTACTTATTTTGACCAAAGTAAGGCATTTGACTTATGTCAGCATAGTATTATTATCCTCTCTAAACTTGGTAATTTCGGCCTTTCTCACTCATATGTAAATTGGTTCTGCAGTTATTTGCATGAAAGATTATTCACTATGTAGAGTGTGTCGTCATACTCTACGTATCACCCGCGCTGTTGAACTGTGAGCCTACCGTGTGTGGTATTAGAGGGCAGGTCACGCACCCTTCCTCTCTGACCTCCGCCCGGGCGGGACGTCAGTTCAACTCGGATCAAACATCCGCTAGTATTCACTTTTGGACAAGTCAGCTTTCAAATGCCACTAAACAATTTAAAACATTTACATTAAAATAAATACTACGAACAAAAAAATATATCTCGGTTTTTTAATATGTCTCAAGTTACATTCACCAGTAAAAAATAAGTTCAAGAAAACTTAGAGTGAACTTAGAATGAAGTTACAATGGAAGTATCAACTATTAAAATTGATTCACACACCTCTTTAGCCCCCTGTGGCATATCACAGGGTTCTAATTTAGGTCCTCTTCTCTTTAATGTGTTTATTGATGACATTGGCAAATATTTGAACTCATCTAACTACTTACTCTTTGCTGAGGATGTAACAATATTTAAAATTATCAAATAAATCGCAGATTGTATAGATTTACAAAATGATGTAAATGATATCTTACAATGGTCTTTGGAAAATGGAATATCTATTAATAAATTTAAAACCAAATCTATATCTTTTACTAGGAAAACTAATCCTTTCTCTTTTACTTATAAATTGGGCAATGAAAACATAGTTCGCACCCTTTATATTCATGATCTTGGTCTTCTCCTGGATAACAAACATATTTCTACTGTCATGTTGACAATGTTAATTTCCCATTCATTGAAATTACTTGGTCTTATTAAATTTATTACTTCATCATTTAAGAAAGTTGACAGTTTTTTATATCTGAACTACGCCCTGGTTAGATATAAATTAAAATATGCTACTGTTGCTTGGAATTCTATTACCTTAACTGACTCTCTTAGGTTGGAAAACGTTTAAAGAAATTTGTCGCTGCGTGTTAATACATTATTTACTAACCGGATTTATTATGATTATAACGGAATTTGAAACCTTTTAGGGCTCCAAACTCTCTTCTCACGTAGACTATATTGTGATGCCCTTTATATTTTTAATATTTTCAATATTAGAATGTCTTGCAAATTTGCCATTGATTATGTAGGCGTTCATATCCCTTCTCGGGTTTCTCGTAATCCAAAATTATCTTTTCTCAATAGCTATTATAAGGTGATCCCTATAGGTCGTTCTATCCATAGTGCCAATTATAAATTTGTCGAATTCAACTTTTATCATGAAAGGAAAGCTAAACTTAGAAAGTTATTTAAGGAAACACCATATCAATAATTTTTAATCTGGAGGTTCTGCCTATAATATTTAAATTTACAACATTCGGATTTATTTTTTGCATATTGTTACTGCTTTTAACCGTTCTTTAGTTATTTGTTAATATTGCAATTATTTTTTCTTACCATTATTAGCTACTTTTTTTCCGGAACTATTCAACAATGTATAAAATTATTTAGCTATTATTGCTTATCTTATTTTCTCGTGTAAATATTTATATTTGTAAGGTAACTGTGTGCTTTTCAGTGCCGTCCTGTTATAGGTCTTACGACTGCTGGCCAGAACTATAATAGAGGAAATTGAAATTATTATTATTTATTATTTTTATTTTTAAAAGTACTGGATGATCTTCCCTTCGTGTTATTGTGAATAAACATAAATTGTATCTGAGATGCGCGACAGTGTATCGTGTTACTTAGTGGACAAACTTTGAAGCACATTTTAACTCATAAAAATTATAAATTGTAAAATAATTTTACAAATTAAAAAAATAAAAGGAAAAGTATAGTATGGTGGCAAATAACACCAGATTATAGTAATCGATATCGTATTAAGAAACTATGTGTATATTTTTTGTTTACTGATGCACTTGTGTGTGGATTTCACGATGTGCAGTCTTTAATTTCGAACCAAGTGAATGTTTATACTTTTAAAAATTTTAATGACTATACTTTCTAAATGTCCCATAAGTTTTATTCGCGAGCCGCCACTGATTATTAACATGCTTTGGGGAGGTTTTGTTTTTATAATTCTTGTTACCCTTTCTTTAAGCTAAATATAGTTTTAATTTATAACCTGCTTTGTTATTTATCCCAAAGTATATCATTTCCAAGCCTCTTGGAAAAGCCAACAAGCCAAAAGCCTTTATGAAGTCACAAAGTATTCCTTCAGATACATATTTTTAGCTATGCCCTATTAAATGTCACATTCAAGAGATAATGTTCCTTCGTCAAATATAAACAGACGTTTATTAAGGCCAAACATAATACATCTCATAGATATGGTACATAAAGTTATATAGACCAAAATATAAGTATTTTTAATAAGCCTCCTTTTAATACAACGGTTCATATAGTAGTTTAAACATTATTTTTAATAGCATTAAAATATTTCCCATAATGGTATTAATGAAAAGATTTAAAGTGTATAAATTACTTAGAAAATATTAAATAGCGTGACTGAAATTATGTTTTTATTTAATCAGAAATTTAATCAAGTTCTATTAAGCTTGTAATTAATTTAAATTCACGTATTATCATTTTTTGTATTTTAATAATTGTAAGAATAATATTTTTATTGTTAAACTGTATCGAAGCTACCATTTAATGCTCCTAGCGGGCCAATCTTATAGCTAAACTATATTATACTTTTATTTAAATGTAAATTATTATTTTCTCTTTGTAAATATTGACCTAGGTTAAACTAAATTTTATATATTATTATAGTAGCTTTCATTTCAAGAGATTCAAAACTTACATTTTTTATCTTAATTACTACATATTTAATTAAAGAATTGATTTGTGGAGGAACTAACCTGAGACATCGTAGTTGGTTTCCGGTGAACAGAATCGGAGGTATGTACTGGTATCATACGTAACAGGCGTATGATCTGTTAGAATGGGCTATGGCTGAAGTTAAGAGGAAAGTGATTGCATAGACTTATGATGTTAGACTTGGTTTTTAAAGAGGTTTATTAGTACTACTATGGATATTACATAATGTGATATTGGTAGTGATATTAGAATGGCAAAACTAAGAGAAAACTCAGAAGCTTGTGGGAAAAAAACGAGGTGTTGCTTGGAATATTCAATGGCCTGTCTGACTCCCAGGTGAGACCTACACGTTCCCCAAACACCCGGTAGTCCACAAAACAAGTACTGTTGAAATATCGTCCTAGCCCACGTAGTCCGAGATTGGGCATTGGGCAAAGTGACCCCTAGACCTCGGTGTTATATAGTCAGCCATGATGGTTGAATCTCCTAAATTTTATCCGGGGCCCTGGCCTGGCTTCTGATTAAGGAATGCTGACAATGTTTTTGTGGTTAGTTCCTCTATTCTATTTGTTTACAGACTAGTCAACACAACCTACAACGCTCGTTTTGTCATTCGCAACAAATAACATAAAATATCACACAAACACGCCTTCCAATTTATGCCATGTGGTTACAGAATCATCATTTTTCTATTACAAGCTTATGTCTTTCAATTTTAGTGATATGGTGTCATTTTCATTTGATGTCCTATCAGAATGGTTACTCATTTAGAAAAGGATAAGATTCAGCCTAATTTAAAAGACTGATCTCAATATGGTACCATATTTGTTTTTTCACATGTGGTTCTCAAACTTTCCTTTTAGCGTACTTCACAGCTTGTCCTAAGGAATTCTGATTTAACTAAAGCTGGGCGGAATAAATTGGCAGCACTTTCAAAGAAAGATATTTTATTTGGTTGAATAAATAATCATCACCTTTCTATTTAACGACCACATTTTTAAGTGTAAGCCCATTCATAATTTCACTACAGCCTTAATTTATTTTGCTAATCCTTCTTTACTTTATCCTTTTTATATGGCACAGTAATGGTTTTCATAAAATAAAAGTGTAGATAGATTTTATTTGAACAATGAATATGTGTTTATTTGAAGATAGAGCATTCATATTTGTAATTATGCCTTTTCTTTACAAACTAGGCAAAAACTGTGCATATATTCATATTAGATGCGGATATTTAAACATAATTATGATTTTACTTTTCCACCTCTATAATAAATTAATTTACAATATAAAATCATTAATCTCCAAAATATATCTATCTACTTATTTTACAGCGTTATAGTTTTCCTTATAACACTTACGGTATCATCATGACCCAATAATTGATTGCACAGTAAATCTGTGAACTATTGGTAAACTTGTTATAAACAAATTTCTTTAAGCTTAAAAATTGATTTAGGTCTAACAATTTTATATTTTATGACATAAATTTAGTCTTTGATTAACATGGAACGACGTGAAATAACGGAGGGTGTAATAGAAGATATACGCACTTTAAAGACAAATTGGGAAAAATGTGATAGTCTTCGGTATCTCGACTTTGTAAAAGTGTGGCAGCTTTCTTATACACCGTACATATTTTGTGGAATTGAATCAATGGCAGAGTTGTTGGAATTCACGGAAGAACTTTTAATAATTGCTAAAACGATCTGGCTGTCATCGAGTTCTTACAACGATCGTATCTTTGGGCTCTATATCACTGCAGGATTTTATTATGCTCAAATCGCTCCAGATGAAGTTCAGATCAATATTACATTAAGTGATTGGAAACAGTGCCTACAGTTCAAACAAGATTTAGTGAAGAATGGTGATTTAGACGCTGCCTTTCTTTTTTGTAAACTGCGAACTGATGCTGCTTTCAAACCATGTCTCACAGTGCGCAGCTATGGGTTAGAGAAGGGCTTTAGAAAATACTTTCAAACAAAAAAGACAAATAGGCCTAGGCTTAGTTTTAATACAGGAGAGGTGCCTCATTTACAAAAAATATTAGAAAAGGGCATTTTTGAACAATTAGATGAGGCTTTCAATGAAGTTGTGGAATGTGGTAAAAAGTGTGCAGAAATTTCAAAAGGTCGTCTAGATGATGAAGATATGAGCTTGATTCCATTAGACCACAGTTTTAAAAAAGAATTTGTTGCATTGATTAATCAAACAAAGACCAACTTACTAAGTGATCAACCTGGACACATACTGACACAGAGGAACACACAAAGAAAAGTCTGAAGGACTCTGATTGCATTGGTGAAAGAAGAAAATCTTTGAAAGAAAGAGCCTTTGCAATCTCTACTAAATTGTCTGAGACAACACAATCTACTGGCAGCAGTCCAGTCAAAGGAAATAAGAAACAAGGCAATAAGGGTAAAATAAAGATTAGCTACTCAAAACGGAAGACACAGTCAAGCGATGATGAAGATGATGAAGATGATGATGATGATGATGATGATGATGATAAAGATTATGTAGTTTCTGATGAAGATGATGATGCAGATTCTGATGATGAAAAGGATTATGATTATGATGAAGAGATTCATTTACAGAAAAACTCAAATCAAAAAATGAAAGTTTTGAATACAAATTTTGATAGCAATCCACATTCCTCTAAAGTCTCTGATATTCACTTGCAGAGTGGACCTAGTATCTCCACTAATCTCGACTCAATTGTTAAGAAACCTAAAACCATTCCACTTAAGACTTATTCCAAATCGTCAACAAAATCTATCCCTGAATCAGATACTAATTCAGGAAATCTAACCACAGATAATACATCAAAACAATCAAACTTAAATTTATCTTCTGATGGGGAAAATTTGGTCAAAAGTGCTGTTGCAGTAGATATGCCTGAATTAAACATGCCCACATTAGACATGCCTGTCTTATAAAGGTAAGGTAAAAGTTACTGTTTTTGTACATTTTCTCTCAGCTACTTTATAAAAAAACTATTTTTCAAATGTGTTTCATTGCCATAACCTTTAGTTTAAGGTTATAGTCCTACTAAGTAAAACCTAATTTCTATATTCTTTAAGATGTGCACACATCATTCATTTCCTGGGCTGTGGAGATAGTCATAAACAATTTTGAGTGGAGTCATAGTTGGTAAAAATAAATACGGTGCCAACTCCAACTTTTGAGTTCAAAATAGAAATTTATAATTAACTATTAGTGGGAGACTGGGAGGGATGGAACACTTGACTTTATGTGCTCAAAAAATGTAACTTTGTATTTTTAGCAAACATTTTTGCACTCGTGAATTGTTAGATACTATTTAATAAATCATTACCAATTTTTGTACATTTTTAAAATTGTAATTATAAAGGGGACTTAGTAAATAGCTGTTAGATGTTTTTTTTCCTATCCCTTACCTAGGGAGGCATGGAACATGGTCAGGGGAGGGATGGGAAAGTACACTTTTAAATTTGATCTTAACAGAAATAACCCTATTATATTATTATTATCATCATCATCACCGCGTCCTACTATCCGTTCGGGTTATACGCAATTATGCTAATGTGTAATGGTAGGGTGATTGTGAGATGAAATGGAGGACCTACAGCTTAACGTGGAATCTGAACCACGGTAGAGGCCTGGCATTCCCCAATAACCCTAGTAGTCTCTTACAATAAGATATGTATGAGTATAAGCATAATAGATTCTTCAATCAATTATTCCAACACTGTACATATAAATCTCACTAGTCTCTTATTTGAGAGTAAGATAATATGTTAGTCTACAAATTTATGCAACATAACTGTTCAAAACATATTTTGTGCTAGTTTTCAAACACACACATCTAAATCATCACCTTGTTGAACCATTCTTGGATTTAGAAGAATACCAACTATTTGACTCAAATCCACGAAATAAATGTCACTATCCACAGCAAAAATATTTTTTTATCTCTGTCATTGGACTTAAGTGCCATCACTTGAACTTCCTGTTGACCAGTGCAATCACTTTGTTCTGGAGGCCCTTGTATAATGCATGCATATACATCTTTTGAAGTGTTACAGGAACCTCCTAGCAACCTCACTAAAGCAAATGCTACTTTTTTAAGAGGTTAGAGTTTTGCTTAGGATAAATCACTTTTCTTGCATCCTCTTCAGCTGACTCTTCTGATGAAATGGCTGTTGGCTCATCAATTTGAGAATCTTCAGATTCTGTATTGTTAACTAATTTAGGAATAATTTTATTTCTGTCCTTTTTACTTACAGGTGGCTTAGGCCTATGTTGGGCTTCTATTTGTTCTATTTCCTGTTTTTCAAGAGTGACTGTCAAAATGCAACTTTTCCCTGGTTAGCTAGTAATTCAAAATCAAATTTTTGTTTTATAAAAATTTAAATAGGCTTGAGCTATATTAAGTTAATAGAGCTGATCTAGTAAATATCATATGAATGCTATTGGAAGCATTAAGTTGTAGGACTTAACCTTTTCCATAGGTTTATCCTTTACACTTTTAAAAATAATCATGCTTTTATAATAGAGTAGGCTTATAGATAATGCCTGTATAAAATAACATAGGCCTACTATGTAGGCCCTACAATAACTTAAAAATGTAATTAAGGGTTGGCACAAAGCTATCCCATGCCTCCCCTTATGGTGTGTCCCATGGTCCTCCCTATGCAGACTATTTTTAGCTTTTAAATATTTTGACAATATATAAATAATATTTCCAAGATTCCAAGTTTGGTATACATCTAGCTGATATTCTAAAGTATAAATTATTGTATTTAGTTACTTCGTTTTGATATAGTAAGTGTTTTAAATAAACAATCTGTAATCCTTACCTTGAAAATCAAGACCTGTTCTTCTCGAAATGCTAATTCAACCCTTTTGCTGATTATTTAATTTTTACTTCTTAACATCAGAAATGGTAACTATAGGTCAGAAATTCAAAATCTGAAAATTTGCATGATGATCATGATTGTGTTTTTTTTTCAACTAGTAATGGATTTTAAATATGAAATTTAGCACCACGTCTATAAATCGCATAATAATATATATTTTATATGGATAAAATCACATTTATGTCACATTTTACCCAAAGTAATGTTATTCTTCTAGCAGAACCATTCTTTATTTTACTTGCAACCCACAATAGTGTCAAACTAATTGCTAAATAAGGATATAACAGGCCTAATATTGGCCTACTATAGGCCAAATGTAATAAAAAGAAAAATTTTGAAAATTAGGTTACATCAACATAGCTTGAACAATTTTGTGCTACATTGGTGCTTTCCTAAGTGTAATGTAGTCTTTAAAATCATATATTTGTGTTAGACAAGGTTTCAAAATAGGAAATAGGTAAAGAACAAAAAGAAAATAGCAATTAGACTAAATAAAATACATTTTAAAACTCACTGAATTATTGAATTTGCCATTTGCCATACCAACCATCCAGTAGCCAGAGCCCCACAGATCTTGCTCATAATTCATTCACACTCATTACTTTATACTAAACATGATATTTTAGATTTTTAGCTCTTGTTTGAGACTAAAACCATGTTTCCTTATTAGGCCTACATACTGTGTTTATACACTCATTTTTCACAACTGTCACCATACTGGTTTTCATGTTTCATTCTGCACAATGACGTCGTCCTGTAAAGTCCGTTCACGGTTGGAATTACTCTCTGAAAGGTCTTTTTTCCTACCAATATCCTACTATATAATATATTTCTGGTAGGGAAAAAGGCCTTTCAGAAGTCAATTCCTACCGTGAACAGACAATACAATTTCATTGTATGATCTGTTTGGAAGCAACCAATCATACACAAAGCTGGTTTTTCTGCACAATCAGGTCAATAGAAAGTTGTTTGTTTATGCTTACACTCCCCTTTTCCCCTTATGGAACATTTGCTCATAAGAATTCTGCACACAGAACAGTTTGGCTGGTGTTTCTTGTCTTGTAACTGGACAGGAAAATTTATTTCAGTCAATCTAGCATTCAATGTTGTCGAAAAACGCCTACCACATTTTGTTATTGTACGCCTTTCATATCCTTCTGCCAAACCATCAATAACTCTCTGACTGTACTTTCTGTGTCATAGTTTTAGATCTGGATTTGCCATATTATAGGCAATGCACCCTTTCACTAGAGCAGCCTCAATTGCAAAGTTCCAAAGTACTTGGTATCACTTTATAACCTTATGATCTAAGGGGTAAGTTGATCAAATTTGTCAACACCCTCCTCATGTGCTGATTGTATGCGATTTGCATATTTGGTTTCATTACTTTTTTTCCCCCCTGACTTGGAATTAACTTCAACTTCAGATACCCCAGCATTTCCTACAGTTGACAGCATGTTTACTTTACCTGTATCCTGCCATGTGGAAGATAACATTTGTTTTTCTTTGTGCAACCACATGTTAGATAGATCCCCTTTCTTGGATTTGTCTGTCTTCATTGCTGGTAGAAGTTCTTTTCTATTTTACGAACTGTGCCACGCACCCCAGTTCCTATTTGCCTCAGGTCCTCATTCAAGTGTACACTGGAATAAAAATTGTCCATGTATATTATGTAGCCTTTATTCTCAAAACTTGTGAGCAGTGATTTCACTATTCTGTATTCTAGGCCTCTTTCGGTGATCGGTACATCACCTTTGCCTGTGTATACTTTAAACTTCAAAAGAAAACCTATATGGAAATCGCAGAGAGGCCATATTTTTATACCCCATTTGATAGAGGGTTTAGATGGCAGATATTGCTTGAAAGACAAGCGCTCCCTAAATTTCAGCATTATTTCATCAATAATCAATCATAGATAATTCCTTGTTAAGGATCACATGTAAATTTGTACATACGAGTCCTGAACAAAATGTAGAGTAGGTCGTATTTTATAGAGTATGTCATACCCATCTTCTCCCTTTTTTGGCTGTGTGCTGTTGTTATTGAAATGCAAATATGAATGAATAGATTGATATCTGTCTAGTGAACACACTACCAAAACCTGGGGTATGAGTAGGCCAAAAAGAATATTGGAAATATGAATCTAAACTCCGTTTATGAACCATACCCATGCCAATTTCAATGGCAAGAAATGTCTTTATGTCACCTTCTGTTACATCCAACCAGTTTTTATATTTGAACCTTGGGGATAGATTTACATTTTTGTCTAAGTATTCCTTTGCAAAAATATTTGTTTCATTTGCCACATGTAAAAAGATTGAATGAGGACAAAATTTGTAAAACATTCAGTTGGATCCATACCAACTACACTATTTTCTCCTGTGATTATAGGTATCAAATCTAGATTGACTGTTCTTGGCCAACATCATTGATTTGATTCCACTGTCCACTAACATTAGCAAAATTATATCCCAATACAACAATACCAGTTGGTTCATCTTCTTCACTAGAAGTAGTATCATCACTGATGTCAATGTCATCCCACTCAGAATCAGAATTCAATATCACCACAATAGCTTCACTGGACAATCTCTTTCCTCTGGAATTCATATTTTGAAAAAAATATATGCACTTCACAAAACCAAAACATAGGCCTAGGAAAAATATATGCCTAACTAGCAAACTAAATTATTACAGTTTGTGTTTGTTATATCTAACATATAAAGTTCTCAAACACTCGGTAATCGAATTATACTATTGCCACAAAAATATTATTTTTATTACACTTCATAATTCATGAATTAAATTTTATTAACACAGTGGAATAATCAGGTGAATATCATAAT
>JBCFYV010000003.1:53587650-53632325 GCA_039000515.1 Timema cristinae | reverse complement strand
ATTCAAAAACTACTCCCTTCCCTTTTCACCCTCTTAAGGGTTTCATTTTTGAAAATACCAAAAATACTCTGCCATGTTACCTATAAAGAACCTTCCGGTAACGTTCCATATTTACAGTTCAGTTGGTTTGGAAGATGTAGAAAACCCACCCCTTCCCTGCTTCACCCTCTTAAGGGTTGAATTTAGAAAAAAAACACATTAAACCTATGGTCCATTACCAAAAAGAACCTCCCTGCCAGGTTATACCTTTAAAAATGTTCCAAACCCAGTTTCATCTCCTTAAAGGTTGAATTTTGCAAAAAATCCTTCCTATTGGATATCTAAATGAAACCTTCCTGGCAGTTTTAAAGATTCCAGGCCGATATTGTGATGAGTCAGTGAGTTAGTCATAGCTATGTATATAATTATCACTTAGTTTTGGTGTTTCATTTTGTATTGCTGGGTGTCCTAGACTGTGTTTCCAGTTTTATGTGACCTTAACTAAGTCAACTGAGGAATTGGTTAAAATCTTTCCATCTTAGAGCATTGCAAGGTAGGTCAATTAGTTACTGGTAACTGGTAAAATTATAGGTGTAATAGTCTCGATCCATCCCTTTTAGGTACTTCATTTTCTACACCAACCTCCATTGTCTTCTCTTTTCCTGTGCAATATTTATAATTATTTTGTTGGTAGGTTTGAAGTAGTTTCAATTTTTAAAAACCATGCTCAGTTCTCAACATATAAACCTACAATGGAAATATTAGTAAAACTATTAAATAAGCCCATATTTTGAGTTAGGCCAGCAGGCCTCAAGCTGCAAATCATACTCATTCTTGAACTAAAATATTGTGGGCACTGCTGGAGCTGCGCTTGTGAGAGTCCTCCCATAAATACATGTACATTCTATCACAGCATATCTGAGGAAAGTTAAAAACAAGCAACTGTTCTATTTGAGACTAATTTAATTATAACAAAGTGAAAGGAAGTAGGCTACATAAAGAAGTAATAAAAAACACTGATTTCTTTCTTTGCGGCAAACATGTGATTAATGTATTTATAGTCCTTTTCATGAATTATACAGGGAGCGGCAAAATAATCTGATGATTTTCGCCGTCGCGCGGTAGGTGGTGGGGATAGGCGCGTTTCAGAGCCTACACAAGGACATTTTTAGTAGCCATGGAGCAGTGGTCGGTTGAGCATCACACATTTGTTGTCGAGGCGTTTTTTAAAAGTGGCGATTCCTGTGTTGCTGTGCAGCAGCAGTTCCGTAGGCGTTTTAATTTAGGTCACACGCAACACAATTATGCTGTGGGTGAGTAACTTCAGAGCTACCGGTTCAGCGTTGAAACAGAAGTCGACAGGCCATCCAAGGTCAGCCCGGACGCCAGAGAATATTGATAGAGTAAGAGAAGCTGTGGAAGCTAGTCCTTGCCGGCCGACCCATAAACAAGCTGCTGCTTTGCATATGTCTGACCACTCAGTAAGATGAATTGTGCGGTTCAATCTGCATTTCCATCCATACAATATGACTATGGTTCAGCAGTTAAAGCCCAATGACTCTGCAAAGTGAAAAGCATTTTCAGAGCAAATGATTGATTTGATGACAGATGAAAAAATTTTCATGATGAGCGATGAGGCGCATTTTCATCTGGACGGTTATGTAAACAAACAGCACTTTCGTTTAGGTCAGCTACAAATCCTGAAGAACTGCATGAACGTCCTCTGCATAGTCCTAAGGACACTGTGTGGTGTGGTGTAACAAAAACTGGTGTAATTGGGCCATACTTCTTTGAAGAGGGTGGTCGAACTGTTATGGTCAATTCTCAACGTTATATGTTGATTCCTCGGTCCCGGCACAGATTTATCTGATTTCCAAACCCTTCCTACACCTCTGACAAGACATCTTGTGAATGTGTGGAATGCCAGGTCGCCACCGTGTTTCGGATTCCACGTTAAACTGTAGGTCCTTCATTTCATCTCACAATCACCCTACCATTACACATTAGCGTAAGTGCGTATAACCCGAACGGGTAGTAAGACGCGGTGCTAATAATAATAATAATAATAATAATAATAATAATAATAATAATAATAATAATATATGTTGATGTTACAAAACTTCCTGATCCCTGAACTTCGGAGAAAACACTTAGTGCGCAATAGAATGTGGTTCCAGCAGGATGGGGCAACTGCCTATACAACCAGTGAGGTGATGGACTTTTTGTAAATTAAGTTTCGTGGCCGAGTAATCTCGCGTCTCGGTGATATTGCATGGCCAGCATGCTCCCCTGATCTAAGCGTTTGTGATTTTTTCTTGTGGGGTTTCTAGAAATCAAGAGTCTACACAATCAAACCCCGCACATTGGGCGAACTTAAGGTGGCCATAACTCAAGAAATCGCCAACCTGTCTCCTGCAATGTTAGGGAAGGTGTTCGACAGTTTTGGTGTGAGACTGGAAGAGTGCTTCATCACAGAAGGGCACCATTTGAAGGACGTCATCTTCAAATCTTAAACTGATGAAATCGGTTGTTCCAATGTTATTTTATTTAATTTCCATTAACACCATTCTGTAATAACCAATAAAACATTTTTTATCACTCTTTAACATTTGTGTTATTTGTACTTTAAAATCGTCAGATCTTTTTGCCGCTCCCTGTATTACTTTCCATGTTGACTAAGGAAAAATATGTTAAAAAAGCTTAGTTCATGGTTGTACAAAACACTTTTTTTTTCATCAAACTCATTTTTGAAAATGGTCTCTTTACTAAAGCATAAGTACTAAGTAAATTCTTAACAGTATTTCAACATGGGCTGTCAAGCTGTCAAGTTATTATTTTATTAGGGCATCATTAGTTCGAGTTATACTCACCTACATTTTTACTTTAGCTAACCATACAAAAATATGTCAAGAAGTGTGAGGTTAGGCTGACGGGTTGGTGGAAAAAATTATTTGCATGTAAACAAGGACAATCGTATATTGATTTAACTGTTCTGTCACTTAGCCCACTCTTAACTAGATGATATCAAAGTTTGCCGAGCAGTTGGTCCTCTCGTGTCGACGTCGACCGCTTAGTTGTCTATCACTTTGTACTCCTATACATGAGCTTGTCTAGCAGTTGGTCCAAGTCGTGTCGGCCACTTGACCCACCCAGCCTTCCAAATAATTGTTTTCATTTTGTCTACCGGTTGGCTGTCTATCACATGGTCCAGGTTGTGTCGATCACTTGGTCCGTGTCGTTTCTTCGTGTCTAGCAGTTTGGTGTCTACCATTTTGTCCTCTCATGTCGACCACTTTGTTGTCTATCACTTTACCTGCTCCCGTCTCTATTCACATTAGAAAATTAGAGTTAGTGTATTTTTTCTTGTGGGAGCCAGTAGGGATGCCAGAGCGACCGCCCCTCTACCCCCATTAAATCCTGCATTATTTGTTGGGTCTTATAACATTGACAAAATAATGTATATTAAATGCAAGGTATCTTTGTATTATATAACTATATAGATGTTTGAAAAATCAATAATCTACCATTGTGAAGTGTTCTTTAACATAGGTTAGTGACTTTTTTCTTGCACATTTATGGAACTAAGAAATTCCCATATTTGATGTAAGTTTAGCATCTAGCCAAACTAATTGACAACAGGTTGATATAAAAAGGTTTAAAGAATCTGACTCTTAGGGCCATTCAGACACTTCATTTGGGGATTAATAGTCAAACATATGTTTCTTCCAATTTTTTACTTTGCTTCAAGTTCCAAACCAAAATTTACACCCATCTTTGACACCCGGACCCATCTTTAGACTTGGCAGACAATCTGCCCTGCCCACACAAAAAAGGTTTCACCTCCCATGGATGTAACATACTTTAAGATATAATACGATTTATCTAGTCTACTCCCTACTCATGACTGAGCACACATAAGAATTGGAATAGTGACATTTTTATCCAGACCTTACAAATGAGTGTGATATGGATGTCGAGTAACTCCATAGATGTACCCTTAATATCTCTTTGAGGAGGGAGAGGGTGATGGTTACTTGGGGTGGGTCGTGGTGAAGTCTCCCAACAGGTGATGGTAAGGATACTTTTTTCAACAAAGGCCTATCTTGAAGTAATTTAAAATGTTTTAAAAAATAATTGGGATTGTAAGTGATAAGAATTGTATTAGAGTACTATAATCTACTTTCTAAGCTGTTAGAAACACTAGCTAGGATCATAAAACTTGATTGGATTGTGGTACATTGGTATGAGTCAACATAGCATATAGATGAAATATTAAAACTAGTAAGTTTATAAAATGTTCTGTAAAAAACAATCACTAAAAGATAAAATATACTAAATTCACAAGCAAAAGTAAAGATAATATAATCAGAGATGATAATACTAAAGAAATAAAGGTTAGAAATTTTGTTGATAACAGATCATAAACTATTTATCTACTATTATTAATAATCCATTTAAAAATTATCATAGAAAATGTTGGTAAAAATTAGTGAGTAAACCACCTATTGATTTAAAAATAAATATGTTACTATAAGTTAACAATTGATGTGGTGAAAGGGTGAGGACATTAACTTCATAGAACTGTTTGATTGGTTGAGTTTAATATTATAGATCTGCTTATAGGTGAGTAAATTATTTGTAATGTTTATTTTTATTTTCTCGATATCTTTACAGGTAAAGAAAGTATTGTGATTGTCAAAAAAAATTGAACTCGAGATTTTGATGAATCTCGGCGTTTCTTTGACCCCTCGAATCCGAAAAAGTGGTTTTTGAATTTCCGTCTGTTGCTGTCCGTATTTCTGACTAGAGCCTAAACTATTTTACCGATCGGGCTAAAACTTGGTATCTAGGGTTTTCATAGGTTTGCCATGAGGGTTTTTTGGAATTGGGATATCCAACACTAAGATTAAGGTTAGTTTACTGAAGGGCAAAAAGATAAAAAGTCAATTTCATCAAAATCGCCTCTTAAATATTTTGATTAAAATTAATTTCAAACATTTATAAATATTCCAATCAAAATGGCTATTCTTAATATTTCGGCAAAATGACTTTAAGGGCTCCAGTCTGATGTGTAAATTCTAATATATTTTTTTATCATATCTCCCTAACTTTTGAGATATGAAATTACTTATCATTACAAATATGTAGATCTATTTATATTACAAATATTTTATTTGTAATAAGCAAATATATATCTTTTTAACTTTTGAACACTAAAGGTAAAAAGTATTGCAAAAGTAAAAAAAAAATCTAACAGAAATGTTGATGCATGTCGATGTCTCATGACCTCCCAAAACCTAAAAAGGTGTCTTTGCAATACCGTCGTCTGTGTGTCTGTTTAAACTTAAAATTAAGAGTAGTTTAATAATAAAGGACGAAAAGAGTAAAAATCGATTTTCTCAAAATTGACTAACGATTTTGATTAAAATTCATATTTAGGCGTTAATTAAGATTATAAATAAACTGGCTATTTTATTTTCCCATGAAAATGACTTTTAGGGTACTTTACTGAAGCTTAAATTTCCGTATCTCCACAACTATTAGAGATATTAAGTAACTTATAATTGCTAAAGTGTAGTACTATTAAAATAAAAACTTTACATGAAAAATTTTTAAACCACAGTTGAATATTGCAAATTTTAATACAATCTGTGACTTAGTTGTAAAGATTTACTACTAAGTTTAAGGGATATTCTTCATCCCAAGATAATAATATAACCACCTCTGCGAGTGCTAACTCTTGTCGTTTGAGCTGCTGCTGAGCGGGAAT
Source organism: Timema cristinae (assembly GCA_039000515.1). Lineage (NCBI taxonomy): Eukaryota > Metazoa > Arthropoda > Insecta > Phasmatodea > Timematidae > Timema > Timema cristinae. The sequence goes on along the minus strand of JBCFYV010000003.1, from coordinate 53,626,576 downwards.
CGAGTTGAATTCGTCGTGAACTGGTGTTTCCAAATGTTTACACTCTCCTTCACGCAAATTGGTTCATTCCTTAATTCACTTCCAAATCTAATCCTTAGGATGTACTTAACTATAACCAACGGGTAGAAAGACGCGTGCTAAATTTTATAATTATTAAATAGAAGTAAGTCTCTAAAAAAGGATATGTTGTTTTTCCTTAACTTCTTAGGAGAAATGTTTGTACTACAATGATCTAACTCCATTTTATACTCAATAGTCAATATTTACATTTTTTATTGGTAAAAACCATTATAAATGAGGAATTTTATAGCAATGTGATGACATGAAGATGTGCAACACCAAATAAAATATCAAAAATTTTAACCGGAAGTTGAAATTTTAATATGAAGTGTTGACCCTTGTGGAATGAGGACATTAATTCCTTAAATATAAAATTATAAAATTAAAAACCAGGACTCAAAAAATGTTTTACATAAGTATACTTGAATTTATGCTTGGGTTTGCTATTGAATATGATTTCGTTTCACATATATTACAAGTTTTGTGTAAATATATCTATTTTTAAACAATAGAGCTAAAAAGTCTGTGCAGAGCTCCGTACCATTTATTTTAATTTGTCACTCTGATACGTGTGTGCTATCGGACGGGATTGTATGATATATTTTAGCTATTTTATTTAAAATTGAGATTGTTCCTTTGCTTACAAAATGAATGACCTGCAATATATTTTAACTTAGCCTCTAGTATCATAGCATGTGATGGAGAGTTTTTGTAAACGTACTTCAAGTTTATATTTATTAATTTTGAAAGCATTAATGTTTTGTTAAGTGAGCTTTTAATCTTTTTATAGTCATTTCTTCAAATTTTGTCTTTTTTTTTTATAAGACAACTCATTATCCTGTACCTATTAAAACTGCTGCATAATATATAATATATATAATAATAAAAATAATAAAATCACAGACTATAACAGCTTATTGTGGGATTGAATTACAAGTATTTCTGTAACTATAAAACAAAAATTCCATAATAATATCAAGTATGCCTTGAATTGGAAAACACTGAAACAGAGTCAACCTGTTTAAAGTGGAATTGTGGGGGACGCTAGAAAAGCCATTTTGCATTTTTTATATTTTTGTTTAAAATAAATACAATATTGTTGCAGTAGAAACATTGAGTTTAATTTTCTTAACATGATGGACATCACTATTTATTGAATATCTATAATAGTGTCCTTGAATCTAAAGACAATATTATTTTTGTTTCATTTAATAAGATTGTCATCTAATGCTTCTATGCTTATGACAAATATTCGCCAACTGATGATATCACCATGTGAAAAAAATTAAACTCTTATGTTTGTACTGGAGCAATATTTTAATTTATTTTGGCAAAAAAAAAAAGTTTTTCCTATAAAAACTGCAAAACCACTTACCTTTTCTCATGTCCTGTACACTCCCACCTTAATAATTGTGCTGTAACATTTTGCTAAAAATATAATTTGGTATGTTTATATCAAAACACTAATCTAACTTTTGTGATATTTCAGGCATAAATCTGCTGCCATAAGTAACCACTTATTGCTTGGTCCGGCCCTTAATGGTAATTAAGTTCACATCACTTGCAGACAGGAACAGTTCAGCTAGAAGAACACATAGGACACTTTTTGTTGAACCATTAATCAAAAATAATTGTGCCTGAACTTCAAAAAAATTTATAAGTATTAACGACTTTGTATCTTTTCTAAATACCATTTACTTTTTTTAGCCTAGTAAATTAAGACTATGGTTTTCATCTCTTAGAAATAAATATGAATTCCAATTAAATATTGAAAGTTTTTTTTTTCAGTGGTGTCATGTCAGGGGAAGCACTGCTTGCCTTTGATTGAAGATATGTAATTATTTTATTTAATGTTTGCAAAAATATTTTTCTGGTAGTCATTTAAATGTAATTCAAGCATCGGTGGGTTTGAAAAAAAAAAATCCCATACAGGTCTGTGACCGTAACATGAATGCAAGACATGCACTAGTCCATCAAAGGCGAGTTGAAAGTCGGTATTTGTCCAACTTTCATCTCCTTGCTATAGCTAGTGTAGTTCTTATTTGTGACGTCATAGATTTCGGAGGGGAGAGAAAGGGAAGAGATTCGTCTAATAGACAGTTACTTTTTTTTTTCAAAAGATTCATTGTAAGAAAAACAGCTAAATGCTTGGAAACAAACTAAATATTTATAATTGAAGAGGATAAACCTCAAATATAAAGATTTTCAACTGTTTGAAAAAAATTTGAAATATGGAATTTTATTTTTATTTTCATAATAATAATAATAATAAATAACTATTTTTATATAATAATTGTGCATGTGGTAGCATTAAACCAACTACCGAGTCGAAGGTGGTTGCGTTATCTGATAGCTCGTTAACTTAATAAAAGAAATCACACATTTGTAGCCAATGATTTCCGCACGTCAATCATAGACTCTGTCTTAAAATATAAGTGAAGAATGACCCTGGACACAGGACGATTCCTGGATAGCTCAGTGGTAGAGCATTGGCGTACTAAGCCAAAGGTCCCACGTTGGATTCCTGTGTCCAGGTGTCATTTTTCAATTTTCAGAATAGGATAACTATTATTTCTCCTAGGCCGGAAGCTATTTTAAAAGAAAAAAACATGTTTGTTAATTGTTTTGTTTTATGGACTCACAAAAATTGTTTTAAAAGATAAGCAAGGACCCATTTCAGGCCATCCTTCAATATTTAATTTTATATAGCGACATCACTTTCGGCACTCAAAACGGCATCTAAAGTAAGGGTTGACCTTCGAGGAAAGATAAACGTGAGTTTCCATGAAGATGTTATAAAATATAAGCCCCTAAAAAAAAGAAAAAAAAAGGATTTCTACAAGAGATCATCAGTCTACATTATTGGGTGAAACAGAATTTATCACCTAGCATCATCCTGTTACTAGAAGTTTTAATTATAATTTTTTCAAATAACTCATTATTTTAACCTATTTTAAAACCTGTTATTATTTCATTTCAGAGAATATTTCTTTTTCACAACTTAATCCATGTTTTTTTTTTATCACAATTCAAGTGAATTTTAAAGGTTTCAAGTATTTTTTAGCAATACTTATATTAATATTATAACATAGGAGGCATGCCTTATTAATTAGGGTTTATTTAAGGATATTTTATTTTTTGACATAATTACAATCGCTCTTTAAATTTAATTGCCTCAACTTTTTATTTCATATATTAATGTACATTGTTTTTTTGAACATTGCATCCCACCTATGGATATTTTCAGTAGATTAGATGTCCAGGGCAAGAATAATAATCTGCTCCAGTTGTAAGTATCCAACTTGAGTTTAATAAAAAAAACTTTAGGTAAAGTCCAGAGGTCTTGAGAGAGGGGTTTTTCGTCTTACCTCTGAGCAATTTCTGGGGATTAATTAATTTGATAAAAATCTTCCTACCTAAGAAAATAAAAGGGGTTTATATTTGGCATTCAATACAATATAAATTCATTAATTAGAAAATATTTAAGTTTAATGTCTATATTAACTGATTGATAAATATAATACTTATTTAATTTTTTTTGCCACAACATAATTTGGAACAAATTGTCAGAGTACACAAGTTTATAGAAAGATATAACGAGTTTTAGAATTACCAGTACATGCTGTAACTAAGAACATGACTCAACTGTTACACAGGTTCATATGCATGGACACAGATTAGATAAAAAACGAACAACACATCTAACGATGGTACCAACTTAAACTAGAATATCACTGAATAGAATTGCATATTTTAACACTCCTCCTCAATTCAACTACAACCACAAAAAATAGGCAAAAGTCCTACATGTACCCTTGAATACATGCAAATAGAATCTAGTGAATCAGCATTTGATTAAACCAATATAATTACAAAAGTACTCAAACTTATTTCCAACCAAACTCTTTGTCAGAATATCAGCACATTGTTCATTTGTTTCCAGATAAATCACATATATAACACCACTTAAATACAAATCACGAACAAAGTTGTATTTGACATCAATATGCTTTAGTCTTCGATGTTCCCATTTATCCAAACATCTTATGCAGGACTGGTTGTCCTCGTACACCTTGGTGGGTTCTAGAGTGATCCCAAGGTCCTGGATCAGTCTTCTCATCCAGAGTAGGTCGGATGAGGCGGTTGACAGGGAGACAAACTCTGACTCCGTCGAGCTAAGGGCAACTGTAGTCTGCTTACGTGTAGTCCAACCAACAGTGGCACCATAAACTTGGAATAAATACCCAGATGTAGATTTACGATCATTGCTGTCATTGGCCCAGTCCGCATCAACGTAGGCCCGTAAGGTGACATCACAGTTCTTCGGAAAGAAGAGACCAACTTCAAGTGTTCCTTGAAAGTATCGTAGTATTCGTTTGAGTCCAATCCAGTGAGCTTCTGTTGCATTGCTCTGAAACCTGCTGTAGAAATTCACTGGGAAGCTCAGATCAGGGCGAGTGTAGAGCATCACATAGATCAAACTACCAACAAGCTCACGGTACGGTTTTTTTTTTGATTATGCACTCTGTTGTAGTTATTATAGGTGGTTTGGCCTCCATCGGTGTCTTGACCAGTTTGCATTGTTCCATACCAAATTTCTTGAGAACTTTCTTCAAGTAGGCTGTTTGGCTAAGGGACATACCATCAGTTTTCTGATCAATTTTTATACCTAGAAAGTTGTGCAAACCTCCAAGATCCTTCATCTCGAATTCTGACATAAGATATGTTTTGATGTCATTCAACTTTTGCAGATTGTTTCCCGCCAAAATAATGTCATCTACGTAAACCAAAAGGTAAGTTTTTATGCTGTTGCTGAAGTCGAAATATATACATTTTTCATTTCCAGACCGCTTAAATCCAAGAGAATTCACAAATTTGTCAAGTTTAGCATTCCACTCCCGTGGTGCCTGCTTCAATCCATAGAGGGTCTTGTGTAACTTACAAACAAGGTTGCTGTCAGTTACGAAGCCAGGTGGCTGCTTCATATACACCTCTTCAGAAAGGTCTCCATGTAGGAATGCATTTTTCACGTCTAACTGGAAGGCAATTAAATCTTCTTTGCTTATAATTGCAAGCAGGGTTCTGATAGAGGTTAAATGGGCTACAGGTGAGTACGTTTCATTGTAGTCAAACCCTTTCTTCTGTGCAGAGCCCTTCACCACCAACCTTGCCTTGTACCTGTCAAGCTGTCCATGTTCATCCTGCTTCATCTTGAAGACCCACTTACAGTTGATAGCTCGTTTACCGGATGGCAGCTCTGTAAGGGTCCAGGTCTCATTTTTCTTCAATGAGTACATCTCTTCCTCAACTGCAGCCATCCATTGCTGAGCATCATCTCTACTATGGATGTCATCGAAGGTTTCTGGCAAGTTGTCAATAAATGACTCGGCACCAAGAGCCAATGTGACATAGTCATTTAGGTACGCTGGTGCAGTGCGAGGTCTCGTGCTCCTACGCAGAGGTTCAAGTTCCTCACCAGGAGTCTCCGTCAGAAATTGCCTCTGGTTCTCCTCCTGAAGACGGCTCCTCCTGCAATTCCTCAGTAAAAGCTTCATTTGGAGTCGAACTGATGACCTCAATAGCTCGAGAGGGTTTTGAACCAACAACATCACTGGTTATGAACGAATGTTCATCAAAAATTGTATCATGCCCACGTATGATTTTTCGTTCCTGTGGACACCACAGCCTGTACCCATTCGGGCAGTAACCAACAAAGTAGCACTTTTTCGAGCGGCTGTCAAGTTTACTTTTAAGAACTTGATTAGGTAATCGAAGATATGCTACACAGCCAAAAACCCTCAGTTTTAACATATCAGGCTTTACACCATACCACAGTTCTGCTGGAACCTTTTTTTCAAGAGCTTTAGTAGGCGATCTGTTTATTAGATAGACTGCAGTCATAACAGCCTCCGTCCAGAGTGATTTATCAAGAGAAGAATGAAGGAGTAAACAACGTGTTTTCTCCATGATGCTACGTCCCATTCTTTCTGCGACACCGTTCTGCTGACTGGTATGCCTGATCGTAAACTCTGACTGGATACCTTTCTTTTATAAATCTAGCATTTCCTGCGACACGAATTCACCACCATTATCTGACCTAAAGCGACTTATCTTTAGGTTAAAGTGAGCTGTTGCCATAGCTTAAAATTGTTTGAAGTAGGTAAACACTTCAGACTTTTCCTTTAGAGTGTAAATGACTGTAAAGTGACTATAGTCATCAATCAGGGTAAGTATACACCTCTTTTGATCATAGGATACGGGCTTAATAGGCCCTACAAGATCACTGTGTATGATCTCCAATGGGCGCTTAGCTCTAATGCGTGGCTTTGTGTGAGGAAGACGCGTTTGTTTAGCCTGGATACAAGAGTCACATAAATCGGAGATCGATCCTTGATCAACCTTGATTCCATCTACAAAAATTACTTAAGTGAACTAAACTTGTTTTGCCAATGTGACCAAGCCTCTTGTGCCACAAATCAGATGATGCTACAATGGAACTAGCAACACCAGCACATGCTTTTTCACGAGGCGAAAGAGACATTGTATACACTTTACCAGATCGAGTGGCAGCAGCCACAAAAATATTGCCTTTCAAAATAGTAACGTTCCCCTTTTCAAACACAACTTTAAGCCCATTAGCGTCCATTTTACTAACTGAGAGTAAATTAAATTGTAATCCAGGGACAATAAGTACATTGGAAATTTTGATAAAGTTTTGATTACCTTTGTGAGTCACAGACGCGTGTATATCTCTGATCTCTTCAGCACACAACATCGATCCTGATTTAGCAATTTTTATTTTGATAGACTTTGATAGGCGTCTCTTATTTGAGACCAAACTAATATTTTTATCACATCATATGTTCAGTGGCGCCAGAGTCAAGCAACCACACTGATTCATCACAACAAGCCACTGACGTTAACACAGTCAAACTAAATTCATCATCACTAGCTTCAGCTACATTTGCTTTACGCATTGAATTATTCTGCTGCTTCTTGCCTTTCAATTTTGGACAGTCAGAACGAAAATGACCAGCTTTATGACAGAAAAAACACTTATTACCAGTAACTTGCTTTGAAATGCTTTGTTTACAATTGGGACAACATTCCGGCTGCGAATATTTAAATTTTCTATCCTTACAATCAGTAACGCTAGAGAATGATTGGCTGCATCCATCGATACCTTTTGCTTGGCGTTTGCTCTGCTCATCAAGTAGGCGCGTTTTTACGAATGCCAGGTTGAGATTATCAGCAGATAGTGTCTCTATGGCAGTGACAATTACTTGATATTCAGATGGCATAGTCAAGAGAAGATGGCAGACAACATCTAATTCTTCGAGGTTAGCTCCCGACGATTTCAATTCCCGAATGGTACGATCAAACCTAATAAAATGCAATTCAAGGGTCTCTAAAGATGGATCAAATTTCATCATCAACAAGGTTTTGCGTAATAAAAGCTGATTAGCAATACCTTTACGAGCGTAAGTATTACAAAGCACTTGCCATATATCATAGGCGGTGTTCTTATCCTTCACACAATCCAAGTGGCTGTCCGAGATTCGTTGTATAATCTGTGACTTACACTTACGATCGGCTTTCCGAAGCTTGTCCAACTCTTTTTCCTTTTCCGCCTTAATTTCAACATTATCACTAGACGCAATTTACACTAAGTCCCGATAGTCACCTTGAATAAAGGACAACAGATCGACTTCATCTAGAAGAGTTTCTACTCGAAACTTCCAGTTGTCAAAATTAGTGCCGTCGAAAAGCGGAATTCTGTATGTTTTGTCTTCTTCTAAAACCATTATGGCGACGGTGATTGTCAACGGTGTCACAAACAACAAGCAAACGACTTATAGGTTTATCCGTCCTAAAATCCACAATCACAAGCCTGGACCCATAACCTGTCAGAGTACACAAGTTTATAGAAAGATATAACGAGTTTTAGAATTACCAGTACATGCTGTAACTAAGAACATGACTCAACTGTTACACAGGTTCATATGCACGGACACAGATTAGATAAAAAACGAACAACACATCTAACGATGGTACCAACTTAAACTAGAATATCCCTGCATAGAATTGCATATTTTAACACAAATAACTGTGTAAATTTGAAAATTAAGGTAATAACACTCGTGTATTATTCCTAAAATTGTTTAATGGAATTAAAATAACTCATGATCTAGCTGTATTCAATTAAAATTTATTTTATTATTCGCTTAGAATAATCAGTTTAGTGTATTGATAATTCCTGATGAATAGATATTTGTACCTCTTTAAAATGTTGTATTTTGACTTTATTTTGTTGTGTTTGTGAAATTTACCCTTATAGCCAGAATATCAGATTGGCATATGATACCAAATAGGTAATATTTATTTTGTCAGTTGGTAGCCTCGAATCTTTTTGTTGAAAACTATATTTTCCTCCTATTAGTGTTTAAAGAAATTAGGTTATTAATTTATATAGATACTGTGTGCTTCTGAAATTAGAGGTCACCTCTAAATAGTTTCTATCAGTAACAGGAATAAGTTATATAAGTGTGAGTGTAGTCAACATTTTGGTATGAGCTTAAGTGTGCAGGTATCTCTAACCCTCAAAAGGAATTCTGCACTTTGAAAGTATGATTTGAAAGAACTGCTTCTCCTCCAATCCATAAAAGACAAATCTTATAAAACAAAAGAAGGACCAGGCTAACCACTCTAATTTTCAATATAGAAATAAACCTAAGTTATTGAGATGTGTTACCCACATACAGTTTTATTTTCAAATTGACTAAATTGGCAGTATGGCAGAATGTATGAAGTTACTAAGTTGGTAGATATACTAAAGTGATGTTGCAAGACAAATATATAATTACGATTTACTTCCATTAAAAAAATGTCAGAATATGAACATTAAACATAAAATTAAAATTCATCATCACATAAATTGATGAAAACTCTTAAAAATATATAAATACATATTAAGAAAGTTGTTACAAAACTTATGTATAAGCTATTATAGTCTGAACAAATCAATGTATTAAGTTCAAATGAATAATGAATCAAAAGGTATTTAAAAAAATGAATTTAAAGGTTATCTCTAACCAAATGAGTTATAATCCAGTCATTAAATATTATTGTCTAAAGACATTTAAAATATACAAAATATCATAGAAAAACAATGTTTAGTGTTAACATGTATTAAAGTAAAAAGAATATAAAACTTGATTTGGAGGTTAACATATGCCAACAGTTTAAATGAAGTAGAGAATGTAGTAGAATAATCCAAGCCTTATCTGTTTTTGTCTCATTACTCCTTATGCATATCTAGCATTGGAAATTCCGACTTGTTCCGGCACTAATGTGTCATACTCATAGAAACTGCAAAACAAAATTCAAGATTCATATAGATAAATTAAAACTCAGAAGTTAAACCAATAAATATGATAGTTACGGTTCCCTTATTTACGAATATATAACTGTACAACAGTAATTCTTGTACTTATTGTTAACTTCTGAGTTTTAATTTAACTACATGCTTCTTGAATTTTATTTTGCAGTGTCCATGAATATAGCACAATACAGCCGAACCATGTCGGAATTTCCAATGCTGGATATCCATAAGGAGTAATGGGACAAAAACATGAACCCTCCTTAACAAAAATAATAAATAAATAGGAATTTCAAAAAAATAAACAAAAAGGAGCAGAAAAGGGGGGCAATAAGAGTGAGCGGTTAAAGTTTAGTTTTTGAATTTCTGAGATCAAACATTCGAAAACTCGGGTCACACCAATTGCGGGAGTAAATTTATAGTCGGTCATCCTCATAGAATTCATAAATAGAAATGTATATATTAAAATTAAAAAAAGAGATTTACCATACCCTTAGGTATGTGTGCTGAGGCATAACACTAAGGAATGCTTGAAGGGGTTTTATGTTGATATTTATTCAATATAGAATTTAATTTGATATAACATTTGTAATGAACATGAAGCGTTAAACAGAGAAGTTAGTTAAATTATTCTGGCATCTTCGAAAGATGTTAGAAAGTATATTATTAAAGGCCAGAAGTAGAGAACAAGATTATAGTCATATAAGGCTTTAGCTCAATAATAACATTTGCTAATAACAATAACATCAATCCACAACTTTCCTTACGGAACAACTAACATGATTACGTTATTCACAAAAAGGTCAATTATCAAAATTACATCTACAATTTATTGAATGAGCCCATAAATATTCTTTGTAATCTATAATTTAATTACCTACCTCTCATTATACAATTAACGCTAAAACAGTTCCTAATCATAACACATCCCATTGGACATTTTTAACACGAATAATAATTATAAGTTAACCTTTAGTGACATTATTATTAAAAGAAAACTTTCCGAGCATAACGCAAAGTTTAGCCCTCATCGTAAGTTTATTTTCTTTGCAAAAGAATTTAAAAAAACATTCTTGGAACGTATCGTATTTAACAAAAACTAAATACCAACTTTATTTAGTGAAGTTAAAGTATCGATAGTTGTCCAAATACTAAATCTATCAGCATCAATACTAGTTACCATATCGATATCCTCTTAACAATCGATAAGTTCAACTCAATTAAATTACATCTAATTTAATGGATTACACAACTGATCATTTTTATGTAAAATACTTAGGTGATAGCCGAAAGAGAATTTTGAAAAGTTAAAAACAAATATATTTATACCAAAACTAAAAATATTATGAAGCCAAAGAGAATTTTGTTCTTACATTTTGTCTATACTAAGCCGTAGCTTCTCCTTCCTCAAATATAACCAAGTCCAAGAGTGTCGACAAGTTGCCCTATAGGCACTATATATGCAAAACAAACCCAGAGCACATTGGATAACGGGATATTGGGTGGGGGGGAAACATATGGAACACTCGGGAAGTAAATACGCATGACTACGATTGCTTCTACACTATTCTCAGAGCTCCGGGACTGTTCGAGAACATCGACGAGTCTCATATCTTTGCAACTTAAGCTCTTTGCAACTTGAGTTCTTTGCCACACGTTCACAACACATACAACTCTAGTGGGCGTGTCTTGAAACTTGCCGCGGCGATCAGTCTAAACTTTGTCTCAGGTATGCATAGTCGTGTTATTGTTTTCTCCCGACGTGTGGTGCACCGACGCTGGAGGTGCTGAAACGAGGTAAGTAATACATATTTCTTCTATTCTTGTAGCCTAATGCTTCAAATAGTTAAGGCTTAGATTATTCCACTATATTCTCTACTTCATTTAACCCGCCTCGGTGGCGTAGTTGGCTAAAGCGCTAGTCTTGTTGAGTTCTACTACTGAGGACGGGGAGATCGAGGTTCGAATCTCGGTCGGTTGAACCGGGGTGGTTTTTCCTAAATGGTTTTCCACTCTCCCTCCACGAAAATGCGCGTTCACTTCCTTTAATTCAACCTTCCCAATTCCTAATCCAGTAGCGTAATTAGTACTTAAAGCGTATAACCGGAACGGGTAGTAAGATGCGGTGCTAAATAAAAATAATAATAATCTACTTCATTTAAGTTGTTGGCAGATGTAAACCTCCAAATCAAGTTTTATATTCTTTTTAATATAATACATGTTAAACTTCAAATATTAACTAAACAATTAAATCCCAAGATACCCATTTTTAACAAAATTGTTAAAGCCAATTTAAAACATTTACATTTTTAAAAACTTTTCATTTGTAAACTACCATTAAACAAAATGTTACTCAAAAATCAAATATATCATGCAATTTTAATATCAAACAATCTCAAGACACTCATTTGAAACAAAATCGTTGATTCATTTTTTAAATATCTCAAGTTTTTGAAAAATCAACCGTTTGACTACCCAAAAATGAAATTTTAAATAATAAAATAAATTATATAGTGTTACTTGTCATACGTACTCCACAATCATTTCATAAATATTTTTAATTAAACCGTTGGTTTCATTTCCAAAATATTTTTAATAAAAAAAAAAATCTACCCAGTAAACTACCCTTCAAAAAAATTTGCCTAAAAACCAATTATACAGTGCCATTTGTCATGTCAAACAAGTTCTGGGTGTGCACTTTAAACAAAATTGATACAGCCATTTTCAAAAAATTTGAATTTAAAAATATTCTCTCATCCATAAACTAGCCTTAATTTAAGGACTAGGGTCAAAATCAAAAATAGGTTGTATATATAGCCCTTTAAAACCTAAATATCAAGTTTGATTATAATCCATCAAACACGTTTTGGATTTGTGGACAGGGACAAACATCCTTATAGACATACAGTATTGTAGAATCCACTTTTTGGGCTTACATAAAATGTAAAAATTCTTCATAACCTTTAGATCAATTCTTCTTACGATTATAATACTTCCTCTTTAATATGACAAAGTAATAAACACATGTCAGGAAGAATGATACAACATAGTTGAATTAGACTCTGTAAAGTAAAATTAAACCAAATAGGGAAATTTATCTAATGGTGGCAATAGTGCACCCCTGGAGAGGCATTTGTCCTCCCCATTTACTATCCCTTACTATTGCAAATGGATTTATTAAAAAGTTTTGTAAACTTTTTTTTTTCACACCGCGTCTTATTACCAGTTCGGGTTAAACTCTCATGAACTAATATTGCTTATTTCTTTAGGGGTTAGGATGGTTATATTTATAGGAAGTATACTCACATATGTGTGGAGGGAGAATGGAAAACCATTTTGTAAAAACCGCTCTCAATACACCCTACCAAGATTCAAACCTTGATCCCCCATCATCAGCGGTCTTATTTATTGTGAGAGTAGTGTCCTAGACCATTCTGCCCCCAAAGTCGGTTAGTTAACGTATTTAACAAAACAAATATATACATGACTAATAGTTTGTGTAATTTTTTTGTATTGCCTTGCAATTTAATGTTCAAACTATATACTGTTTTAACCCTTTATAGGTGTGGTAATAATCCATATAGTATCTACAGATCATAAATACCCTCTAACCCCTAAATTAAATATCTGGAGGCGTCACCCAAAGAAACAAGTAATTCAAACCCTTATCCTACTTGTGAAATGTAATACATTTGTTTCTCTTCGCAAACCACATTTGAAACCACCATAATAAAATAAACTTTGAGAACTGATAACATTTAGACCCGCCTCGGTGGCGTAGTTGGCTAACGCGCTTGTCCTGTTGAGCTCGACCGCCGAGGACGGGGAGATCGAGGTTCGAATCTCGGTCGGGTGAACTAGGGGGGGTTTATCCTAAATGGTTTTCCACTCTCCCTCCACGCAAATGCGGGTTCACTTCCTCTAATTAAACCTTCCCAATTCCTAATCCATTAGCGTAATTAGTACTTAAAGCGTATAACCCGAACGGGTAGTAAGACGCGGTGTTAAATATTATTATAATAACATTTATCATTAGGTATATTATTATTATTTATTATTGTGTCTTACATCTCGTTTGGGTTATACGCTAGCTTTATTCTCATTTATATATTATATTATATCCAACATTTTACTTAATTTCATATTTTAAATTTATTTAAAGTTTGTTAAACAGAATTCTGTTAGACACTGTGAATCCCACAATTTGAAATATTGTTCTATCATGACTTAATTATAGGCTAGACTTATTATTTAATGCTCTAAGTAAAAGTTTTTAGTTTTTTTTAATGTACTTATGTTCTGTTCAAGACTAATTATCATTTTCCCCCCCTTAACTATTCATATTTCAAAGACGTGTATACCCTTAAATATTTTTTTTAGTAACGTCTATCTTCATGTTGTATATTTAACTGTGCCAGAACTTCAAACTTGTATATTTATTCAGGAACATCACTTCAACAAATCCATTTCCTACCAAGTTCTTTTCATAATTCTTAGCGTGTACTTTTAATTGGTACATACAATTTTTTTTAAATGGATAACTTGCTTTGAAGACATTCTTAATGGCAACTTAACTCATGCTGAAAGTTCTCTATAAGCTTACATTTTTTACTTTCTCTTATTAAGAGAAAATATTGTGATTGTGAAAAAAAAAATCAATCTAGATATTATGACAAATGTTTACGTAGTATGGGCATAAAAACCCCAAAAAGTGTATTTTACAATTAAATCCATCCCGAAGTCTGTTTGTCCCTGGTCACAAATTCAAAATGGTTTGATGGATTTTCTTTAAACTCGATATTTATATACTATAGGGCTATACCAAAAAAGTTTTTATACACTAGTCTCTAAATAAAGAATAGTTAATTGATGAGTACTTCTTTGAATCCCAAATTTTTCCAAAATGGTTCACACGATTTTGTTTAAATGATTTGTTTGACATAACAAATAGCAGGCACTATAAAATTAATTTTTGGGCAAAAATTCGTTTGATGACTGTTTGTTCAAACACATGACATATTTTACAGATAGCTCTAACAGTGTGTACTTATTTTGGGGGTAAAAATTCATTTTTGGTTAGTTTAAAAAACTAATTTTTTTAAATGGCACAAACGATTTAGTTTCAAATGGGTATCTTGGGACTGTTAGACATGAAAAATACCCTGTACGCTTTATTTTGGGTAAAAATTTTATAAAGGGTATTTTACTTAGGAGTGATTTTTGAAAACTTTAATTATGTTTAAAATGGCTATAGAAATTTTACTTAAAATGTATATCTGAAGAGTTTTTAGCACGAACATGACAAAGTTGTAAATTTGTTTATCTAAAATAAATTAATCTAAGGGTAGGTTACTTACAACAAATTATATAAAATTTCAATGTTTTGTAAAATGACAATCAAGATTGAATTTAAAATGGGAGTCTTTGATTATTATATCATGATAAATAAAAATATATTTGCATCTTTAAAAATAAACGACTTTAGGGTAGATTACAATTAATTCATTTTCGAACATTTGTATTTTTGTTTAATATTCTTTAACCATTTGGTTTGATTTTTTTTATATAAACAGTGATTATTGTCACTAACTGGATTATGTTGGTTTTTATGAGTAAGACTTTCATTTAGTTTACTAAAACTATTTTTTTTTTCATTCCTTTCAAATCCATAATACACATTAAGAGAAAGTTTGTGCTATTGCGTCTTACCATTTATTTATTTACTTGCTCCTGTCCTTAAAATACAAAAAAATTAAAACGGTATAGAAAAATATTAATAGCTTACTGCAGCTTTTTTTAATAATATATTTTCACAATATTTCATCATCAGAGGTGAAGAATATGATAAACAATAAAGAATGGTAATTCAATGATTAAAATAAACCCCGTTATACAGTGTCACTTTTGAACACAGAATTTAAACTGAGAATGGGGCATACGACCTTTATAGCCAATGTAGCCAATGCTCCCTTTCATTACTTTGAGCTAGGAAACTATGGTCAAGATAAACGTGTAGTTGTTAATCTCTGAAATAAAATTAAAAATATCCCTAGTTTTCCCAAAGAGACTAATTCAAGACATATACTTGTATTAATACCATAAAACAAAGAAATAATTATTGTCATCATTTTTTCGCCTTTCCAGAGTATTTGCATATTTAGAATAATCGAGTAGAGGATGAGGAAGGTAGAATACAGAGGAATTAAATCCGAATTTTTTGGGAAAGGATAGGGGAAAAAGTTAAAAGAAATAAAATAAGCAGTAAACCCGTCCGGGAGAACCCCGACCTCCCTGTCACTGAAAAGAAAGACCAGATCAATTTGACACCTTAGCACACTTGGGCACTGTAACATGGTATCATGGTAATTAAATCGATCCCTTAGATATAAGGGGTTGTTTTCGTTTCAACATCTCTAGTATAATGTTTTTGTGTGTAAATAGATGAGCTAATTGTGGAGTCATATTGGTGAGCTTTTATTACCTAGGAAGGTATAGTAGGATTATTGTCATGAGAAACCTTATATACAACAAAAAATGCTGCAGTCAATGACAAGAATGACATTTTACTATATCAAGTGAAAGTGTGTGAAGCACACTTTTTCTATGAGAAGCAAAGTCAAATTGGATCTTAATAATACTATTAGCACCGTGTCTTACTACCCGTTCGGGTTATACCCTGAAATACCAATTATTCTAATGGGTTAGGATTTGGGTATGTTTAATTTCGAGGAAGTGAACTCATATTTGTGTGGAGGGAGGGTGGAAAAACCATTGAGGACAAACCACCTATAGTTGGCCCGACTGAGATTCGAACCTTGATCTCCCCGTCCTCGGCAGTCTGGCTCAATATGAACCAGTACGTTAGCCAACTATGCCACCGAGGCGGGTAATTTGGATTTTGAAAAACACAAAGAAAAATTGAGACCGAAATAAAATATAAAGTTTTCTTGTTGTCACATAATACTAATTTTAGTTTTTAAATTATCCAGTAGGTAAAAATAAACAATTAGCAAAAAAACAGCTTATTTTACGATTAAATATATGTATTTTTCTATGTCTACGTTATATTTGTCATCTAGCCAAGAGTGGGTGTTAAAGACTTCTTAGTAGCAACCATTAGAATGATCATTTATTGGAATATGTCATATTTAGTGATCTTTTCTTAAAATAATTTAATATACATACCAAAGTTTTCTTCTTAGTTAAAAATGTTACGAATATGCGAGGGTTATTATGGTTGTCGAAGTCAAAGTGAAGGATTTTTTTTAACACCACGCATCGTATCTGCCCCGGTTGTTAAAGGTTAAAGATCCTGACCGGTTTAGAGGTCCGTGAAGTTGGCAGCACCACTAACGGCACAAATTCTGAAACCTATGCCAATATTTAGTGCTGAATTTGTGCCACAAGAATATCCTATCCCCATAATTTGTGCCGCCATAGTTTTTGTGAAAACTTCAAAAAACTGTGGGTGCTGCCAACTTCACGTAGCAGCACCCATAACGGCACAAATTCTGATACCTATGCCAATATTTAGTGCTGAATTTGTGCCACAAGAATATCCTATCCCCATAATTTGTAGGATTTTCTTGTTACACAAATTCAGCACTAAATATTGGCATTGGTTTCAGAATTTGTGCCGTTAGTGGATTCTGCCAACTTCACGGACCTCCGGTTTAGTATATGATATCGCCCTTGATTCTCGTGAGCCAGTGACAAACCGGCGCTAGATTTTTATGTGTTTAGACAGCAGGTAGTTTCTAGTTACCAATCAGATAATGTACTATGGAAGTATTGCTGTATAAGTCCTAACTTTCTTGGTTCTACTATGGTGTAGCAAGTTATAAGAGAGTGTCATAGTTATTACTAGATATTTTGTCTTACGACAGGTCCATTCCTTTTGTCGATGAACTTAGACCACCAATGCACCCTTTCTTATGCCTCCTCAAGCTACCAGAATTTACTTATTTCCTTCAAGTCATCTAGTATTTGAATTCTCCTCCCTAAGCTCCTCTTACCCTCAACCTTTCCTTCTATGACGTCATGCAGAAGACAGTTCCGCCAAAGGATGTGTCCGATTCAGTTTGTTTTGTGCCGAAGAATGAATGACATCCAAAATGGTTCTCTTTTTCAACCACTCTTCTTTGGACTTTTACATTTGTCACCTTGTCTGCCCACCTAATAATCTCAAGTCATAGTGTAATCTGTCAACGTTAGACTGTTACCTTTCAAGGTAAACGGAATGTGGAATATATATATCTTTAAAGCTAACTATTGCGATGATTAATAGTCTAAAATATTACTACATAGTAGATTTTTACATGAATATTACGATAAATTAATTCAGCTTAGTTTACTAAATTTGGTCAGGAGATTTAACAATGTGGCCCGTTCTCTATAAAACTTCATTATTATTTATTAACACCGCGTCTTACTACCCATTAGGGTTATACGCACTTACGCTAATGTTTACTATTATTATTACTATTATTATTATTATTATTATTACTACTACTAGCACCGCGTCTTACTACCCGTTCGGATATACGCACTTACTCTAATGTGTAATGCTAGGGTGATTGTGAGATGAAATGGAGGACCTACATTTTAACGTGGAATCCCGAACCACGGTAGAGATCTGGCATTCCCCACATCCACAAGTTGTGATTAATACACTTCTTGTCAGAATGATGAAGGAAGGGTTTGGAAATCAGATAAATCTGTGCCGGGATCGAGGATTAAACCTCGGACCCCCAGCACTGAAGTCCGACAACTCACCCCTAGACCGCCAGGTCACCTAATTTTATCATAAACAGCATATCAGTTTCGCCGAGCTTTCTCAGTAATAAATAAATGAGAGGGTATTAGAGTAACATTCATGAATTTACTCTGAAAGCGTCCCCTCACTCTCTTGGCCAGTAAAGTTTGCAAGTGATCCTTCTATAGGGGCTTGAAGGGGAGGTGGGGGATAAAGGAGAAGAGACTGTAACACCCTGTTTGTGAAGTGAAAAGTGGCACAGAGTCTAGTAAGGGGAAGAAAGTCTTAACGTTAATGCACATTTGGTTAACGGTTCCGTTCCTTCACACGGATGTGGACCCCTCCCCCCCTCTTTCTTCGTTTACGAACTCGCCCCCCTATCATTGAATACCCCTTCTACAACTCACTGTCCTCATTCCTCCCTCGTTCCTCTTTCACCCTCGTAGATACTACGGGACCTACAGCGAAGGTGTACTGAAGTGTGTAGCAATAGTTGCTTGCTTGCTTGCCTGTCTCTTAAGCCGATTTCCAACTTTTACTTCTTAGACACTGAATTGAGCCGATGTGTTTCTGAATACTCGCTTATAAAGTGTCCTTAAATTAAACGACTGGGACTAGACGGAGTAGGTGGCATTTAGTTAAAGTATTGAACTTTGTTTTGGGAGAATAACTTTATAAATTAGTTTTTTTTTTTAACAAAAACGTAAGACACTGTCAAGTAAAATTAAAGGACGCTACTTTTACTGTGTAAGTTTGTGAGATAAAACTTATTTACTACACTATTATTCTAAAGTCAAACCTTAATAATATGGGCCTTTTAGTAAATACAAATTATTTTGTGATCAACATTGATAGCTGTTTACTGTGTTATTATACTTTTTAGGTTGTATTTAATAACACTACGGCCTAAATAATTATATATATATATATATATATATATATATATATATATATATATATATATATATATATATATATTGTGACAGCTGTATATCACGTGACTAACTTATGAATACGTGAAAATAGATCCAATAACGTTTCTATCGGTTAGATAAAACCCTATTAAAATTGGACTATATCATACAAAGATCTAGCAAGATAAATCTATATTCTCTCAAGTTAAAAACAAAATTATTTCGAATCAATTACATTTTAGGATTATAATTATAAGACTAAATTTATTTATTAAATTAAAAATTATTGCATTCCATCGAACCAGTAAGTAATAGTTTTTTAGTTATTATTTTTAACATTTTAAACCTCATAATAGTTAAATTGTTAATATATAATTGTTCAGAATAGTTGACTTTAGGGTTGATAAAATCTGCCTTTTCTACGTGATTTGTGATGTGTCTACCGAAGAAATAAACAGATCATAGTACCTATGAATATTTTATATTTATTTTGTTGTATTTCAAATTGTGTTATATTTGACATTCTTTAACTTATTCTTATTGCTAAACCTCCTAGAATCCTTCGGGCCACTTGATAGGCTACCGCAGACAACATGTGGTTCAAGGACCACACTTTTAGGGACACTGATCTAGGACCTATAAAGTTATTTTACCAGGTACTTTCTAATATTGTGAACTTATATAAAAATGCTGTGGTCCACATGACAAGTATTAATCAAGTCTCCGAATAAGATTCAATCAACTATTTAACACCCTCAACATAAACCAAATAAGTTATGTTTGATTAAGAATGATTTTAGCCATATTGCTTGGATGTTATTGAGGATAAAATATGTAACAAGTACATTCTTGCCTAGGTCAAAAGAGTATTCTAAAGTGTTGGGCTAACACTAGCCCTAAGACAGAAGGGTGAAAACAAAATAAGAAACCACACTTGGAACAATATTCTCAGTGAACCCAACCGATAGTCGATCTTCGAACCCTAAATTACCGGCAATAAATCAAATGATTCTCAAGTAGCAACATATAGTTTAGTTTTCTGCACAGGCTTGGCGCCTTAATCCATGTGCCCACTTGTGCGGGTAAAATATATTGGTTATCGGTAAAGTGATTAACACAATTATTTATTGCTAAAATTTGGACTAACCAGTAAGACGGAATCTCAACTTTCAGGACGGAAGTGACGTCATAGCTCCCCCTCACCCCTTTCCCTCCCGTCTCGCGTGTTCCAGGGATTCCCCCCTCCCCCCCTGATGATCCAGAGGGACATTGGGAGGGTGAAGGGAGAGAGAGTGTAGGAGATGTGTGGGGATGATTCGTCGGGGGAGACGGTGGTCGCGGAGGGACGGGTTGTATGATTGGTTCAGGAAGTCCTCCCTCCCCTCACCCCTTTACCTCCCGTCTCGCGTGTTCCCCGCGGCGTAGATTCGCGGGATGTAGGAGAAGGAGGTGTGACATTAGAGAAAAGGCTGGTATTATTGGTTGAGAAAAAGAATCTCGTTATAAGTTTCCCACGGACTAAAAAGGGTTAACCTTTAATCCTGACTTCTCTAAACTCGAGTTGAGAAAAAGCTCCTTCTTTCCGGTGGTGACAAATGAAGAATGTTTTCCTGCCAGCTTAGCCCTCACTTGCTCTTTCCCTACTCGGCTGGCGACACTTGAAAAATGTTTTCCTGTGAATTAGTTGGGGTGGCTCAGCTCCCCTAACCGTGAGAGCGCTTTAACTCAGGAAGTTAACATCTGCGTGGGTCTCAGATTCATTTTGGAAGGAAATGGTCTGTGAGAATTTTACAAGAGGGGAGACTTCTCACGCAGTAAAGAGGGCGGAGTCAAACTCTTTTTTTCGCGCCGCCTCCTGAAGAGGGGGAGTAGTTTATTTCTATATATTGAGTTACCCCTTTAAGTAGAATCCATTATCTTTTAAATCTTTATATTCTAAACAACATCATCAAAAATGTCTAGTGAATATTCGGCTGCGCTTTTGTCAGCAATCGGTTCGAGTGAAATAGTATCAAGGAAGCTGACAGATTTAGAGATAGGTCATGGTTATTATATCACTAATATAAAAGGCGTGACAACAAGATATGGACGCAGAGTTCTCACCTTGTTGGAGAACAAATATAACGTATGGTTACCGGCCCGATTTTCCCTGCTTACCGACGATCAGCTGAAGGAGCTCTCCAAAGCAGATCTGCTCTTGGTCTACCAGGGAATTTCCAAAAACAGCAAGACGGCGCTGATAAACTTCGAAGGTATGTTTATTACAATCTAATCAATCGAAATATGTTTGTACAGTGTATGGGGGTTTTTTCAACTCTCCCTCTACGCAAATGTGGGTTCTTTTTCTCAAAAAACCCTTCCTTCAGGTTATCTAGTGAATGTTAGACCTCCACCGTGGTTCGGATCCCACGTTAAACTGGGGAATCCTTCATTTCATCTTGTCATTAATCGAAAGATGTATTTTTTCCGACTCTACGCAAATGTGGGGTTCTTTTTTCTCAAAAAACCCTTCCTTCAGGTTATCTTGTGATTGTCAGACCAGCACTGTGGTTCGGATCCTACGTTAAACTGTAGGTCCTTCATTTCATCTTGCCATTAATCGAAAGATGTATTTTTTTTCCAACTCTACGCAAATGTGGGTTCTTTTTCTCAAAAAACCCTTCCTTCAGGTTATCTTGTGATTGTCAGACCTCCACCGTGGTTCGGATCCCACGTTAAACTGGGGAATCCTTCATTTCATCTTGTCATTAATCGAAAGATGTTTTTTTTCCGACTCTACGCAAATGTGGGGTTCTTTTTTCTCAAAAAAACCCTTCCTTCAGGTTATCTTGTGATTGTCAGACCACCACCGTGGTTCGGATCCCACGTTAAACTTGGGGAATCCTTCATTTCATCTTGTCATTAATCGAAAGATGTATTTTTTTTCCAACTCTACGCAAATGTGGGGTTCTTTTTTCTCAAAAAAAAAACCCTTCCTTCAGGTTATCTTGCGAATGCCAGACCTCCACCGTGGTTCGGATTCCACGTTAAACTGCAGGTCCTTCATTTCATCTCACCATTACACATTAGCATATAAACCGAACGGGTGGTAAGATAATACATAATAGTCTACGCTTCCTCATTGATTCGTTCAAATCTCAGTCATGCTGAATGATGATGCTAAAACATTATCAATGTTAGCTTTAAATAACCCATATGATAAAAACAATAATAGTAAATGTAAGTATTCAATTGTTTTGTGACGAAACAAGACAAAAACTTGAGATCGCCTTTAAGCTTAGATATTGTGATAAGCATTCAAGCCATACAAGTAGTAGGAATAGAGTTTCACAGGCGTTGCTGCAAGTAGAAAGCAAATTTGAAAGATTACCTTAAAAGTTTTTAGCATTAAGTTGTGCTAAAGTGTTATATATAAATTGCGTACGGTAGAGAGTTAAGTTCTAATGTATAATCCTCTAACAAACTTTACTTCGAACCCTAATCTTACTGTCTACATCAGGACAATCGAATGTATTTTCGAGTCATACATTTAATATGATTTTAGTTAATCTAATTAGAGGTATTCAGTTCCTAGCATCACGTCTTACTACCCGTTCGAGTTATACGCTAATATTTTTAGATATAAGAAGTGTACTCGCTTTTGCATGAAGTAGAATCGTAAACCTTTTTTTGAGAAAATCACACCCCAGTACACGCGACCTAGATTCGAACCTTGATCCTTCTCACTCTTACTCTACGTAAATGCAGGCTCACTTCCTCTACACACAGACGATTCAGACCTGAATTAAACATGCATTAGCTTCAATGTTTGTATATCATGGCTTCATGAACAGCTGACTAGACGTCCCTGTTTTGTTTTTATAGCTGTCTCAGAGCCGCTCGAAGAGATCATAGAGCAAGTTGACCCGAAATGAAGAAGATAATACTGAGGGGAGAGTAGGGCCTTTTTAGAGCATAGTGCACCCGAAAATGACAGAACCACCGGCAAAACGTTTGCGTTTATCACCCCCTATAATTATATCTCAGCAAACTAATGGGAATAGGGTGTACACTCTCACAGATCTAGACGCTAATGAACAACTCTTAATTAGATACTTAAAACATGACGTTGCACTTAGTAAGGGTAAGTTGTATTACGCATACATTGAACATATACCTGGCCAGATTAAGACCTCGAGTCTACTGATATCAGACCATGACAATATAGACGTACAGATCCAAAGACTTTTGACCTTATCACGAAACTTAGGTACAGGATTTACTCAGTTTAGGCTTTACCTGGAGCCGCTAGGACTATCTATTAAACTTATTGAACAAGCATACGCTCGACGTATAAAGACATACTCAATCAGTAACGAGTTACCCTACAAGGATGTTGTACAGTTTCTCGTTGCGTGCGGAGATATTTATGTAAAAACTGTAGAAAAAGAATCAAACGCGAACGGCCCTATAAAGGTAAATTGTAGCCTCATTTGCGAGTTTAAGCATCCTACTGATGATAGAATTGAAAAGGGTTATTTCAATTCTTCTCTATACAATGTTTTTAACATACTAAACTTAGAGGAAAAATATGAGAATAACGTGCTCTTCCCACTCCTTGCTCAGATTGAGGGCTTTGTTTCTAGAGACTCAGGGTGGATGTACAACGGTACGTTGGAAATGAGAGTAAATTTCTCGAAAAACACTGCTTTCACGATCGGTGTCCACGTTCGAATCCCTGAAACTATTGCCAGACGTAGAGCGTTGATAAATGTTCAAGCTGAAGAAGGACTTTGCTTCCCGGTATCCGTATTGGCGTGCCTCTTTGAGCCGACAGGGAGAGCTCAGCGTTTATCGTCTTATCCTAATTTTCGTGACGTGTTGAATCTAGATGGGATTCCGCTTCCGTTCGAAATGAGATATATTGAACGCTTCGAAAGGCTTAACGATATATCTGTTAATGTGTACACTGCAAAACACGAAGGTAGTGATTCTTATGTGGACACTGCGGACAACTCTAAAAAAAATAGTGATCGTTCCCGTTCATGTCAGCGCTAAAGAGCGTGCTAGACATGTTCATTTATTCATGATAAAAGTTCATGGGACGGAAAAATATCATTTCAGTGCAATTAAAAATCTGTCACGATTAATAAACCCTCAACTAACACCAACGTCTGACAGAAGACGTAGGTATTTTTGTGACCGTTGTTTGAGCTCTTTTCTGACTGAAAATAAACTTGTAAAACATAAAGAAACGTGTAAAAAATTTGGAGCGGTAAGGAGTACATTCCCTCAAGGGGAAAATAAATTCCTGTCGTTCTCACAGTATAAACAACAGGAGAAAACAGGATTTATTGTGTACGCTGACTTGGAGAGTTTACTCGTACCTATAGAAACGTGTGATCCTGACACGAAATTTTCTTATACTGAGAATGTACAGAGTCATGTAGCATATTCTGTAGGCATGTACACTAAATGCATTTTTAATGATAATCTCTCGGAGTACCGTCACTTCACGGGAAAAGATTGTACAGATCAATTTGTTGAAGCTCTCGTAGATACAGCAAAGCGCGTACTAGATTATTATAGTACTGTAGTTCCAATGACGCCGCTAACACCTGCTCAAAGAGATGCTCACAATACGGCTACTCATTGTCATATCTGTGAAAAACCCTACGCGAATGATGATATCCGCGTTATGGATCATTGTCACTTGACGGGACTTTACCGTGGTAGCAGTCATGCAGGGTGTAATATTAATTACAAGAACCCTAGTCATCTGAGCGTGGTCATTCATAATGCACGATGCTATGATAATTATTTCCTTCTCGAATCACTCGTTGAACGTAGAGAAACTGATCCGTTCACAGGGGAGAGCGTTATTGTCAATCCAGGGAAAGTTAAGGTTATTGGCGAGACGATGGGTAGATTCAAAGTAATCATGAAATATATTCAGCACGGATTTAGAGGGATCACAATTAAAATTATAGATAGTTTCAGCTTTCTGTGTACCTCCCTAGAGAAATGCGTATCTTACCTCGAACCTGAGCAACTTAAAATCACTCGTAAGTATCATCCTGATGATGAACGTTTCAAACTAGTCGCTCGTAAAGGGGTGTTCCCCTATGACTATATAGATTCATTTGAGCGACTGAACGAGACTCAGTTACCGAGCAAAGATAAATTTTATAACGCGCTCACGGATACTCATATCTCTCAGGAGGACTATAGTCACGCTCACGAGGTTTGGCGCCTTTTCGAATGCAAGAATCTTTGGGATTACTCGAACCTCTACCTTCATACCGACGTAACACTACTAGCTGACGTCTTTGAGAACTTTCGTGATCTTTGTATGAAAACGTATAGGCTCGATCCCGGATGGTTCTTACAGCCCCCAGTCTGGCGTACCAAGCTCTATTGAGAATAACCCAGGTACGGCTCGAATTAATAGATGACGTAGATATGCATCAATTCATTGAGGGAGCTATTCGAGGAGGGATATGTTTCGTAGCTAATCGTCATTCTGTAGCTAATAATCGTTATATGAGTTCATTTGACCGTTCCAAACCAGAGTCTTACCTCGTTTATCTAGACGTGAATGGACTCTATTCATTTAGCATGTTGAGCTCATTACCCTATGGAGGGTTCAGATGGCTTGAAGATGATGAAATTGAACGCTTGGATGTGCTAAACGTGGAGGACGATGCGGATACAGGTTATATCTTGCAGGTAGATCTTGAATACCCACAAAATGTACATGACGCTCATTCTGACTTGCCGTTCTGTCCTGAGAAAGGGATTCCACCCGTAGGGAAACACGAGAAATTGTTAACGACTCTAGCTGATAAAACTAGGTACGTCATTCACTATCGTCATCTAAAGTTATGTTTAGTGAATGGGTTGAAACTGACGAGAGTCCACCGTGTTCTCAGTTTCAAACAATCTCCGTGGATGGCTCCGTATATTAAGCTGAACGCGGAAATGAGGAGTAAAGCGAGCAATCAGTTTGAAAACATGTTTTTCAAATTGATGAACAACGCCGCATTCGGCCGTCTTATATCTAACAAGAGGGCCTACCGTACGATAAAAATAACTACCAGGTGGGAAGGTAAATTTGGGGCTGGTAACCTTATAGCCAGTCCAAACTTTAAAAACCGTATGATTGTATCAGAAAACCTGGTTATCATTGAGATGGAACCGCAGGAGATTTACTTTGATATGCCAATTTATGCGGGATTCGCCATTTTGGAAATCTCTAAAGTAGTCATGTACGGCCTACATTACCAGGTCATGGTTCCAGCCTTCCCACCAGGTACACTAAAACTCCAATACACTGACACAGACTCGCTCCTCTACTATAACAGTCGAGGACGCCTACCGACGACTTATCCCGTTAGCTAACGACTATCTGGAACACCTCCACTTACGGACAAGACAATGTTTACGGCATGCCTGTAGTAAATAAAGGGGTGCTCGGTAAACTAAAAGATGAGACTCGAGGTCTTATCATCACTGAGTTCATAGGTTTACGCCCTAAACTTTATTCATTTGCTGTACAAGGGGGTGGTGAGACGCTCAAAGCTAAAGGCGTCAAGAGTAGCGCGTTAAGAACGCTCTCTTTAGAGGACTATCGTAATTGTTTAACTAAAGAAACAGTAGTCATGAGAGAAGCCCGTTCAATAAGAGCTGTTGGATTTAAACTTTTCACTCAAAAATTTAATCGGGTTGCACTTTGCTCTATCGATGATAAACGATACATGTTACCCGGATCGGACAGAACTCTACCTTGGGGTCACTACGCAATAGGGGAGCAACCAACTACTTCCCTCCAAGAGACGATGATTGAAAGCTGACCATCATGTACGGGTGTCAGTGAGTGATCTACAGGCATCTACTGGCCCCTCATGTCAATGTTAGTGCTTTTTAAAAAAGACTTGAGAAAAAATAAACTAATTTAGCACATGTTTTCTGTAGGTATAGTCACTAGGAAAAAAAGTTAGTGCTTTAGCATGTAAATAGAGTTTTGATTAATGTCCATAAAAAAAAAGACTTGAGAAAAAGCTGGCGTATGTTAGTGCTTTAAAAGACTGAGAAAAGTATTCTTGCTCTGTAATAATTTAGCGCGTGTATCTGTTTTAAAAAATGTTTATCATTATATTCATTAAATAGAGTTTTCTGTGTGTATATATGTTTCGATTAATGCAAAAAGTGAATAATTAATGTCACTATACCTTTTATCATTAGTGCTTTAAAAAAAGACTTGACTGAAGAAAAAAAAAAAATACTAATTTAGGTGTATCTGTTATATTCATTAAATAGAGTTTTCTGTGCGTGTGTATTGTTTTTTTACCTGACCTCTCAAGATTACAACTCGGACCTCTAGAGTACTAAGGTAACAGCTAGGGTTAGAACCTAAGTCCTCTCTGAGTACGGGTGGTACAAGGAAGGCTATACCGTCATCTCCTACTCTGAGAGAGGAGAGGAGAGGAGAGGCAGAGAGATAGAAAGAGGGGAGAAGAGAGAGAGAGAGACAGAGAGATAGAAAAGATCATTTTAGATATGTTTTTTTTCCAGCCTAGTCGAGGAAAGGAAGGCTATACCGCCCACTCATACTCTGAAGAAAAAAGGGGAGAAGAGAGAGAGAGAGAGAGAGACAGAGAGATAGAAAAGATCATTTTAGATATGTTTTTTCCAGCCTAGTCGAGAAGAGGGGGGGCTATACCCGTCAGCTCCATAGCTGGTTCATGATAACATAGTGTTAGAATGGGAGGTATAGCTGGTTCATGATAGCATAGTGTTAGAATGGGAGGTATAGCTGGTTCATGATAGCATAGTGTTAGAATGAGGGGTATATCCGGTTCATGATAACATTATGTTAGAATGAGGTGTATAGCTGGTTCATGATAACATAGTTTCATGGAAATAGCTTTATCTGAGGTTAGAAAAGTTTCTAAAAGGGAAGGAGAGCTATACCCTATCTCCTACTCTGAGAGGGAGAGAGGAGAGAGAGAGATGAGAGAGAGAAAGAGAGAGAGAGAGAGAGAGAGAGAGGGAGGGAAAAGAGAGAGAGAGAGAGAAGGAAGGAGAGGAGAGAGAGGAGGGAGGGAGGGAGAGAGAGAGGAGCTGAGGGAGAGAGAGAGAGAGAGAGAGAGAGAAGAGAGAAGAGAGAGAGAGAGAGAGAGAGGGAGAGAGGGAGAGAGAGAGAGAGAGAGATGAAGAGAGAGAGGGAGGGAGAGGGAGAGAGAGAGGGAGAGAGAGGGAGGGGGGGGGAGAGAGAGAGGAGCTGAGGGAGAGAGAGAGAGAGAGAGAGAGAGAGAGAGAGAGAGAGAGAAGAGAGAGGGAGAGGAGGGAGAGAGAGAGAGAGAGAGAGAGAGAGAGAGGAGAGAGAGAGAGAGGGAGGGAGAGGGAGAGAGAGAGGGAGAGAGAGAGAGAGAGAGGGAGAGAGAGAGAGAGAGGGAGAGAGAGAGGGAGAGAGAGGGGAGAGAGAGGGAAGAGGCGAGAGAGAGAGGGAGAGAGAGAGAAGAGAGGGAGAGAGAGGGAGAGGGCGAGAGAGAGAGGGAGAGAGAGAGAGAGAGAGGGAGAGAGAGGGAGAGGGCGAGAGAGAGAGGGGAGAGAGAGAGAGAGAGAGAGGAGCTGAGGGGGAGGCCAATTATATTTAACTAGGACTGATTGCTATTGATATGATTTAAATTTCTAGACCTAAGTACTATGTTGTATTTGTAAGCAAAATTAGTTACAGGTTCATATTGTTTACACTATCATCATACAAACTGATCGATAAGCTGTAAAAAAATATCTCGTAGGCTAGATGAGACATGTAGCCAACCCGATTTGGAACAACTGTTGACAAGTTCATGCTTAGGTGAACAAAGTGACGGCAAAACTGGCGGACCAATTGGGACTCCAGCTAACTGATCGGCAAACACATGGTCAACATGTGTGTGTAAAAGTGGTCTACAGACAGGTAAGTGACTTGTCATGCAAAAGCAGTATCGATCACGTGGTCGTTAGAACCCGAGTCTCTCAGAGTACAGTACGAGGTAGCTAGTTACAGACTGATGCAATAACCAGCCACAGTTGAGGGGTTACAACCCTGCACCTCTCAGAAAAAAAAAAGTCTGGTACAATAATCTGGATCTCTCAGAGAACAGTCTGATACAATAATCTGGACCTCTCGGAGAACAGTCTGGTACAATAACCTGGACATCTAGAGTACAGTCTGGTACAATAATTGGACCTTCCCAGAGTACAGTCTGGTACAATAATCTGGACCTCCCAGAGTACAGTCTGGTACAATAAGCCAGGACTCCCGAGTACAGTCTGGTACGAACCTCCTAGAGTACAGTCTGGTACAATAATCTGGACCTCCTAGAGTACAGTCTGGTACAATAATCTGGACCTCCTAGAGTACAGTCTGGTACAATAACCCAGACTCTCAAGAGTACAGTCTGGTACGAACCTCCCAGAGTACAGTCTGGTACAATAAGCCAGGACTCCCGAGTACAGTCTGGTACAATAATCTGGACCTCCTAGAGTACAGTCTGGTACAATAATCTGGACTCTAGAGTACAGTCTGTACAATAATCTGGACCTCCCAGAGTACAGTCTGGTACGGACCTCCCCGAGTACAGTCTGATACGAACCTCCCTGAGTACAGTCTGGTACGAACCTCCCAGAGAACAGTCTGGTACGAACCTCCCAGAGTACAGTCTGGTACGAACCTCCCAGAGTACAGTCTGGTACGAAACCTCTCAGAGTACAGTCTGGTACGAACCTCTCAGAGAATGGTCAGGATTAGAAGCTGAGCCTCTCAGAGCACAGTTTGCTGCAATAACAGTTGAGATTACAAACCTGGCATTCTCAGAGGACGGTTTGATATACTAACAGTCGGGGTTAGAACCCAGGCCTTGGAAAAGAGAGCACCAATGTGGTACATAACCTTTTAGACTATTTAAAATGGGATCATCTTAAATAATAAAGTCATGGGTACACTCGCATCCTTACCCTGTAAAGAAAACAAAAATGTTAATCGTTAATTCTTTTTATTTTAAAAAAAAAGCTCGTTACATTTCTAAGAATAATCGTTAAAAAGTTTAATACATTGCAAGTAACTGTGAAAAAGTTTTTTTTTAAAAGTGTTCACCTCAACCCGTCTTGCAGCTTCTTTACCGCAGGCTCCTCGTTCGTTTCCTCAGTAGTTTTACTCTTCTTTCCACGTGAACGTTTAGAAGCGTCAGTAGTTTTTCTTCCTCCGTTTGACTGTGTCAACCTCGTCTTGACCGCAGAAGCATGATAACTTATGAAATCAAATACACTCTTTATACTCATTATCAAGACTATCATATGAAGCAAAGCTGGAATAACGAACTCGTATCGTTCCGCATCGCACTCTTGGTCAGATCGCAAAAGTTTTGTCCGATCAAACTTAATATTCTTAAACCATTCGCTGAGCACTCAGACATTTTTTTAAGCTTTGTACTTGTCGCTATCGGCGTTGTTGATACTCTGTAGCTGACTCAACTCTTCTGTTCCTTTAATAAGATTGTGTGTACTGAGCTTTCCACCTCCCCTCCGACAGTTTTTGCGCAATGTTGCCTCATTTTATGATGTCATTTTGCTAACATCACTGCTTGAAGGGTTATAGCGGACAACTCTATCGTGTATGATTAGACAAAACGCCCTTGGTATTTACCGGGATATATTTTCCTCCGTCTCGAACGTTATTACGGCATGTCCACCATACCGTCCTTGAGAGTATTTCCTTCGGCTGGCATCGAACACGACAATGGGTGCATGAGACTTGAAATGGAAGGATCAAGTAAAGGTAAAGAGGCGCTCGTTCCGTAGTACGAAGTCTGGAAATTAGCATAGTCTTCGTATAATTTCGAGAAGGAATCCTGTCTAAAGTTCAAGTTCATATCCTCGTAAGGGTACATGTTAGAATTTAGATAGAGTTTGGCATTACGTAAATTACAATGATCAAAAATACTTCTATCTGCTGCCGTCGTGTTGTTCCGTCCGGTCTGAAGCGCGAAAAAACCGTAACGAGGTTTTTTTTCCAGCAAAGTTGACGTTTTCACGGTCCAATCATGTTGATTAGAGGTGGGCACGTTAGGGTATCGTACAATTCCCAAGTACGGAAAGGTAGCTCGATGATCCTCCCGCTCTTGATGAAATTAAGCAGGTTGAGACGATTGATATCGTCAGTCTTTATATGCGGTACAAGCCAAGATATTTTACTTAACTCGATCCTAGAGGGCGTCTCTACAGCAGGAGGTGGGGCTCTTTGTAAAGCGTTATTGTCGCCGGTCGAACGAACTAGCCAGCTCTTGTTTCGCATTGATCAGTATTCGAGAATAATCTTCGACGAATCCTAGTATGAGACGTAAAGGGATGCATACGTCAAAGATGCCTGTTTCAGCGTGTACGTGAACTCCTTCAAGTCTCCAACCGGCGTTTGAAAGATGAGTCTGCAACCATTCCTTATAGATAGATAGTTTTTAAGCTGAGTCGAAATACCCACATCTCTCGATTGATCAATCTCTACTGCCGTTGATCTCATAGGCGATTTCTGAGAAAGATGCAGTATTCCGTTATTAACAATCCTCGAAGTGCTTCCAGGTTCTCCCGTATTCAAAAGTAGTCGTCCTTTGATATGCAGAGAGAGCGGTGCGGTAGTGTGCATAACCCTTCTTGTTGGATAGATATCCTAAGCTCGTTCCCGTTAGCTAATGGACCGGGAATATACGAGGCGTAGGAATGATACTGGAAACTGCTCAAGGCCGTATCGAAAGCGGCAGGACTCTCCAATGTTCAGAATATCCGCGTGTCATCCATTATTTTCGTAACGAGTAACCTAGACGTCTTAAATAGAGTTTATTGGCAGGTGTTAACACTTTCACTGTCCTTCTCTCAATGTTTCGAGGAAGACTTCGCCGTCTTGTTTTATCTAGTACGAGTCCCATCCCAGCGACTCGTTTCAGATGCAGACGTAGTGATATCGTCTCGTCCCTAAAGTTGATGATATCACTCGTTCGTCAACAAGTCGTACCGCGATAGACTCTATTACTCGCTTCGTTACCGGAAGGTAAATGATATTGTTAGGCGCTTCCACTATCTTATAGCCTGGCGGGACGGTCATGCTGAACTCGTGCAAGGTATGACTCGGTTCTCCGTTGACGTAAGCTCCGCTAGCGAGACTGCATTCTACGCGGATCACATTCACATGAAGAATATTCACAGTATTGGTAGATATGTGCGTCTTCCCTGCAGGAAGTATGACCGGTCGAACCCTACAAGGATGCAAACGTGCCAGGTCGGGTAAAGTCGATAGGTTTATTGCAAGTGATATAGCTCTTTTAAAGTGCTAGGATCACCGATAATCGAGAGCTTTACGTTACTCGGGACTTCCCTTCGCAAGAATCGATCCAACGCCTCAAGTTCATAGGTGCCCGGAGGCACTGTATATTCTTTCCATCACAATAAAATTTATTATTACGCTCGTCAATGTTCGGTATGGAATTGAACGTGGCCAGATTGATCAGTCCGATGAACCATTCTTCTTCACGATTCTCTTCTCCGAGCAGGATATGAGGGAAGTAGTTCTCTGTCAGATTCGAACTCTGACCTGTCAGTGTAAGCGTCATAGACATATTTACTAAGTTCGAACGTCAGCGCGAGTATTTAAGGAAAGGCTAAACAAAGATGACC
Source organism: Timema cristinae (assembly GCA_039000515.1). Taxonomy (NCBI): domain Eukaryota; kingdom Metazoa; phylum Arthropoda; class Insecta; order Phasmatodea; family Timematidae; genus Timema; species Timema cristinae. The sequence goes on along the minus strand of JBCFYV010000003.1, from coordinate 53,593,779 downwards.
GCATAAAACGGTACCGTATCTTGATACCGAGTATGATTATAGGTGATGGGTATTCTCCGAGATAACGAACAAGTTCGAGCGGTGGTCTTAGATCACCGAAACTATCGAAATAATCGGCTCGTTCGCCGTTTTTTTTTATACGCCACCCAATGCGTACCTTACCTATAAATCGTCAAGATTGATGATGGCGTTCTCCATCCTCCAAGGAGTACCGCTAGGTAAAGCATCTCTCGCAAATACTCCTCTAAAGAAGGGGATTTTTAATCGGCGGCGTACTTGCGCAGATCCGTTTCGGTAAGGGCACGTTTAAGGTAGTCATTTAATTTTGGGTAAGGTCGTAGATACATGCCTTTCCCCATGGCAATAGCTTCGAGCGTACGATTATGTCTCTGAGCCTCGTTCAATTGTTCGTTTTGGGCCCTTAGCACTTTGTACCGCCTTCGTGATTCCTGCGCTCCTCCACAACGGCTCCAAGCGCTGCGATCAGAGGTAGTATAGGTAGAATTCCGCCCTTCTTCTTACGGCGTCTAGTAGTAGTAGTAGGACGCCGCTGACGACGTTGAGTTTCTTCTTCTTTAGACCTGAACCCATCTTGACTTTAGCTTTCATCGCGTTGGTGACTGCCCACGCGGCGGCTTTCTCACCCAACTTTGAGTCAGGCGCGAGTAATACTTTTCCACGATTTCTCGAAAAAGTTCACGATCTGCAGTATGACGAGCTGCAAGATCTTTCACCTTGGAGTAGGGCGATATCGTGCTCTTTACAGTGTCGATCTAACTCGTTTTTTTCCAGGATCACCTCGTTTCAATCGTTTTTCCAACTTGTCCCCGGCCCGCAGTACTGGTATCCAGGTATATGCGCTTCAAACGGTAGATTATTGATTATCTTATCCAACAATCCTCCCCCTCTTCTTCGTCTCATGACACGTACTAAATTTAGCATTTATAAGGTGTGCGCATTATTAGATAAAAGTAGTAGTCGACATGCGGCTCGAGAAACAGACAGATTCTTTAACTGTTCACAACAACGATCACGATGAGGGTAGAGCTTTACCTCAGAGACACGGTACTTTGTTACCCGATACTATCCGCTGTATCATCCTGCGACCTTCGAATTGCGGTTAAAACCAACACCATGATCAGTCTGTTGGAGGAACCTAACGGCCTACGCTTCAAGAACGTGTCGTTTACTCTAAATCGCTGTACCAGCCCAAGTATCAACGTTTATCGAAGGTCCTCTCACTCATGAAGGTATGGGCTATTTCCCTTATTCCGACAACGGGGAAAATTATTCCACCGTCCGAGGCTGAACCCGACTCTGTATTCATTTTCGACGACGTCGCTTGCGATAAACAGTTTAAATACAGGCTTATTTCAGTATGGGTAGACATAAGTCTATAGATGTTTCTATCTCTGTCAGACGTACTCGCGCATCCCGAAACAGATGTTGAGAGATAACGCTAATCTTCTCATCCTATTCAGGATGGACGATACGAACCTGAGACACGTCTACGACGATCACGTAAACACAGATATGACTTTCCAAAAATTTAAGGAGGTATGCTCACTGTGTTGGAAAGAAAACAAGTACGATTTTTTGGTGGTGAGCAAAGATCATGAGTTCGATAAAGGACGATACGCTACGGGTCGATACCTTTATCTTGCATGATTAACAAGAACGTATTCAGTACACGGTAAGACATCATGTCGTCATATCTAAATTCGGTCATAGCCTCTACAAATATAGATCTCTCATCGAGCCGGAGGGAAAACTAACTCTAAACTTCAAGGGTATTACGACGCTAGATCGAAAAGGATCGTCAACGTCGAGTCGCCCGTCACATCTAAGGATGTCTGTAACAAGTCTTACGTCGATAGGATGGATGCAAGGCATAGTAACGAGCAGATAGTCGCTCTCAACATGCCAAGGACCTCATCAAAGGACAGATGGAATCGCTGATGAGGATTTGGAGAGGGATCGAATAAAATACGTTAACTTTGAGAAGAGCGCTCGTCAAGGGATGGAGGAGGTGTGGAAACTGGCTCCAGAGCGTCTCGACGAAAAAAGAACGAGGCTTGACGCTTTAAGTTCAAAGCTGCTAAGCCTAGAGGAAACTTTCGAGATACAACGAAGGCATTTACAACGATTTTATAGCCGGAGGGTTACTACGCTTAAGAGGAGCGGATGACAACAAGCTTACGATGCAGACGGTTTAGTTTTGCGAAACATAGGTATGCCCTCATTACCTTCAGACGCTGGTCTAAAGCTTATGTAGATCTTACGTTAATCGTAGTTTCATCTACATCTACTTGGATTCGAAACCTATGCGGAAGGATGCGAGACATTTCGAATTGACTCTAACGGGTGAACGTGGTTATAAGTTCAAGGGGCGGGCATCGTTTCAACGATGGTCAAGAACTTGAAAGATATTATTTGCTTGTTGAATCTTAAAATTATCGACGATCCGCCTTTTGAGGTGTCCAAAGATGACTCCTATATCTTTCATGATAGAAAAACGCCCGACAAAGTCTCAGATTTTTACACGTAGAATTAGGTTTTACTTACGTTTAATATAATGAACCGTATCTTCACGGTGAGAGACATTCACACCTTACATCATGACGACGAAGGTTGGGGGATATCATAAAAGCTAGTAAGATTATTAAACGAAAGTATAAACAACTACGTGATGCACGACACGAGTCTGAGCACGTCGCGAATGAAACGTTCAAACCTATCACGGATCCTCTAAACAAGATGGGTGAAGGCGCTCGCGGAACCTGAGGAGACGGAAGCCTTACCTGAGACATTGGAAAACAACATCTATTGGATACTTATCTTTATTCATCTCACGCTCATTCCGATAAGACCTACGGAGTCCGTCATGAAGGTGACTCTACCAAGCTCGGAGATAGCCGTATCGTATTCAACGGGAGAGACGGTACAATACTCTCTTACAATAAGACGGTGCCGTATACTCGAGGACTATTAGAATTACTTTTCAGAAGAGCACCTACCCATTATACAAAGGAGGATCTGAAAGTATACAAGTCTATGCTTAGAAGAACGAACGCGCATCGGTTGAGAAACGACCATTACGCTCGTATCAAGATGCGAGCCGGATCGAAGTATTCGTTAATTCATCAAACCTATGTTTGAGGAGGAACTGGGGTGAGGGTTTATACAAGATGAGTCGGGACGAGGGGTCGATTATACCTATTGGGACGATCCTAACGAATTGGTGGATCGATTACGACTCTTTGCGCGATCTACCGAGGCCGGTCATTCAGCTCACCATAACGAATCGTTTTAAATTGAGGAAATACGGAGGGGGAAATCGTATAAAGACGTTCATTTTCTTGTTTTTTCATAATCAGCTGGCGTAAGTGGGAGTTGCCCGTGAATTTCGTCCGGCAAGACGACGATTTCCTCGAAGACATTAGCGTGAGGCTTGAAGAGCTCCTTCAGCCGATTAGTGGAGATGATACCTTACTCTGGATCGAATAAGGGCTTAAGTACCTTTCACGTCATCGACGTGATTCAAGAGGGCTTGGGCCGCACCCGTCAAGACTAAGACGGGTAAGAACTCGCGCGCAATGGCTTCTCCTCCTCAACAAGGGGGTTTACCTCGCGTACGTCATTCCAAGGATAATGTAAGAGTTTTACAACCCTGAATTCAAAAGCTCTAAGGAAAGAGAATCTCATTTTCTACTACAGCAACTCAAGGTAGCGTCGGGAACGATTTAACCCCCCCCCCCCCCCCCTCCAAGAACATGATGGGAGGAGGTTCTGGCAAAGGTTCATACGATGGATCGATATGATCGATTCCTTACGGACGAATAAAAATGTCCGTACACAAACCAAAAAGATGGGGCCCTTTATGACGTCAAGGATGAAGACTTTTACATACCGTCTATAAAACGTTTCAAGATGTGATTCCACGCCGAACTTTTTAAAGAGGTGATATAGTTCGTATCGAAGATAAGGACGTTTTTGAAAAGGGTTTACTGCGAATGGTCACCGAACTGTTTAAAAACGTAACGCCGTCGAATTCCCAGGACCTTCCTACTCGAAGAATAATGAAAGGTAATCCTACCGGAGGTTTTCTACGGTAAGGAGCTTAGAAAGCCTCGTATCCGGACGTTTACTCGTAGAGAAGATAATCAGACGTTCTGGAAATAGAGTGTACGTCAAATGGTTAGGGTTCGACCGTCTCACAATTCTGGATGAGGCGAAGGTATAGTGTAGAAGGAGGGGAGGGCGCGTTCCCTCCCCATTCCGAGCGTTAAAAGCGGGCGCGAGGCGGGGAGAGTATCTCATTCAACATTTACGGTTGGGTTACGTTGGAGGAATGGCGATATTAAGATTTTCCCAACGGTGGTTTAGAATATCATATCGCGGTGTTGCAAGGTTACAGCGAGTGCGTGATTCTTCCGTGCACTGGTCGGATGCCATAATCCCGGAATGTGGGAATCGAGTCAGTCTGTCGAACCTGCTACCGCTTGTCCGGTTACAATCTTAAGGAAGGAGGGCGACCCGCTAATTCTCCGGGAATCGGTGGTCCATCGAACGCGGTTCTACAGCTTCCCACAGGATGACGGATCGAGTCACCCGGTACTACAGCTTGGGCAGAGGAGGAAAACGCTTTGTGCGTCGAGTTGGACCGAATCGCGTGGGAATCGATCGGTCAAGCACTCTTAATTGAAAAGTTTGTACGTAAACGTTCCCGCCTAGAAGGGACGAAGAGATCAGCGAGATAGGATGAGCCGAACTATAACGCTAGACTATTAGGCAAAGTACACGTGGTAAAAACTTGGGGCGCTACAGGAGTCGTTTAACGTTCAGGAGAGGACTGTTATATCTGGGTGAAGGGAGACGAATGTTAAGTGGGAAGTGTTCAACATGTTTAGGAAAGATATTTTTTTTGTACGCATATAATAAACTGTGTGAAGGGAGTACGAATGTTCAAGTGGTGAAGTTTTTCAAACATGTTTAGAGAAAGATATTTTTGATGACATAATAATTGGGTGAAGAGAGGATAAGTGTTCTAACATGTTTAACCAAACTTAGGAAAGATATTTTTTGTTTATCATAATAATCGGCTGAAGGCGGTACGAATGTTCAAGTGAGAAGTATTCTAACATTTTGACAAAGACTTTAGAGAAAGATATTTTTTGTTGCATCAATGAAAGATATGAGGGAAAGAGAATTTATATGTATTGTAGTAGTACACATAATCTTAAGAATATACTCGCAAATAAAAAATTTTGTACTATTTATTTAAGCCTTGATAAGAAATAAAAGCTAAGAGGCTTTATGTTTCTTTGGAGCAGGAAAATACATTTAGATATGTATTTTTTTTCCAGGCTGTTCGAGGAAAGGAGGGCTAACCCGTAATCCCCTACTTGAAGAGAGGAGAGCGAGAATGAAAGAGGGGAGAAGAGAGAGGAGAGACAGAGAGATGAAAAGACATTTTGATAGTTTTTTTTCAGCATATCTAAAAAAGTTCGAAGAAAGAGAGAAGAGATGGAAAGAGGGGGGAGAGAAAGAGAGAGATAAAAGAGGAGAGACATTTCTCCCGTCTCTACGCCCCCCGAATCTAGCCGCGGGGAAACACGCGGACGGGAGGTAAAGGGGTGAGGGGAGGGGGATTCCGAACCAATCATACAACCCTCCCTCCGCGACCACCGCTCCCCCGACAATCATCCCCACACATTTCCCCCCACTCCCCTCCCCCTTCACCCTCCCAATGTCCCTCGGATCTCAGGGGGGAGGGGGGGAATCCCTGGACACGCGGCGGGAGGGAAAGGGGTGGGGGGGCTTGACGCACTTCCGTCCTGAAAGTTGGATTCCGTCTTACTCTAACCAAAGCAATAAATATATTCTAATAAAATAATCAGTGTTGTTTTAAAATATTCAAGGGAACGTGAGTATTTAACATTTTTACAGAATTGAAATGTTTTGGCCAAAATAAATCAAGTTTCTCCATAGTAATATGATTTTAGTTTTTGACTTGTAATAGCAAAAGATTTGAATATCTGCAAGGTGTCCTAAATTTGTCAAAACATTTTCTCTTTATTTAAAAATTTTGAAAAATTTTTAAAAGGGAAAACCCCCCTTGACAGATAT